>CM034357.1:39513660-39732776 GCA_019925275.1 Mytilus edulis
ACTTTTAATAAACGTCATGACTAATATAATATGTGTTTTTGTGATTTCTATCGAAAGCCTGTTCATATCAATGATAGAAAAACAATGTTGTCATATAAATATAAGGAACACAAATGTTTTTCGAAGTAATAGTTGATGTCCTTTTTTCTTATTACTCTGAAACGCCGTACTATTTCATTACAATCCTTACAAACAAATGGGTATTGGAGCAATCAAAGATGTACATTGTAATATTATACCTTTTTACATCTATGGAGCAACCAACCCTATTCTCTAAATCCTTTCATTTGTGGTTTGTTGAATAAAAAAACAAAAAAACATTCTAGTATACACATATTATACTGACCTCCTTCATTCAGTGTTAGTTGTTTTTGTTCAATGTCAGCATATTTATTAGAAAGAGGAGATTGTATGATTCGTGTTTTTAATCGTTGGTAATCGATATGACCTCTACATTGTTGACGGCTAGTTTATGACCGCACATTCTGTTTGTCGGCCAGCATTCGTTTTCACGAAATATCCATCCTCTAGGTTAAACACTTAAAAGAGGGGCGAAAGATACCAGAGGAACAGTCAAACTCACAAATGGAACATAAACTGACAACACCATGGCTACAAAAATGAAAAAGACAAACAGACAAATAATATACACAAGAAACAACATAGAAAACTAAAGACGGAGGAACACAAACCCCACCGAAAAAAACTGGAAGTAATCGCATGTGCTCCGGAAGGACAAGGAGATCTTTTTCCGCATGTGGCACCCGTCGTGTTGCTCATGTTATTACAAACCCGGCAAATAGTCTAATGTGGTAGGCCAAATCCATAAATAGGGAAGGGGATTGTAGTTACGAAGTTAGAAACATATCCAATATCATCTGTGAAACGGTTATTCCATAGCGGTCAATCAACTCGTGTTGGCGTCCGTATATTTACGAAGGGATGATTTCATATTCAACATTTGGAACTCTTAATTGGTTTAATAGCTTTCTTGTAAGCAGCAACCATCTATCAAGGATACTCCGTATACAGGCATTGCTTGAATGTTGCTACATAGAAATGGAAAGTTCACAATTGGGAAGCTGACATCATCTCGTTTGTTGTAAAGTTTTGTTTTCAACCGACCCTCATTGTCTAATTCTAGATGTAAGTCAAGATATGAGGTAGACTTAACTGCATCTGTTGTATCCTTTATCTCTAGTTAATTAACAACATAATATTATTTACAATTAAGATCATCTTAACTCGTGTGATTATCTACTTTTGATTTTTTGTGCAGTTTTAGAGTTATTAAAATCAAAAATATCTTCTAGCTGGAAAGTACTCGGCCGAATACAGACAAACTATATAAGTGTCCCACTTTCTATCTGCATTCGTATTTCAAGAGTATTGTTGCTACTGTATGTACAGTGCAGAAGACGTCCGTTCATGCAAAATATCCTTCAGCAGAACACAATATTATGACATTCTTTTAATAGAACATGCCAATACACAAAAGGCGAGGTAAAACATTTTTTGTTGTTGTTAAAACACAATCCCATCAAAGTGGAAAAGCAAAGGATTCCAGATAAACGTACAAATCTGACGAGTGCGATCGAACAAAAACATTATGATACAAATGTAAAGAGATAGTACATTGTGGAAATGTAAGTTATTTTTTCATAAACTACTTAACCATTCATTCACGAAAGAGGGGGTATTTAAATTTTAAAAAAATGCAAAACTGGTTTTTCTTCTTTCGTATTACCAAAAAAATAAAAGACAATAAAAATCTCAAATCTTCATATTGGATAACTTAATTTCATAAAATGCATTTGAAAGAACGATCTTCATATCTAGCCGGTTCGGTTCGTCAAGATGTTCGACCAAAAATCGTACCAATTGTCCACAGTGTATGAAGACCATCAGAACTATTGTAATGAGGTACATTATACAACGGGGTCAATCGGATGTGAAATGAGGTACATTACACAACGGGGTCAATCGGATGTGAAATATCTAAAACATGATTTTTTTCCAAAATCTGTAATATCACAGTATTGCAGTAATTTATATCAAAAACGTTTCTGCGCTTTCACCATTATTCTGTCCGTTCAATTGAAGATCGAATAAACCGTCTCAACCAACAGAGCTGTGCCTACTAAGACGGGAAACGTAAATAACAATTTCTTGTTGCTTGGTCATAAATTCCTACTTTGCGAAGTTTTCTACATGCATGTTCCGAACAAATTATCAAATGCTGGACTTGTCGATAACATATTTGTGGAGGGAGGAGGATTTATATTTCAGCAAACAGTCAGTATTCAAATAGATGCTTATTGTTCACCACTACTGGACAATTTGATTCGCGTTAATATGAAGCATATCTTATACAAAACCTTCCAAAGAAAATGCATCTTACAAATTATTTAACTTCATTTTAAGATAGATTGATGACAAAATATCACTAAAAAATCGTGATTTCAATGATTGTGACATCTTTTATATCCAAGTGTTATTAGAGATACAAAAGAAAGAGGAACGCAAGTTAGTTCACGATATGTCACACAGTTTGTTGATTGCAAACTTTAATCATTGACAAACAATTGTCAACTTCCCAATTCTCAGCTGTAACTTATCTCTGCCCTTTATGTGACGTTTTTATATTTATGTTGTTATGTTACACTCGTGCATATTCACACTAAACAGATCTCGTTACAACAGTATGCGTCTTACACACAAACTGCTCCGATATCCTTATACGGAAGAACGACTTAAATTGACTCCTCTTACAATTTACAGGCGCGATGATATTAAAACAATGGTTGACCGATACGAGGTGTTCGTATCTCATCTCATTAGCAACCAGTTTACGCGGTTTTATATCTTAAGATACTAGAAAGCCGTCCGATCTGTTATTTTACAAATTCTGGATTATGACATTTTGACTTATTGTGGATTCAAAAGGTGGGTGATGCATGCATAGCAAGAGACGTTTACTATGTCGCTTCACGTGGTATCGATAAAGTTGGACTTATATTTAGATTCCTACAGGTTAATATGTACCTTCTTAAACGATTTGCGAATTTTGAACATCCGTACATGTAAATGTAATACCTAATGTCGACTTAATTGATGTTATAACTGAATTAAGACGTATGTTGGTTTAAAGCACAAAAAACATGGCAAGGTGTACACGTTTTTTAGCTCACCTGGCCCGAAGGGCCAAGTGAGCTTTTCTCATCACTTGGCGTCCGGCGTCCGTCGTCGTCCGGCGTCGTCCGTCGTCCGTCGTCCGTCGTCGTTAACTTTTACAAAAATCTTCTCCTCTGAAACTACTGGGCCAAATTTAACCAAACTTGGCCACAATCATCATTGGGGTATCTAGTTTAAAAAATGTGTTCGGTTACCCGGCCAACCAACCAAGATGGCCGCCATGGCTAAAAATAGAACATAGGGGTCAAATGCAGTTTTTGGCTTATAACTCTGAAACCGAAGCATTTAGAGCAAATCTGACAGGGGGTTAAATTGTTTATTAAGTCAAGATCTATCTGCCCTAAAATTTTCAGACGAATCGGACAACCGGTTGTTGGGTTGCTGCCCCTGAATTGGCAATTTTAAGGAAATTTTGCCGTTATATGGTTATTATCTTGAATATTATTATAGATAGAGATAAACTGTAAACAGCAATAATGTTCAGCAAAGTAAGATCTACAAATAAGTCAACATGACCGAAATGGTCAGTTGACCCATATAGGAGTTATTGCCCTTTATAGTCAATTTTTAACCATTTTTCGTAAATCTTAGTAATCTTTTACAAAAATTTTCTCCTCTGAAACCACTGGGCCAAATTTATCCAAACTTGGCCACAATTATCTTTGGGGTATCTAGTTTAAAAAATGTGTCCAGGGACCCGGCCAACCAACCAAGATGGCCGCCATGGCTAAAAATAGAACATAGGGGTAAAATGCAGTTTTTGGCTTATAACTTAAAAACCAAAGCATTAAGAGCAAATCTGACTATTAAAAAATTGTTTATCAGGTCAAGATCTATCTACCCTGAAATTTTCAGATGAATCTGACAACCTGTTGTTGGGTTGCTGCCCCTGAATTGGTAATTTTAAGGAAATTTTACTGTTTTTGGTTATTATCTTGAAAATTATTAAAGATAGAAATAAACTGTAAACAGCAATAATGTTCAGCAAAGTAAGATTTACAAATAAGTCAACATGACTGAAATGGTCAGTTGACCCATATAGGAGTTATTGTCCTTTATAGTCAATTTTTAACCATTTTTCGTAAATCTTAGTAATCTTTTACAAAAATCTTCTCCTCTGAAACTACTGGGCCAAATTAATCCAAACTTATCCACAATCATCTTTTGGGTATCTAGTTTAAAAAATGTGTCCGATGACCCGGCCATCCAACCAAGGTGGCCGCCATGGCTAAAAATAGAAGATAGGGGTAAAATGCAGTTTTTGGCTTATAACTCAAAAACCAAAGCCTTTAGAGCAAATCTGACAGGGGGATAAATTGTTTATCAGGTCAAGATCTATCTGCCCTGAAATTTTCAGATAAATCGGACAACCCGTTGTTGGGTTCCTGCCCCTGAATTGGTAATTTTAAGGAAATTTTACTGTTTTTGGTTATTATCTTGAAAATTATTATAGATAGAAATAAACTGTAAACAGCAATAATGTTCAGCAAAGTAAGATTTACAAATAAGTCAACATGACCGAAATGGTCAATTGACCCCCTAAGGAGTTATTGTCCTTTATAGTCAATTTTTAACAATTTTTATAAAATTTGTAAATTTTTACTTACATTTTCCACTGAAACTACTGGGCCAACTTCATTATAGATAGAGATAATTGTAAGCTGCAAGGATGTTCAGTAAAGTAAGATGTACAAACACATCACCATCACCAAAATACAATTTTGTCATGAATCCATCTGCTTCCTTTGTTTAATAGTCACATAGACCAAGGTGAGCGACACAGGCTCTTTAGAGCCTCTAGTTTAATTTAATTTTTTTTTTATGTGATGCCTTAATCCTACATTGTTGTAGGAAGGCGTCACAGAAAAAGATTTAAAATAGCCTTTCAAGAAGTCATAATTATTTGGACTAGGCTGAATCATATATATGCCACATGACAGTCACTGATAGATAGTTTTATATCTAACAGTGGGCAAAACTGATGTGCATATTGTGGCATCCCTCCTTATTTATTATGTATTCATTTTCAATGTACTGTAATCATAGCCAGTGCCTTATAATTACTCTGCTTTTATTTTAAGTATTTTCTAATAAATTTGGCAATAACTGTGGAATGTACATATAACTCTAATGGCCCTCAGATGTATATTCATGGTATTCGAAATAGAAACAGAAAATCTCTATTTGACCAATCATGTCATATATACTCTGAATATCACAAGGACCATAAGAGCTTAAGTTCATCACCTAGTTTAGTTGGCAAATAATACTGCATAATGACACAACTAGTCAAAATAACCTCGATGTTTTGAAATATGAAAATAAGAAGATGTGGTACTATTTTTATTAATAAGACAACTCCGAACCAGAGATATTATAACTAAAGTTTCCTTTACAATGTCTTGAACAATGAGCAAAACCCATTAAAGGGAAAATTCACGATTTTTCACTATTTTTTGCCAATATGAAATAAATCTCATTTAAGTCTTGTTCGTTAACCATCTGATAATGTGATTTAAAGCGCATCGATGTCTTTTGGTGTGGCTATAAACCAACTAAAACTAGGTGATAGCCATGATACTTTTAAAATTAGATTGTAGGATTTATGTTTTAACGATTTTTGGATACGAATTTTAGTTATAAAAGTAAATCATACAATAAAACATTTTAATGATTTTTTGCCCGACAAATGCTTTAAACAAACATATGAAACCTGAGACTACTGTTATAGTAGTCTCAGATGAAACTGACATGATCGATAGTGTATTAAAAATACTTGTTTGTATTGACCTTTTTGCTTCAGTCCAGCAAATATTACTTGAAGTTGTAATGTGGAAATACAATTGTGTATTGTTATGTGACACTAAGTGAATGTTGAATGCATGAGGGTAAACTTAAGGTAATAAAAAGATTAGCATTCTGTAATTGCAATCTTTTGATCTTCATTCAGTGAATTCTAGCCGTCACGGTTTACCATGTAAGACATAATAGTGTCCTATGAAAAAGTGTCCACATGGACACTTTTTCATTGAATGAAATTTAGTATTTAATAATGTCCATTGCCATGGAATGGTGTGCCTCAACAGGACAGATTTTTTGCTAACAATATGAAATAGTGTCCACTCACAGGACAAATTTTCATAGTAGTTGCTATTAAATTGTGTCCTCCAAGGGAAGTAATACAAAGGTCATTACAAAGTTTTATTATACTTGAATTTTAATTAAAATATGAAGGATTGATGAGAAAAGAGGGACGAAAGATACCAAAGGGACAGTCAAACTCATAAATCTAAAACAAACTGACAACGCCATGGCTAAAAATAAAAAAGACAAACAGAAAAACAATAGTACACACGACACAACATAGAAAACTAAAGAATAAACAACACGAACCCCACCAAAAACTAGGGGTGATCTCAGGTGCTCCGGAATGGTAAGCAGATCCTGCTCCACATGTGGCACCCGTCGTGTTGCTTAAGTGATTACAAATCCGGTAAATAGTCTAATTCGGTAGGTCATATTCATGAAAGGGAAGGGGATTGTAGTTACGACGTAAGGAACATATCCGATATCATTTGTGAAACGGTTATTCCATAACGGTCAACCAACTCGTGATGGCGTCCGTAAAATTTACGAAGGGATGATTTCAACTTCACCATTTGGAACTCTTGGTTTAATAGCTTCCTTGTGAGCAGCAAACCTCTATCAAGAAAATCATGATAGGAAATGCAAGCACGGGAATATCGTATCAATTGGGAGATATATACCCCGTATGCAGGTGCTGCTGGAATGTTGCTACTTAGAAATGGAAAGTTCACAATTGGAAAGCTGAAATCATCTCTTTTGTCGTAAAGTTTTGTTTTCAACCGACCCTCATTGTCAATTTCTAGATGTAAGTCAAGATATGAAGCCGACTTAACTGTATCTGTAGTATCCTTTATCTCTAGTTCGATTGAGAAATTGATCAATACAAATGTAATTAAATAAATAATGGATGAAAGTGAATATAGAGAAATTTAAGTTCTAAGAAGTTCCCAGCAAATGGTAATGAACATGAAGAAAATGAAAGAATAACAATTAAGAACGAAGTGTAAAATCAGATATGAAGAACTTTATTAGCTCACCTGGCCCGAAGGGCCAAGTGAGCTTTTCTCATCACTTTGCGTCCGTTGTCCGTTGTCGTCGTCTGTTAACTTTTACAAAAATCTTCTCCTCTGAGACTACTGGGCCAAATTTAACCAAACTTGGCCACAATCATTATTGGGATATCTAGTTTTAAAAATGTGTCCGGTGACCCGGCCAACCAACTAAGATGGCCGCCATGGCTAAAATAGAACATAGGGGTAAAATGCAGTTTTTGGCTTATAACTCAAAAACCAAAGCATTTAGAGCAAATCTGACAGGGGGATAAATTGTTAATCAGGTCAAAATCTATCTGCCCTGAAATTTTCAGATGAATCGGACAATCCGTTGTTGGGTTGCTGCCCCTGAATTGGTAATTTTAAGGAAATTTTGCTGTTTTTGAATATTATCTTGAATATTATTATAGATAGAGTTAAACTGTACACTGCAATAACGTTCAGCAAAGTAAGATTTACTAATAAGTCAACATGACAAAAATGGTCAGTTGACCCCTTTAGGAGTTATTGCCCTTTATAGTCAATTTTCAACCATTTTATGTAAATCTTAGTAATCTTTTACAAAAATCTTCTCCTCTGAAACTACTGGACAAAATTAATCCAAACATGGCCACAATCATCTTTGGGGTATCTAGTTTAAAAATGTGTTTGGTGACCTGGCCATTCAACCAAGATGGCTGCCACAGCTAAAAATAGAAAATAGGGGTAAAATCCGTTTTAGGCTTATAACTCAAAAACCAAAGCATTTTGAGCAAATCTGACATTGGGGTTAAATTGTTGATCATGTCAAGATCCATCTGCCCTGAAATTTTCAGATGGATTGGACAACCGGTTGTTGGGTTGCTGCCCCTGAATTGGTAATTTTAAGGAAATTTTGCCATTTTTTGTTATTATCTTGAATAGTTTTACAGATAGAGATAAACTGTAAACAGCAATAATGTACAGCAAAGTAAGACCTAAAATTAAGTCAACATGACCAAAATGGTCAATTGACCTTTCTAAGGAGTTATTGTCCTTTATAGTCAATTTTTAACAATTTTCATAAAATTTGTTAATTTTTACTAACATTTTCCACTGAAACTACTGGGCCAAGTTCATTATAAATAGAGATAATTGTAAGCAGCAAGAATGTTCAGTAAAGTAAGATGTACAAACACATCACCATCACCAAATCACCATTTTGTCATGAATCCATCTGCTTCCTTTGTTTAATATTCATATAAACCAAGGTGAGCGACACAGGCTCTTTAGAGCCTCTAGTTTCTGTGTATTTTAACAATATTTTCTGACGCTTTAGGCTTTTGTTTATTTTACTTGTTCATGAAAATTTCAATTTCTATACTGTGAATGTGATGTCCTGGTTTCTTCTTATTTAAAATATGACTATACTTTTGGACAGTTACATTTCAATAATATAAATACATTGAGCATGTTGTTGTCTGCAGTTCTTTAACGTGTAAAAATGATTGTGGCGTCATTGAAGCATTTTGTGACATAATGTATCTTTAATAATCCTTCTTTCACTTTTGACGGTGATTGCTAACTTGGTATATTCTTTGCATTTCAATTCGAATCTTGATTTTGTTTAAGCGTCCTATATTCTCTTACCGTTAACGCAGATAAGACAATTATTTGATGTTTGCATAAGTCGTACAAGTGTCGATCTTATCTTAAACAATACAAAACGTTCCTGTCATTTTGTACAGGACTATGTTTATCATTATAAACGTTTTCTGTAAGTATTTGGGTATATACCTATTTAGAAATTAATGTTCCAACTCAATCAGCCAAAATTGATCTAAGATGCTATTTGGATTTTTATTTTAGATCTGTTTTGGTCATATTGCACCCAAACCTTTTAATACATATCTGGTTTTTAAATGCTTATGCAGTTCCTATGTAAAAGTTAATCTGAATAGCGCTTGACCTAACGAAATTTTTAAATTAATATTAACGTTGTTTTCATTATAACTTACGTCTTGAAAATAGATTCCACCATAAATAATCGTGTGTGATATCAGGTGCTCCGGTAATACGATAATACAAAAACAAGTGCGTTGCCTCGCCATTGCACTGGAAATCTTCAGCAATGCAATTAGAGTAGCATTGTAACGCCAACCATTACAGAAATGTATGAAAATATGTTAAAAACATGTATAAATTGCTATATTAGCAATTAGTAAATCTGATTCATATAGTCTGCCAGTATCTTTTACAATAATTATCTTTATAATTCAGATTTTGCAACTTTGATACTGCTTCAAGGGCAGCAGTCAGAAGGTTTGTAATATGACAGATGTAAGATTGCACAGTAGAAAAAGAGAAGAATGTGATTTCTAAAATTCAAAATGTTATCACACATATATATGAAATTAATGTTCAGTACTGATTTCATCTGAAGGATTAAAATCAAGAATCATTTCTACTATATGTTGTTTAAAATTGTTCTTTTTTTCTAATTATTTTAATCTTGCACAATAAATAACTCTTTTCAGAAAACGGCTTTTACACTGGATGTTTTGTGAAATCTTTTTCAATGCAAAGGCGTGAAGAAAACGGTTTTACATTTTGGAATTGTTTTGAATTAAGGAGTCAGAATGCATGTATCTCCCTCCTGAATATCTCTGATTTCTTGACAATCTTTGACTATAATCTATGCCGATTTTGGTTTAAACATTCAAACTCATACCATATGTACCGTCACTATTTTTTATATTTTATTACTTGTAAAGTTTCTTTAAACATCGCATATACTCAAGATTACACACTGAATTTACATACAGGTTCTACTTTTAAACAGCTTAAAATCAGGACTTTAATCCTTTTCTGTGTCTTTGACAATTATGTGGGTTCTTTGGGTTCTTTAATTTCTAGATAATATGTTATGACGTCATGTTCACATATCATATATCCATTCTGAATATATAAATCAAGGTAAGATCGAAATAATTAGGGATCGTTTTATGTTGCAGGATCGATTGCGCCGCGAGGTGATTGTCTCCATTGACCACCATTCAATCCCACGCTCAAATAAAAATTAACAATCGGAAGTAACACAATCGGTATTGACTTGACATATCAAGGATATACGGAGGATGATTAGAAACCGGAAAATTCGAAGCTATTAATGGGTTTATACTGCAATCTAAAAAAAAACATTTTCAATTGTAGTTAATTGTGTTATTGTTATCTATCTGATTCAAATACTTGGAGAAACCCACCTTTAAAAGGGCCACTAATCTGACAGGAAATATATGTGACCGATTGTGAACAAATTCGTTACAGTATGGAATAAAATATCAACAATAAGCATAGAACATAATGTATTATATGTTTTAAACAAACATACTTTAACAAGTGGAACACAGTTGTTAAAGAAATTAAAAAGTTTGAGTCGTCCCACAATTCGTTGGATACAACGGAAACAAGGACAGGTTGAAGAGGTCGTCCGTCATAAATAAGTAAATACAGTTGTGCGGGTCAGTAACTGTATATGCCATGTACACTCACTTTGACGAGTGCAGTATAAATTATGATAACATATCTATAACACAAACAAAGTATTTTAAGGAATGACGCAACACAGATTTTCAAGAAAAGCTTGATTATTATGCTTATAATCCACAATACACTCTTGTTGTGTTAATAGATGTTCGCTACTTTTGAATTTTACATATTGTCAGAAATTTGGAATTCTATATTTCTATATATGTAATGCCAGGAGTTGTTATCCAATCTATCCTTCTTGCATCATTTTGTTACATATAAATTAAAGCCACTTTTTTTTAAAAATCTTATAAATTCCTTGTTATTTATCTCATACTTTTTGAAAGAAAAACACACAAATTTGTTATAAATTAACAATACACAGAGAATTAGTTTTCAGTTGAATATATATCAAAACCAAGGACATGAACCTTTCATTTTTGTCGGCTTCTTAACTTTTTCTTACTAACATACTATTGATCATTTTTTTTATATTAACTATCAAATACTTTTCCAATATAGTAAAAGAAAGTTATATTTCAGCAAGAGGACAATTATGCTTGCAATGTGATCAAGTAGCGAAACCATCGGACTGTAGAACTGTAAAACAATGTGGAGACCAAGAGGTAAATATTCTTTAAATTTAACAACGGATTATTTAAGGAAAGTCTGAAAATATATTTCATTACAAAATTACTGACAACTGAGCTGTTTATACCCTCGTGTATGAGCAGTCTTCTAGGTAGTAAGTTTTGAAGTACGTGCATCCGAAGTGTTTTTCTGGCAGGCCTTACTAAAAAAAATATTGCTTGAGGTTTGTAACTAGTATCTAGCCATGTGCATATTTATAGACACTTCATTACGCGAGTATTGTCTGAAAGTTTTCATTTGATAACCAACAATAATCACATTATTATTTTTAGTTATGTAGTATGCGGAAATTTGTTACTGACAAAGGTCACACGTGGTTCGATGTTGGCTGTAGCAGCTCTCAGGTAACATAGTTTTAGCAATTAAGTCAAACACATAATAAATTATGTAATTAGCAGTTGATGTCATGAAACAGGTAAAATATCATAAGCTGTATCATTTGTAAAAAATACAAGTAAGTCATGTCATCTATTACAATCGAGTCTCTTATAAATCGTTTTAATTTATGTAGGACTCTGTTCACATGGTTGCCAATTTTTCCCATTTTTCTTTAAAGGTATCATTTTAACATGTATCCCAGGCATAGATTACCTAAGCGGTATTTGGCACACCTTTTTGGAATTTTGGATCCTCAATGCTCTTCAACTTTGTACTTGTTTGACTTTATAAATATTTTGATTTGAGCGTCACTGATGAGTCTTGTGTAGACGAAATGCGCCTCTGGCGTACTAAATTATAATCCTGGTACCTTTGATAACTATCTAACATAGCTTTTGAAAAAAAAAATCATAACTTAGCTTGCATTTACATGTATAGTTACATTCCGCTTTATTGATGATATCTTTTAATGAATATTTTGTTTTCCGTTTTGAACTTTGTTTGTATCTACGAATGTGTATCGATGTAATCTTCCAATAATTTGGGGTTGCGTTTCACCTCCTAATTCTTCGATCTTGGTTTTGTAAGATTTCCGTTAATGTTTTCCACTCAATCCCTACTTATATAACGCATTACACCAAAGAGGACTGTCAATTCACTGCTTTATTCAACTAGACAAGTTATTGTAATCACCAAAAAATTCCAGAGCATTTCAAGAGCGCAAATCTGTTGTATATGGTAAAAGTGGGGGAAGGAATTATCATTTCTTGAAATTAAAACCTATAAGAATGTATCCACAGTCAAGCTTCAAACATTGAAACGCAGCCAAAACAACTGTACTAGAGGTGCTTCAACAGACAAAAACTCTACCATGACACTTGCCAAGCTGTTAACAGTAATGTATCATTTGGAGAATAAGGGCGGTTTATATGAGCAGATAGTAAATGACTACGTCACTTGATCAAGATTTACTTATTCATTTCAGTCACGGAACCGCATGTGGTTTATGGGAAAAACCTAAAACATTGACAATCTCTAATATATTATAATACAAATTTATAGATAAAACGGTGTGTGGATATCCATCCATGATACAAAATCTGTAAATGCACAGAAAAAACGAAGAACAGAGCTTTTATAGGTGTATGTAGATAGATATAAGAAGATGTGGTTTGAGCGCAATGAAACAACTTTCCATTCAAGTCAAAATAAAAGTAAACCATTATAGCTAAAAGTATTGCCTAAACACAGAGCCTTTGTTCACACTGAACATCAACCTTTAAAGTGGAGAGTGTAATACCATTCAAACAGGTAAACCAACGGTCTTATATATATAAAACAAACGATAAAAACTGTTGAACCACATCAACAAACGACAATCAATATACATCAAGTTTCTGACTTCGGACAGGTGCAAACAGTAATGCAGCGGGTTTACAAATTTTAATAGGCGCATACCGTCACCCTACTCTGAAAGGTATGCTTCCGTGTGGAATTTAAATTATACCATAGAAATCTATATGCATGACACATTATTGTTTAGGTGAAATGCACTTCAAATTTTGACTTAACTATGATAACTCTATAGTTCTCATAGTTAGCGATATTAACGAAGATAACAGGACAATAGAAAGTCACTAAATTATACATTCAAAATATTGTATCCACCCGAGAAATTTATTTAATAAGGATATAGAAATAAATTGTGGTATAGTTGTTTCAATTCAGTACTTTTGTTTTAATACATAATGATTTTGTTTTACTTCTATTGAAGCGATGCTCTCCGATTACCTCTATTTTTGGGAAAAGGAATGATGATAAAGGAGCGACACCACTAACATCTCCAACATTAGGAATAAACGCTGCACAAAACACATCATCTACCATGTTGCGTTCAGCTGGGGACACAATAGTTTGTGAAAAATGTTGTTCCGGTGACATCTGTAATGCTGGGTCTTTGTGTGGAACTGCTGGTATGACATGTATAATGAAATTAGAGGTTTTTCATAAGTGTTTTTTCTCTAATAATTGTATTAGTGTGAAAGCCATTTGTCGAATAACAAATTTTTATTATTGCAATTATTGACCCCATACTATGCATACGTATTATATTTCATCTCATATATTTTAATGAATATCAGGTAAAAAACACATAACTAGTTATATATATTATATTGGGTCGCAGTTGATACCAGACATATATGCGGAATACATTATTTTTCAATACCATAAACTATCAAATTTGTTTTTTATGAGTTCTCGTCAGAAGAAATAATTGTTGGTAAATTTATTGTTTGTTATATAGACATTAAAGGGGCACTAGCTGTCAAATTCTTGTTCACCGATTTGACTTAAATTCTCATATTTGATTTATAACAATGTAAAACATTTATCCAAACTGTCAAAAGTCTAAAACAAAAACAATTTACAGGGCAAGGGAACGATAATTTGTAGCTTCGAAGCGTGTATTTCAGTATAGACGCCATCTAATTAACTATCAAGTTGACCTCTAATGACCATATACGCGATGCAAACATACATATATATATAAATATATTGAGCAACTCGAGCATTACTGATTGAACAAAAAAGATCAGATTTTCGATTTTGTATATATCTCGTAGCTAGTGCCCCTTTAAACTGATAGTAACAATACAAATTTAGGATTTCTGCATGAAATGGTATGTTTCAATTGCTCCTCTGAAAATGAAGACAGATGTACCACTATTGAGTTATGTGATCAAGACGAGGTAAGATGTTTATTGTTCTGATAAATTACTATGTTCAACGTTTTATGTCTAAGACTATTCTAAACAAGTGTGAGTCAGCTCAAAACGACACAAAATTGCATAAGACATAACATAGAAGCCATTATACGGGTTTCAAAATTTCATCAATGTCAATACCAGTATGAAGAAGATATTAATGTTTTTCGGATCGTGAAATTCGTTTGTATTTTAAGTATACATTTTAATACAGAGTATCAAAGATCTGCCTTCCACAGCCAATCCAAGAATAAAACCAAATTAATCGTATAACAATATTGAGGTAACTGACTTTGTACAACCGCGTGAGCACATTAATGGGTTCGTGTATTGTTTTGGATTATAATGATGTTTGTTTATTTTTACTTCGAAGTTTTGACTGAAATGTAAATCTATTCTATGAATATTTGAACATCATTGATGGATTTCAAAATAACCTGTTAGTTTAGAATTTTCTCCCTTATAGGTCTGAAATACTCAAATCAAATATCTAATAAATTTTTAACAATATCTAACGACGGACAAATTAGCTTCAGACATATGACAGATATTTTGAGGTTAAAGACATAACTATTGACTTATTTTTCAATGGACCAACAATGTCCTTATCAAATTTTGATCCTGAACTAAATTACAAACGTTCTTTTCTAAGACTCATACCATTGCATGATGATGTTTCTTAAGGTCATGAAAAAGAGTCACGAGTTTATTGAAATACTTGGATGGATATTGATGTGTCTGTTTAAAGTGCGTTTAGTCATTAGCTGTAAAAGAAACAAAAGCGTTTTGATGAAATTTAATGATACTGATAGAATCATTGAATTCTTCAATCATTCTATTACATACTTATTGCAATTGAAAGAGCAACACAATAGACTTTATAAAAAAAGAAGATGTGGTATGATTGCCAATGAGACAACTGTCCACAAGAGACAAAAATGACACAGACATTAACAACTATAGGTCACCCTACGGCCTTCAATAGGTATGTTTATTTAGTTAATGTCATCCATTTCTTCCTTAAATGGGTTGTGAACAGATGTACAAATTTCATAAATCATTCAATACCAAATGGTGAAGTATTTAAAATGGGAAGATGTGTATGCCATGCTAAGATGCAAAGATGTGAAAATGGTATTGCATTGCGAAGATGTAAACAAGGTTACCTTTTGACAACTCTAGAATAACAGCTAAGGTTTTGTTACTTGGAATAAACGTAAAAATCAAATACATGAAGTAAATACAAAATAAAGGTTTTCTAGTTTTATTAGAGGTGATGTCATCAAATTTGGACTTTTGTTTTGTCGGTTATTTTTCGAAACGTTTGAAAGTTTTTTTTTCGTCTGTTGGTGTGCATTATTGAATTCTATCAGTTATTTGATATACTTGATTGCATTTCGTATTCAGATTTAGCATTGTTGTTCTGATATTTAGAGTTGAATATATATCATATAAAAAGAACATGTGGTATGAATGTCAATAACCTGTTTTCCAAATATTTTTAGAAATGTTTTATTGAGAAAGTTCAAAATAGCAGTACTTCAAATCATGTTTGGAATACTGGATGCCGGCAGAAAGAATTGGTATGCATTTGTTTCTAAATTATGTATATGTTCATTTTTTTTTTTTTATCTCAAAAATACATTTCGAGCAAAAAGAATATTATTTATGCAGAATTTTTTATACAATGGGCATTCACAATTTAGATTGTATGACGAAAACTTACTAATATAAAAACGTACCGAAGATGTTATCTCCTGACCCTGCCAAGATACAATGCAACCCAAGTAAACTGAAACTCACTACTCATTCGAATAAACTTATTCTCAAAGCTTATCGGAACTTTGTTATCAACATTTTTAATTGTAACTGAATATACATACGCGGATATATTCATTATGGATATTTTTTGCGTCTTCATTATCCGTTGGTTATTTAAGGCTAGATTTTTTCGAAATTACATTACATCATTTCTTTTTATACAGCTTCAAATGCTGAACATATTGCTCAGTTCAAATGTAATATTATACGGATACCTATTTCTATCATAGTGTCAACAACTACAATCAAATACAGCGACAGAGTGTTTGTCATCCTGTTGTAGTTCAGATTTGTGCAATAGAAAGTGTATGAGAAACAACATAGGTAAAATTTAATAAATATAAAACGGACAAGTAAACCAAAAAATAACCTTGAACAACCATGATATAATAAGGTGATGTTGAACGATTATTGACATGGCCCCATGACGTGGATTTCAGCACATACATGTATGGGCCTTCAACACTAAGCAGATCAAATAACATAAAATCAGCTTAATGTATAAAATACATTTTGTTTTTTGATAAACAAGAATGTAAGTAAGTACGAATTGCTATATCTTTATGAAAATTTATGACCTTCATCCTCCTATCGATAACTTATAAAAGATACCATGATTTAACTTGTGTACAATAGTAGACGCGCGTTTTTACTACAAAAGACACATCAGTGAGACTCGAATAAAAAGTTAATCGACCAACTAAAATACGTTTGGAAAAAAGGTAAAAGAGAATTAGAGACCCGAAATTCCGATAGTTTTTGACAAATTTAGCTTAGGATAGAAAAACTAGTATTACCAAATCAAATTTTTCAAATCAAATATTTTATTGTCATATAAACTTTACAGTTTGTGACCAACATATATTAACACAATAAACACAATAAACATACATATTAAACATACACAATAACAACAGCATCAAATTTTTTTTAACAACAAACAAGTTGTTAAGAGTCCCCTGCCCTCAGTTCTAATGACTTTTTCAAGAAGGATCCTAACTTATTTGTTTGTAAAGGCGATGATGAATTTAGTAAATATTGAATTTTTTCTTCTTCATTTAAATTATTAAAGTTATTATTTCAGTACATATGTGATGAAAAAAATCATTTCTTAGAGTTTTATTATACTCACAATAGAGTAAAAAATGTTTCTCATCCTCTAGTATTTTACATTTATGGCAAAGTCGTTCCTTTCTTGGAATTATAAAATATCTCCCCTTTTCAATCAAAAGGGAGTGATCACTTATTCTAAATTTAGTGATTAATCTCCTTATCTGAAAATTAGATGTATTAAGATAAGATTCTAGTTTGTAATCTTTTTTAATTTTTTATAAATAAAAAATTTACTTTTATCATCAATGTTTTGAAATTTGTTTTTAATTAAATCTTAATATCTATTTTTCATTTTTAACTTTATATCGTTTTTTATTTTATTTACATCTTTTATGTCCTTACCATACATACAGATACTTGGAGTCTTAAATCATAATTTCAGTTGCTCTTGTGTTTCGAACCGATTCGATAAGGTTAGGGAAAGGGTTGAAAGTTTGTTTAATCTGCTACATTCTATATTTTTCTGTCCTAAGTAAGGAGCATGACTATACGGTATTGGTTTTGCTAATTTTGGACAGCAATATTGTGCCCTGTTATCCCTTAAATACGCTTCATGTTTGTTCTTATGAACGCAAAGTCCACTCTCTATCCTTGGATAGTGGTATTACAGGACAATACAAAGAAAAAATGAAAATGGCTTCACTGATTAAATCAGCACAAACAGAGGCATAAATGAAGACAATAGGCACATCGTATCCATCTAATAGTAATTACTGTTACTGAAAACAGAGGCATACATGAAGACTATAGACACATCGATCGTATCCATCTAATAGTAATCACAGTTACTAATAGCTATTCCAGAGCAAAACACATATTAAATCTTCTGTCTTTTACTTTCAATCACTTTGCTAATCAGGTTAAAAATGCAAATGAAAAGAAATACACATACCTAAATTAGGATGCAGCCAAACAATAATCAACATACAATCTTCAAAGGATCACAGATCTTTTTGGAATGAAAAGAAGTTGAATTAAAATAAAACTAGTTTATTACATATCTGCCATCTACAATAGAAAATCCATACAAAACAAAATATTTTTGATATATTGCTTGTCGATATTACTTACTGCCTTTCACA
This sequence comes from Mytilus edulis, assembly GCA_019925275.1. Taxonomy (NCBI): domain Eukaryota; kingdom Metazoa; phylum Mollusca; class Bivalvia; order Mytilida; family Mytilidae; genus Mytilus; species Mytilus edulis. The sequence goes on from CM034357.1 coordinate 39,532,291, forward strand.
ATTAATATAGCAAGTAATGTGGGAATAAACAAAATTATTGTATTCATTTTAGAGTTGAAATTTAATTTAGCAAAGAGTTTTTTATGGACTCTTTTTTCCTGTTATTTTACGATCAAAGAATGGTGAAATGACGGGAAAGGGACATTACTCTCCGATCTTAGTTAATACATCAAACTTATTCGTTCAGTGTATGCTTGTTTTATTTTTTTGTCTTTTATATCGAGTTAAGCTCTATTTAATATGTTATAGTGTGTTTTTTTTTATGTTGTTATGATAAACTTCTAGCTAATGTTATGGCTAATGTAGGTGCTAGTTAAAAAGTTAAGTCCGCTACATTTTTCTATGCACCTATCCTACGTCAGAGTCTGTTTGTCAATGGTTGTCGTTTGTTAATGTTTTTCATAATTGTTTTTCGTTTTTTTTTTATAGATTATAACATGTTTAATGTTGGTTTTCTGTTTTGCACTGTTCATTTTGTGGCCCTTTATAGATTACTGTTTGTTGTGAGCCAAAGCTTCGTTTTGAAGTCGTAGTTTGAACAATAATTCTTTACTTTTCATGCATTGTGACTTAAAAAGAAGGTTGTCTTGTTGAATTCATACCACATCTTCTTATTTGAAATCATTACTCCTACTCCTGAATTGTTTTATTTTGCAGATGCAATATGTGTTGATAAGATACTAAAATGCACCAATAAAACATTCCAGGCGTTCGTTTGTTCAGAGCCCACACTTCAGACGGTCTGCAAAAAATCGTGTGGATTGTGTCGTAAGTTCTTCATACGTTTTATAAATTGTATGTTTGATTGGCAGACCAAAAAAAGGTATGCAGACACCTGTGTGCTTGTCGATAAACTAAAACATCCAAGTTTGATTCGTATTTATGAATTTCTAGCATCATATTTATCTTGAGATAATTTTGAAAACATTATTAATACAAAATACATACCGAAGTAAATATTTTCTGTATATTTGGTCTACCAAATACTATGTGAAACATCATTCCAAATTATTATGTTTTTTTATCATAATTTGGCCGGAGAAATTTTGTGAAACTACCTATTCAAGGGGTAACATAAATCAGATAGGGAAATTGTTATCAAATGTACCAGGAAACGTATGGATAGATAGTAATCTTTTAACAAATCTATACTATTAAACGAGAAGACCTCATTTTGTGTGTCGCTCCTCCTCCTTCCACAATAAGCTAATCATTATCTGAATTCTATAGGTACCTTGCATAGTCGCATTTGTCATCTATTCTTATGACTATTCAGTTTGGGTTATTTTGTGAGAAAAACGAAAATAAAGGTGTCCGGATTTTGTTCCCGTCACCAGACCAAATTATAAGTCATTCCGGTTTTAAACTTGCACATAACTTTCAATTAATGGAAACACAAAACATTGATACAAAAAACTGGTTTTTAACAAAATATAGTCGAAGAAAGGGACTGACAAAGTGAATTTGATTTTTGTCTGTTTTTTTTTAATAAACAAATAGTGTTCATGTGTGTATCAACTGTCGGTGATGTTTATAAATAAAACAGAACGATTTTTTTTCACTAACAATTATTAATCATATAACAATTTTAATGCTCAATGGATACTACTTTTTCAACTTCCCTTATGATAGTCAACTCGATGAAACAGTTTTGACTCCGATTGGAGAAGGTTGCGCACATGCGCATATAAACACCGATCTTTTAGCTCGAGTAAACCCGAGTCGGACGAATCGAAGTAGGCCGAGTACTCGGGGACACCAGGGGCTGATCCAGCCATTTTAAAAAGGAGGGGGGTTTAAACTACATGTCCCCATTGAAATGCATTGATCGTCCAAAAAAAGGGGGATCGGACCCCCACCCCCACCCCCTACCCCCTGGACACTCACAGGCCAATAATTGTCGCGTTGATAGAGACTCTATTTAAATAATAATAATATAAAAATGACAACAGTGATCGCCTTCGAGAAGAAACTTTTTGAATTTTAAAAGCAAATTTTACTTTATTTATAGTATACATATCTTCATAGTATACAGAAATGGAATAATGGAATTTAACAGAAAAAAAATAATGGACTTTGGAAAAAAGGGAGAGGGCTCAATAAAATTGTCCTGTCTCCAAATACCTTTGAATTTTGATACCTTTTCTGAAATTTTCCAGACACAACAACTTTTGCAAAAATACTCCCTACAGCAACAGTCTGCATACTTTCAAACCAAGCTGTAAATGCCCTCGATTCCAATGTATAATATTCCAGTAATCGCCTTGGAGAATAAACTTGAAATTGATAGTTGATGACATACATTTTATTTATCGTAAAAGTATGTTCATAGCATACAGAAACGCGAAAATAATGGAATTTAACAGAAAACAAAAAAAAATAACGGACTTTGGAAAAAAAAAAGTGAGAGGGCATAATAAAATTGTCCTGTCACTAAGTACCGATGAATTTTGATACCTTTTCTAAAATTCTCCAGACATGAAATCATTTACAATAATTCTCCCTGCAACAGTTTACATACTTTCAACCAAGCTCTTAATGCCCGCAATTTGAACAGAGATACAATTATCGTGCTTAATAGTATCAAAATTACCAGGAATATAATTTAGTACGCCAGACGCCATAAGAGAACCAATAACAATTGTCTTCAAAAACACTTTGTTGAAAGCAAATCGATTACTTAAACAGTCATTGTCAACATTTTTGAATTTATTCAATGACTTCATATTTGTTACATTACGAGGTAGGATCACAGATTACCACGGATATGTTCCTTTTATTTATACCACTATCCCGACTTCTTTCATGAATGCGACATTATCAAAAACTACGAATCGTAAGTACCAACATCATGGATGCCATATCTAAATCAGGCACTGCTATTTACCTTTCGGACCGGTCAAAGTTCATCCTAGTTTTGGTAGGGTTTGTGTAGCTCAATGTATATATTCCTATTTTGTGACAATTTGTATTTATACAGACTGTGCTCCAAACCCCTGTATACATGGGACTTGTACAAGCAGTCAACAGGGTTATAAATGCACCTGTGATGCTGGATATACAGGATCTATATGTGACAGAGGTAAATACAGTAATTATGACAAACAAAAATTGAGAATGGTAATTGGGATTTTTGTCAAAGAGACAACAACCCGACCAAAGAGCAGATAACAGCCAATGCAGTATTTATCAACAATACCTGAATACTAGGGATTTGCTACTCAACCCTATCCTTATAAACGTAAAGGTTTACTTTATCCAATGTTTGACCGTATTTCTTTAATCATACAACAGCTGATTTTCAACATTTATAATAATTTTTAATCATTGTTTTTTTCAAATTTGATTATATTTTTCAATTATGTGCTATGTATCTAATCATTAATGTTTTATTTTACAGTAATAGACCGTAAGTATAAAGGGAATATCATATGGGTGTATCAATATCGCATTAGTATCAACCCGAGCCACCATTTTATCCCACGATATATACTCGGGCATTTATATTGGTTGAGGATTGATACGTTGAATAGGTGTCATATTTTTTTTTTTTTTTCATATTTCATATCCCATAGATAGATTTCTGTCATGTAACATAACGTAATACATCGATAAGGTGAAGGAATACGGAATACAGGGTGTGAGTACGCCATTTATATCGATATCATGACAGACGGCTTATACAGCACGATTGTCAATATTCGTAAATGTATGTATTCACCATTTTGTATATGATAAATTTTATTAGAATTAATGTTAAAAAATCCCTTGTCTCAAATTGAAAATTTTGTATCGAAAGAACGTCCTTCTTAAAAGCTGAAATTAATCTACATAGACACAAGAAGATGAGGTAAGAGTGCCAATGAAACGACTCTCCATTAAAGTCAGGATTTGTAAATGTAAACCGTTATAGGTCAAAATACGGCCTTCAACACGGATCATTGGCAAGCTATAAAGGGCCCAACAATGACTCGTGTAAAACTTCCCAACTGGAAATAGACGTTAAATTTAGAGCAATCAAAACATATATGTATAAAGATATAAGAAGATGTGGTATTAATTCCAATGAGACAACTCTCCCTCCAAGTAATAATTTATAACAGTAAACTTTGATAGGTCAAAGTACGGTCTTTACGTATGAACCACATCAACAAACGACAACTACTGAACATTAGATTTTTGGCTTAGAACAGGTGCAAACAATTGCAACGGATTTCAACGTTTTAATAGGTACCAACCTTGACCCGTATCTGAAACAATAGTATAACATCAAAACATAGAAAGACACACTATTAAATATCAATTGAAATGGTTTAAAACTCAATCAAAAGACATATTAACACAAGTAAACATACACTGAACGAATAAATAAATGTTAAACAATTTCCGATAAACAGCAATGACCTTAAACGAAAAGCAGCCATTAACAAAAATATACACAGGTAAATGAAAATGATTTTGTTGTAAGGTATACATTTTAAATGGAGAAAGGAAATATTTTAACAAAATACATAATTTTGATGTTCATAGGACGAAGAAGTGAAAATTTGTAGTTATACCAAACACTTATCAAAGCTGGTATATAGACTAGATATTATCATGAATAAGTTATTAATAAATAAAAAAAATCACTTATTTATGTTCTTTAGAAAACAGAAAAACATTCAATTATAAAATGATTTACCACATTTTCTATTTTTTTGTTTGTTAACTGCATACACATTTGTTGTAACATTTCCCCTGATTTTTGAATATGGCAATACACAAAAGCGAGAATTCTGCATAACTGGGGCCTTAATCGATAATTGTTGGGTTGACATGTTTACAAGTGGCCATTGTTACAGAATAATCATTGTTTTCAATACAATTGTTGTCCATTGTCGTTAAGGACGCAATGCTATCACGGCATTTCATAGGGGCACTATCACCAATAACCACATATGGGCCCCGGGGAGCAATATGAGTAGGACAATTTTTCGGTTACTACATATGAAAACCCAACGTTTTCGTAACAAATATGCGATAAAGACATTTACAATATACTAGTTTTTATGCAAACATGGCAATTTTTAGAGCCATACAATAGAAACCAGCTTGAATCCACTGATTCTTGTTTATGAGTCAATCAGCTGTATCAATTGACGATTTTTATATTATTCGATTTTACAAAATCACTGAAAATGTTAGTGAGTTTACCGAAGCCCTGATTTCACCAATTCAATGTAACATTTAGATATTAAGTCACTTGATTAGAACAGTCCAGTTTTCTTACTTTCATTATTTTTACTGAAACAAATACATTAGAGGTTTTTTTGATGTTGTCTTTTTTATATATAAATAAAATGATCGGAAATCAAAATCGAATGACGCAGAAGTACCAAAGTCAATGACAAATAGGCATGAAATTATCAGTCCATAGAAATCTTATGATTTAGGAACATAATTAACTAGATGCTTTTATAACACCTAGATAGAGATCGGCATTTTATGTGTTACCTACTGACATTCTTCAAACATTAAGTCCTACATTTGCATTAATAAATTTGTAACATCATATCAACAGATTGCAATCCAGATCCCTGTGTACAGGGAACCTGCTATAACGGTCCACATGGATACAACTGTAGCTGTTATGCTAACGATGCTGGATCAACATGTGGAGGTAAATAATAAAATAATGTTTCCTAAACTCTTATATGACTATTAAATTGCGTGTTTATCAGTTTACAATAATGAAATAACGGCGTCAACTATGATAGGCTAAAGTACGGTATTAACGTATAATCCTCATCAACAAACTACAACTACTGAACATCAGATTTCTGGCTTAGAACAGGTGCAAACAATTGCAGCGGGATTCAGCGTTTTAATAGGTACCAACCTTGACCCGTATCTGAAATAATAGTATAATATCAAAACATAGAAAGACACACCATAAAATATCAATTGAAATGGCTTAAAACTCAATAAAAGACATATTAACACAAGTGAACATACACTAAACGAATAAATAATATCTATGATACAATGTAAATACAAAATCAATAAACATATTCATATTCCGACAGTCGATATCACTTCCATTATGATTGAGACCAACATATTTTAAAACCAAAAAGGTAATACACAAATAGATGTAATTGAACCTGTAATTGAACGGCTTATAAAAAGTTGAATTATTCGAGACACTTTTATAAGCTTTAAAATGAATACAGCTAATTTATCAACAACGGTACAATACCAGCAGGGAGACAAGTAGACCTATACAAAACTATAACTTGGGATGTTCAACTTGTGACAATTTAAATAAGCAAACACGTTCGAAACTAGAATGTTTAATTTTTAAGCATTTGCACAAAATGCATAAGCACTTTTTATGATCAACAATTGGTCAAGTGTCTGCACGACAACTTAAAGGTTCAATAATGAATGAACTTTTGAAAAACTGATAATCCTAAAGGTATCTGTAATATTGAACATCGATCAGAAACAGCTACAACACTGATGGAACAATACCCTCTTTCATTACTGAAATTTTGAATGACATTTGCAGGCAGACAGCAAATGATGCAAAGGTATGCTATGACTCGAACTTTAAGATGCATTTGCGATATTTTAGGTACTACTATGGAAGTGTTTTGTTAGTTTTAATTTCACGGCAAAAATATTTAATATTGATTTTTCTTATACTTTATTTTTTTACCTGTACAGCAATAAACCGTGAGTACTTATTTTACAGACATTTAAAATACAAAGAAAAACATAAATATTTTAGCATCTGTCCATTCTATTTATGGTCCTTGTTTGTGCGTTTCAAGTGTTTTTATATCATATATCAAGTACACAAAAAGACACTTAACTGCTATAAACTCTGGTTTAAATCACCATTGTTTTTTCCGGATATGCATATACCAATTCAGGAATATGCAAGCTGTCTTTCCCCATGTTCACATGTTACGTTGATTGAATTGATAGCGACTGACTTTGTCAGGTTTTGTTATTATAGATTTCCCGTTTTTAAATTTCCCTTAGAGCTCCGTATTTTTGTTTTACTTCTTAACCTACACATTGTGACGTATTTTAATATAATGAAAAACAAGCAATGAAATAAAAACGACCCTGAACTGATTGAATTAAAGCAGATAACGGACACATACACTTAGCTGATGGTTGACCTGGGACCGTGATTTACAGTTGTGTAACAGACTATTTACCGGAATTGTAATAATATGATCAACACGATGTGTGCCACATGTGTTGCAGGATCTGCTTACCCTTCCAAAACAGCTGAGATCACCCCCAGTTTTTGTTGGGGATCGTGTTGATTAATCTTTAGTTTCTTTGTTGTTTCTTGTGTGCTATTTGTCTGTTTGTCTATTTCTATAGCTATAGCGTTGTCAGTTTGTTTTTGATTATCAATTAAGCAATGTTGGACCAAAAGTGTAGAAACATTAGGATAACTTAGCGTGTATTGAAACAATCGATAGAAGAGGGACGAAAGATACCAAAGGGACAGTCAAACTCATAAATCTAAAACAAACTGACAACGCCATGGCTAAAAATGAAAAAGACAAACAGAAAAACAATAGTACACATGACACAACATAGAAAACTAAAGAATAAACAACACGAACCCAACCAAAAACTAGGGGTGATCTCAGGTGCTCCGGAAGGGTAAGTAGATCCTGCTCCACATGTGGCACCTGTCGTGTTGCTTATGTGATTACAAATCCGGTAAATAGAAATGTTTACACTGTTAAGCGCCAATATCATCAGTTGAGTATTAGTTTTAGCGTCAGTTTGAAAAAAAAATATGGCATCACTGAATGATAGAGTTAGTGTTGTTGAGTCTTAAGCTTTCTCGAACAAACTAAGCATGTAGTCATACCGATATGTAACAATACAAAGTGAAAGAAAAAAATGTTTCACAGTACAATAGATAATACCAATTTCCGACGTTTAACTCTTCCGGAAAAATATACAGACAAAAGACATAAAGAAGAAGACAGATACCAAGGGAACATTTTTACCTAAAAAAAAAAAACACTGACAATGCTAACCACAAAAGACGAATAAGTTCCACACACACACAACATACAAAACTCGAAATTGAGTAATCAAACCCAATCAAAAATCGGGGACATACTTAGGTGCTTTTAAATCAAAATCAGTTCCTAGTCCACATTTGGCGCCCATGCAGTTGCAATGTTTTGTCTCCTTTGTATATGTCACAATATAGAAAGAAAAAAAAAGGGTCAAATAATAACAATATGTCTATGGCACAGATATATAAGTGAAAGCCTAGTTTGATATTTTTGTATGAATGTAAATAGACCGTGTTTCGTGACAGCCCTTATATTTCTAAGAATGTATGTATTTCGAAAATTACAGATAAAATTCCTTTGAAAAATAAATATTGTATTAAAAAACTATAAGCATAACAATAGTAATGCTCTGATATAAAAAGAAAAAGAAAAGAGGTAAATTTGCTTCAATTTGTTTTTCTAAAACAGTCAGTACTGAAATTACTAAGTTTGAATACATTACATTTAATTTTAACATCAAAACCTCTATTAAAATATTTATTCATACAAGATATAAGGTTACAATTGCTCTATTCACTTCATTGTTCTAAGAGGTACATAATTTCTTGTTATACTCTAAAATGCATTAATACTCGCATTTAAAACATTTGATTTATACAACAGATTGCAGGTCAAATCCATGTATACATGGGACATGTCATGACAGTCCTAATGGATATGACTGTGCGTGTGATATGGGATTCACGGGATATAGATGTGACACAGGTAAGACCTCATATATAGTGTACCTCTTAGATAAAATCATACCAAAATGTTCAACTACTGATTGATTATTCGAAAATGAGAGTTTGGGGATGCTTGATAGCTTCTTGGTACACAATCAGTGACAAATATGAAAAAAATCCACAGACGTTCAGTAATTTATTAATGACAGAATCGTCATTATTACGTTACTTAACTGACAGATTGCTATAATCAGTAAATATACCGTTATACTTTAATTAAGGCGAAAAAGATACAAAACAGATTACATATCATAAACTAATGTATACTGATTTATACACTTTACTTAACTGATTATATTTCTGAGCATTTCAAAATATAATGAAATTTAATGCCATTACCAACGCAATTACATAACGATTACATACAGTTTTCCTTATAAAAAACAATTTCAACTGGAAGTTTAATTTAAAAAGTTCTCAAGCGAAAGGTCGCAGTATTATTGTTATCTGGAATACCGAGATAATTTTTTACACTATTCGTTAACAAAATTTAGTTTATTTTTTTTGGCAATTTCAACCGGAAAGTATATTATGGCTGTATAAAATAATCATTTCATCAACCTAACAAAAGTATACAGCTAGTTTCATATGATTTTTATATGTAAAGATAATAATTGTGATAGACCATCATTATCAAACTTTCATTAAACACTACTACAAGTTTTCTTTGAAATAAAAGTAACAGTATTGTGAACGTTATAAGGATGTTTCTTTTCTTTCCCGATTACAAATTTTGTCAAGTAATAAATTATTGGTAATCTAAAGAAGAAAAATACTTGTGAGTCTCGATCAAGTTACTCATCTATCATGAAGCTATGGGTTGATTTATTAAGAGTAAGACATGATTTACAAAATTATTGTTACTCATTCCGTAGACTTTACTGTATCAATAACGGTTCCACTACTCTTTTCAATACTTCAAGTAGAAATTTAATGTTCAAATGATGAAACTGCCTTTTTATAAGTCCGTTCTAACTTTTTTCTTTTTTTTTCAGTTTGAGTTTTATTTGCCTCGGTGATACGTATAAAATAAAACAAGAAGATAATTTTATGTAAATGTTTCTCAATAATATCTATTTTTGGCGTTTTTTATTATATAAGTTGCAGAAAAATATTTTGTTGTGGTCTACTGTTGGAAATAACTACCTTTTCGTACTTTATTTGGCCTTTTATAACATTTTTGATTCGAGCGTCACTGATGAGTCTTTTGTAGACGAAACGCGCGTCTGGTGTAAATATTAAATTTTATTCCTTATATCTATGATGAGTTTATTATATTCTTCAAACATTGATAATTATACAAATCACAAATAATACAGTCTTTTAAAGAAGTTTTACGGAGGACGCCATTTCAAGTTTGTTAATCATCGATTGAGACTCATTAACGTACTTATCATGGGCAAGACAACTGATTTCACTTGTGGGGGGGGGGGGGGGGGGGGGGCTTCCTACCATTCCAAGGAACCTGTGATCAGCCACATTTTTGAAGTGTGCACTTTGTCTATTTGTTCAGTTTTTTTGCCATTGCGTTGTCAGTTTACCTATACGTCGTATATTTTGTTTTCTATTGTTGCATTTATGATATAGGAATTTATGTATACAATTATATATTTGATGCTCTTCAAACAACAACAAACCTTTTGTGTCCAATGCATATGTTTTTTGTTGTAAGTCGAATAAAGATAAAACAAAAACAACAACAACAAACAAACAAAAAAGAAAACAAGCACCAAGTATGTCTCATAGTACCACGCTTTATAAATGATGCAATGAATTAAATGCACTGTGTTTATCTTTTATATTATATATAAAAAATAACAAAAGCTTAAAAAAAACGAAATTACGAAAGAAAAATCTTTAGTTATTTTCCAACGCTAGATAACTTTTCTTTTTTGTGTACATTTAAATTGTAGTAAGAACATAAAAATAATTAATATTTATATATGGTAATGGTTTGCTTTAGATGTAAAAATTATTAAATCAGATATTGATGACTTTTGTTGTCTGTCTCTTTTCAGCCATAAGTGCACCTCGTAAGTATTTGTTTCACGTTTTTTTTAAGTTAACTATTCTTATTTTGTTTTTGTTAATGACATATCTTTGGTAGACTGCTTAATTTACTTGTTTAGTGTCAAGTAAGCGATAGAAAGAAGCAGTATACAAAAGCATATAATTTTTAACAAAATTAAATTTTCAAATGGTTTTGTTACTTTATTACTATTATAAACCAAATGACGTGCCTGACAGATACAAGATACGAACATGTAGGCGGCACTTTGTGGTTATTCTATAGAATCATTTGATTGCTTAATGACCACTGACCACCTATAAAAATAATAGTAACAAAAGGAGGTGGATTAGGGATTTATAGTTTAAAGGTGTCTGATAGTGGATGAAACATCTGTATATTGTGCCACCTTAAATCTTTATAAATGTCTGTTTATAAGACATTTTACTAAGTTGATATTTTTTTTTATAAATTAACCAAATTGCGTATCTTTTCTCGTTATCAGATTCGCAATAAAAACGGCACTTTTCGGGGTCATCCATGATGCATATTCAAAAATACAAATTACTGATTGGACAATGACTGTGACAACATGTGTGGTATACATACAATCCTAAGTTTTATTCAAAGACTTTAAAGATAATACAAGAAAAACAGCTATTTGTCAGATAACTTTTAGGTTTCTGCGAGTTTTTTTGGCATTTAAATGCAATTTAAATTTTAAATCTAGGATGAGTGATGCGTGCTGTTTGTGATGTAATTTTCTTAAAAACTTAAATAAACTTTCAGAAGCAAATATTTCATGCATTTTTAGGTCGGGACCAACTGAACAATGAATACAAATGGTATTTTCCAAAAAGTGACGGAGCCGTTTCGGAATCTTCATAATTTTATTCTAAAGTTTATCCTTAGCGGTTACATATTTTTTCAAATGTAGTCGTTTTAAAAAAAATATATAAATATATAAATCTACGCTGTATTTGAATTTTACAATACATGCATCAGATTCATTGCATCACTTATTTTATATTTGGGTATGTTCATTTCATTAGGAGTGAAATTTGAAATCAATATTACTAAACGGGACATATATCGATTCTCAATTCAAACTCTCAACATGAAAAAGAACCCTATAATGCAGGTGGAAACATATGAAGATTTAATAAATATATGCGTAGAACGATCCAAACTCGACTCTTTGCGTATTAATCATTCATATTAGTAGCACATACAAGTATTTACATATATATATAAAGTAAATATCAATGTGCTCAATACACGATAACATTTAGTTTGCCAGCATATCAATTCTCAAACGATACTGTTATATTTTATTGAATATTTTCTCGTTTACAGCAGGCATTCTTTGGAAATGGGCTGACTGTGGTACGATAATACGTTAAGACAGTATAGTTTATCAACATTTGGTGTAGGCTATGTAGTAAACTACCAACTAGACTCTTTTCACAAGAAGTCTTCAGATAAGAAATCTTGATTTTTATACTCTTATGTCATGAAGGATGTTTTAATTGGTTAAGTAGGTCTTTAAGTTGACACGATATTCAAAGTTGTGTGTTTCGATATATTTTCCTTTCCTAGAGATCTTCCAAGGAAAATTTTGATTCAATATTTTTATCGTTATACGTCAGAATTCTCAAAAGATGATAGGTCTCAATCATGTTCTACGACCGTTGAATTATATGCAACGTGTGGTGCGGTAACTGCCTATCTTCTGATCATTTTAGTTCAATTTGATAGTTGGTGTATTTGTTATCTCATTATTTGTTTTTCTATGTACCCATCTTGAGCTGATAATGGATTGTTCTTCTAATATTAACGACGGATGCCACATTTGGAGTAGGATCTGCTTACTCTCTCCCAAATTTGCATTGCAAATCTTTTGTTTTTCTTTGCCTGTTTTGAAAATGTTTGTATTTTTGTCGTTTTTTCGTTTTTACAATGACATTGTCAGATTAAATATTTTTTTGTATCTTTCGCCTTTTTTACTGTAATATCAGTTCTTAACTAAATATGATACATACATTTAATGAAGATGTTTTATTCACCATTGATAAGAAATTGAGGTCCGGAACATATCTCAATGTAATGTTCTAACTTGTACCATTTATCATCACCATCTGAAACAGTAATTGATATTAAAAAAAAAAACCACATTTCTCCCTTATTGTTAATTGCGATATACCACACTACAGAACAGTTTTGTTTCAAATAAAATTCTCTGTTTGAATGTTTAAAAATAAATCCCTAGGGTAAAAGATTAAAATTCATTAAACATATAAAGTGGTTATCTAAAATCACTTCAGCTGACAACTACGCTTAATGACATCGAAATTAAGATCAAATTGAGGTCAAATGTCAATTTAAAAGTTTTACTTTTGCTTTCTGCGTACTATGCTTCTTAAATGAAGGTATAAGATATGAACAGTGAAGAAAAATAAGGCATCACTATTATAAGGTTTTGGCAAGACAACCGGTGCTATGTGTAGAAGACGATCTGTGTATCCTTGAAATCACCGTTGTTTTGGTAGTGGTAGAGTGTCTGTTGCTAAGTTTCAAATATTGTGTGTTTAATGGACTGTTGTTTGCATTTTCTTTTGCATTGTCAGTTTTTTTAACATTTACGAGTAATGCGTTTGAATATTCCTTTGGCATTTTCCGTCTTTGTTTTAATATATGTGTTTCAAACCAATGCGATAGAACTTGTAGATGTTATTATCAGTGAAATGTTTAAAATGAAGGTGTATTAGATATAGCTTTTATGTGAAGAGAATACAGATCTACTCAATGACGTATTCGACAAAAGTCTGGTACATTTGCAAAATGTGAAGCGCTATTATAATTCAGCAATCAACAACATCCTCAAAATGAAACAAAAACAAAAATATAGACAAAAAAAATCAATATAAAAACTTATCATACTCGGTAAACCAGCATAATCTCTTGGCAAGCATATATATATATATATATATATTTGCGTCTTTTTTTTTAAATTGTTTTATTAATTGAACAAATCAATATGCTTTCAGGCAATCCAGCAACACGTGCAATTACATTTTCGCATCTGGACATATTCCCTAAGCCTGTTATTATTCCAGGAAATATTACTACTGCTTACGATATCACAATCAATCGAATAATTGGTAATCTCAGATTGAACTTAACTATGGAAAAGAAAATAATGGATGACTGGGTCTATGTTCCGTGTAGCAACTTTGTAGGTTCATGGTAGGTGTGCACACATTTCAAATACCAGTAGTCGCTTAATGTAATGAGTATTGAAACATGTATACCATAAGGTATATGAGTTTGAATGTCCCTCTGGTATCTTTCGCCCCTGTAATAACTTTAAACAATTTTGTTTTCAAAAAGGAATTTCATAAACAACATACAAATATAAGTCTCATAAATAATATACATTTGCCTGTTTATCAGAATTTCTGCTCCCCCTCTCTCCCCCCCATATAATATTGTTTTGTTGTATACAGTAGAAAACCAATATAACAGGATAAAACATAAGAGTTGTACTTGTACTTTTAAAATTCAGCCAAAATAATGGAATTCCTACATGTAAATCAAAAATACTATCAAGAAACGTAAAAACGCTTTAATCAAAAATTTAATGTTAGTAGAAAACAATTAAAATAAATAGATAAAATATGATTTTTTTCAACGTTCTATGTGACCAAGTAACAAAAAATAACGTTCCAGTCAGTTCCAGTCAGTTCCTTGACCGAATACGTACGGATCAAAGACATTATCCGAAATTTCAGTTTGCGGAATTTAATAGCGAGTATGACCGCCCCTCGCAGATATTGATCAAATCCTGTATGAGAGCTAAAAGCAAATTTTGTAGCGTTTCCGATGGATTTTTGCCTCTCGATCACGAACACGTCTCCCATGTTGATGCCATAAATTTTTTATAGGAAAAAGATCAGGTGATAATGATGGCCACGGGAGAACTCGAATATGGTTCAAGATACTCCATACAAATCATTGCCACATGACATCTAATGATATCCTGTTGGGTTTCCGAATAAAAGGCAGAACAATAGGGCCAAGTACTTCATCCTTATATCTCAAAGCGTTCAAGTTACCATCAATGAATTTATCTGTATACGTCCGTTGGGACTTATTTCACCCGATATCATCACACTTCCGCCTCCGAAACGATCCGTAAACGACGCAATCGTCTGTAAAACGTTCACCTTGACTACGGTATACTCTAATGCGTCCATCACTAAAACCGATAGCAAATCGATAGCAAATCGGGACTCATCTGTAAAACGGACAGGCTCTAGGTGTGCAACCTCCAACGTCGTCTTGCACGATCCCAATTTAGTCTTGTAGCTCTATGTTGCTGTTATCAATGCAGCCCTTTAAGTTTTGACGTCTTATGGGGTCTGCCGCTACATGGTATATAATATGTTGAGCCCGTTTGCCTCAGACGAATCATAAGTCGTGTTATTGTTATGCTTGCCATGTGAAATGATTTGCGACGTCATCCTAGCCCTGACCATGCTAAAAGCTTGTTAACGCTCATGTTGAAGTAACCGTATCAATAATTTCTGGATTTATTTCCAATTTTTGGAGATGGAAAATTTTTATCTGATGCAGAAGCCTAACTATTGACATCACACAATTTAAATGCCTCTTTGATTAACGGTGAACTCGATTATTTGATTTTCCTCTGAGTTTATTATTTTTGTGATTTTATTTTTTACCGTCCGGAAAATAAAATTCACGACTTTCGTCGTATTTTTGGAATTTAAATCAAAAAGAGACATAACAATATCTTTTGAATAATCATTCTATTAGATCATACAATGCGTCTTATTTGAGTTACAACGGAATATTTTACAAATCCCAGTCACAATTTATAAAACATAATAATAAATTTGTAAAAAAAATGTCTGTTATACTGTTATACCACTGTCTCAGGTTAGGGGAAGGGTTGTGATCCCGCTTACATGTTTAGTCCCGCCACATTATGCATGCATGTGGCTGTCACAAGTCAGGAGTCTGTAATTCAGTGGTTGTCGTTTGTTTATGTGTTACATCATTGTTTTTCGCTCAATTTTTGTACTTGAATAAGGACCTTTAGTTTTCTCGTTTGAATTGTTTTACATTGTCATTTCTGGACCTTTTATAGCTGACTATGCGGTATGGGCTTTGCTCATTGTTGAAGGCCATACGCTGACCTATAGCTGTAAATTTCTGTGTCATTTTTTCTCATTGGCAATCATACCGTATCTTCTTTTTTTTTTATATCTAGTTCCTTATCGAATATTGGTGATTTGAATTGTCCTTGGAGATAAGTACTTATGTGATTTTACTTTTTTGAAACATCTTGCAGTTAACTCGCGATTTACTCGCATTTTCCATGTTTATTAGTTGCTTTTTTTGATTGATTTATCAATACATTGAAAAACTTAATGTATACAGACTGCTTTACTCTGAGATCTTGAATGTACGGAATACTTTTTGTACACTGTTTGTTTTGGATGACAGCTTTGGGGAGAAATGTGCTGATGTTTCTCTGTAGGTTTACAATAGAGGTTTGTTTACGTAGCACCGTCTTTTATAGATAAAGTTGTGTCCGAAAAAGATATTGTAGAGTTTTTAATTTCATATATAAATTTAATTGACTGGTGGGCCTTGTTAGCATGTTTGATAAAGTCATCATGTTTTGTTGGAATTCTGTCATATTTATGCATGTATATATCTAAACAAATCTAAATTGAAAACAGCGTTCAAACCTATGATTGCGTTGGATAAAAACCGCAGTTTTTATACGTGTGCATGTAACAAAATTCGTTGAAGAGGAGTCTAAATACACAAACAACATTTTCGAAAAGACCAAAAGAGTGAAAAAATATATTTAAACAAAACGCATTTGACTAACAGGTCGAACAACTGGTGTTCTTAAACCCTGCTGACTGCCATTGACGATTGCCAAACAAATTCATCACAAGGTGAAACAAAATGGATCTCTCTTTATATACAATTCGACCCAAATTTTGCCAAATAATGTTAGAACTTCTTATTAGTGTAATGTAAGTTTTGTTCTTCCTTCATCCGGATTTGAACCCTTACTTTTGTGATATCGTTTCAACATCACCAGAACCGTCTCCAGCCCATTAGACCACTCGATAACCCAGGCTATATATACATATTTGGTGGAGTAATGCCTTTCCTCGTCGGTATATATATATATAAAGTTACTCAAGGGTGTATTTGCATTTAATTGTTCTTTTAAAGAAAAAAAAAAGAAGATTTGAAGTTTATGTGTCCTAGGCGCTTTGCGGGATAAACCATCATCAGGAATCCCTCTAAGCCTTATATTTGAAGGCCAAAGATTATAAGAACATTTGAAGCTCAGATGAAAAAAAGGATTTCAAATAAAAGACGAATCCATCATACGTTATTTTGTTATGAGGAGATTAAAAAACTTATTTTTTTGGTAATTTCTAAATTAATAATTGGATAATTTAAGAAAGGTTTGTTTTTAATATGTCTGTACTGGTAGCCTGACTACCAAGCTGATGATATCATCTGGGACTGCATTCCACCAGCAAAGATATCGATACAGTGCTTTAATGAAAACAACACGTTATAAATGTCATTAGTCTAAATGCTTCCATAAAGATGTTCTGTCTATTCACAATCCTAACATTTCTGCTTGTGTTCCATATATTAATTATAATTAGAAATTAAAGAAACAACAGATACAGCTTCCTTGCTATATTTTTAGGTTTATACCTCGAATTTGACATAAACGGTTTCAGAATCGTGGACAAAAGAGACGATTTAATTTGAAATTATCAATTTACCCCCTTAGTAGTAATATCACACCAACTTCATCTCCATTTGGAATATACATTTCCCAGCTCATTCGATAAGAAAGCGTGCATCTGCTATTCAAACGTTACTAGTTTTTAAACATAAGTATACGAACCATGGTTATGTCGAAGAATATCTCGTCCGTTTTGGTAGTTAACCTCTCTTAAAAAGGCCAATTATCAGCTTTTCTCATCACATGGCATCCGTCGTCCGTCGTCGTCGTCTTCGTCCGTTTAACTGATACAAAAACTTTTACTCTGAAACTACGGGGCCGAATTTAACAAAACTTAGCAACAATCATCATTTGGTATCTAGTTTAAAAATGTGTCCGACGACACCGCCTGCCAACAAACATAGTCGACATGGCTTAAAATAGATTTTAGGGGTTAAATATAGTTTTTCACGTATATCTTTGAAGCTAAATAATTAATTTCACAGGGGGTAAAATTTTTCTCAAAGTTTTTAAGATGTACCTGTCCTGGAATTTTTTGACGAATCAAAGGTTAGGTTGCTGTCCATGAATTGGTAATATTAAGGAAATTGTGTAGTCTTTGGTTATTATCTTGAATATTATTATAGATAGAGACAAACTGTAAACATCAATACTGTTCAGAAAAGTAAGTCCTACGAATAATTAACATGGCCTAAATTGTCAATTGACCGTTAAGGAGTTATAGCCCTTTAAAGTAATTTTTTGAGATTTTTTTTGTTAATTTTGGAAATCTTTTACAAAAATCTTCTTCACTTAATCTACTTGGCCAAATAGAATTACAATTAGCCATAATTTTTAGTTTGATTGAATTTTGATTGAAAAAAAGTGCATCCGTCTCCAGCCCATTAGACCACTCGATAACCCAGGCTATATATACATATTTGGTGGAGTAATGCCTTTCCTCGTCGGTATATATATATTTAAAGTTACTCAAGGGTGTATTTGCATTTAATTGTTCTTTTAAAGAAAAAAAAAGAAGATTTGAAGTTTATGTGTCCTAGGCGCTTTGCGGGATAAACCATCATCAGGAATCCCTCTAAGCCTTATATTTGAAGGCCAAAGATTATAAGAACATTTGAAGCTCAGATGAAAAAAAGGATTTCAAATAAAAGACGAATCCATCATATGTTATTTTGTTATGAGGAGATTAAAAAACTTATTTTTTTGGTAATTTCTAAATTAATAATTGGATAATTTAAGAAAGGTTTGTTTTTAATATGTCTGTACTGGTAGCCTGACTACCAAGCTGATGATATCATCTGGGACTAGCATTCCACCAGCAAAGATATCGATACAGTGCTTTAATGAAAACAACACGTTATAAATGTCATTAGTCTAAATGCTTCCATAAAGATGTTCTGTCTATTCACAATCCTAACATTTCTGCTTGTGTTCCATATATTAATTATAATTAGAAATTAAAGAAACAACAGATACAGCTTCCTTGCTATATTTTTAGGTTTATACCTCGAATTTGACATAAACGGTTTCAGAATCGTGGACAAAAGAGACGATTTAATTTTGAAATTATCAATTTACCCCCTTAGTAGTAATATCACACCAACTTCATCTCCATTTGGAATATACATTTCCCAGCTCATTCGATAAGAAAGCGTGCATCTGCTATTCAAACGTCACTAGTTTTTAAACATAAGTATACGAACCATGGTTATGTCGAAGAATATCTCGTCCGTTTTGGTAGTTAACCTCTCTTAAAAAGGCCAATTCAGCTTTTCTCATCACATGGCATCCGTCGTCCGTCGTCGTCGTCTTCGTCCGTTTAACTGATACAAAAACTTTTACTCTGAAACTACGGGGCCGAATTTAACAAAACTTAGCAACAATCATCATTTGGTATCTAGTTTAAAAATGTGTCCGACGACACCGCCTGCCAACAAACATAGTCGACATGGCTTAAAATAGATTTTAGGGGTTAAATATAGTTTTTCACGTATATCTTTGAAGCTAAATAATTAATTTCACAGGGGGTAAAATTTTTCTCAAAGTTTTTAAGATGTACCTGTCCTGGAATTTTTTGACGAATCAAAGGTTAGGTTGCTGTCCATGAATTGGTAATATTAAGGAAATTGTGTAGTCTTTGGTTATTATCTTGAATATTATTATAGATAGAGACAAACTGTAAACATCAATACTGTTCAGAAAAGTAAGTCCTACGAATAATTAACATGGCCTAAATTGTCAATTGACCGTTAAGGAGTTATAGCCCTTTAAAGTAATTTTTTGAGATTTTTTTTGTTAATTTTGGAAATCTTTTACAAAAATCTTCTTCACTTAATCTACTTGGCCAAATAGAATTACAATTAGCCACAATTTTTAGTTTGATTGAATTTTGATTGAAAAAAAGTGCATCCGATGACCCAACCAACATGGTCCCCGTGGCTAAGAATAGAACATATGAGTTACCTTTAGAAGTCTATGGGAAATTTTTGAATAACTATAAGGGGTCCTCCGTATCTATTGTAAGACTACACTGGGATGACCTGCTTTTAATTTAAATAAGTTGGTGATTTAAACCAAACCTGGTCTCAATCATTATTGGGGAATATGATACTATTTATTAAGAATTAAATCTGATTTTACATGATTATTAAGACCACAGTAGATTCAGGTGAGCGACACCGGCTCTAGAGAGCCTCTTGCTTTTAAATTCATCGGAAAATGGCCAGCCTAAATTGTTGATATCCCGTATCGACTTCAAAATTAAATACATAGCAAAACATGATGGTTTTGTTGTATAGATTATAGGTACTGACGTTAGTCCATGTTTTGTAATATTTCTTTCGCGTGTCTAGGTATTTAAACATTCATTTTTGCTTAATATGTGCTTTGCTATGTCATTTTGTTGTTGTTAACATATTTTGATTGTTTTAAAGTAATTAGGATTTTAACACAATGTGGACTACTGTATCACTATTGCTGACATTTACGACTTATTTATTCATTTCGTTTGTCCACACATTGTTGTCAGTATAATGCCACTTTAGGAAGAAATGAAGACAACAGTAGTATACCGCTGTTCAAAAGTCATAAATCGATACTCATTTTTTTTCGAATATTATGCAGATAGTTTGTTTAAAAGATACAACAAATATATAGTGAAAACCTACCGGAGAAAATTTAAATGACGGCGAGCCCCTCCCTCATATTCTGTGAATGAATGTCCATAAAATGTCATCTTGTCGATCATAAACATTGAAGGCGAAAAGATTTCCCAATTTACTTATGATGTCATTTATATATATATATATATATATGTCAACTTTTTAAGTTTATGCATAATATTATAAAGATTGAGAGATCAGGAGGATAAAGCCAACGCTCTGTGTGCCCTTCTTGTGCCATTCTATCTGAATATTTGACGATTTTTTTTTTTAAATTGACACTTTATGCCCTCCGTACATATGTAAGATGACATTTGTCTAGGTTTTTCTTTGATAGCACATGTATACAAACGAAATCGACAAGATTGTCAAATGTTATGGATGTTGAATGACCAGGGGTGTCTCACTGTATTTTCAGCGGTCTCTTGTCAGCTTTCACTATACATTTTGAATATCAAACTGGAACGTTGTGCTATCCATTAACTTAGAACATAAAAAACCTTATAAAGACCATCACCCAGTTTGTTTTCCTTAAGAGATTATGTGTTGAGATGATATATTTTTGTTGCCAAATGCATTATTTTTACGCAAATATAGGAGGCATCCACTCCTTATTATTTTTGCTTTAAAATATACATGCTCCTTTATTTAACCAAAAGTGTTTTCAACTTTATCATACCCCAACACTTACGAAAACATGTTTAGATACATCTATTTCAACTTTCCCAAAAAAAATTCAGGATATTTAGGTGATTTTTTGTCTCTTTTACCATAAAATCTTTACGAAACGACTTCGGATTTTTAGCGCATTTCAAGTTTATGTTAACGCTGGTATACTAAAAATTATATTGTTAACTAGAGTACAAGTTAGAACTATTATCTTAATTCTATTCTTCAAAAACTGACTGCATAGTTTTTGAAAAAGTCATAATTCACATAAAAAGAGCAGTTTTCTTTGCACTTCTTTTTGAAAATATTCTTTAAATCCGAAGAAAAACAAATGGTTTTACAGAAAATTACACATCAGTAAGAGGTGCCTTGTCTCTAAACTGATAATGATAGACGTTTGATGCACATTAAATCCCATTGCTGGTTATCTAAGGATTAATTTGAGCTCATAACCACATCTGTACGTCAGCAAATGGCGATGGAACAATTATAAATGCCCCAAAAATATCTTCCAATTTGCTTCACTGGTAAGCTGGTGAGAAAGGGAAAAGGTTAATACAGGAGATTAACAAATTAAATTAGCGTGTCAAACTGGGTGATGATCTTTATATAGAAGGTTTTTTTTCTTTTTTTCACTTCTTGAGTAGTAGGCTGCATATATTGGAGAACATGTGACGGGAGTTGGATATCTTTTGTTTGTGCTGCAATTTGTGATTTTTTTATTATATTCACTTTTGCCATATATATATATATATATATATATATATATATATATATATATATATATATATATATATATATATATATTATATCATGTACTGTAGTAAGACGCTAGATTAAAACTGATGAGGAAAAGTAACACACGTCCAAAGAAAGCTTTATTATTGTGAAGCCTAGGTGGTCGTGTGGTCTAGCGGGTCGGCTACAGTGCAGGCGATTAGGTGTCACGATATATCAGTAGCATGGGTTCGAATCCCGGCGAGGGAAGAACAAAAAAAATTTGCGAAAGCAAATTTACAGATCTAACATTGTTGGGTTGATGTTTAAACGAGTTGTATATATATATAATATCCATGGTTTTTCACATTTATGCACGTTTCTGCTGATCAATTATTTCTTTAAAAAAAGTTGATTGATATTTTTTACCTTGAAATCTGTTTTCAAATATCTTTTACATTCTTGAACAATTTCTGCATAATCCTTTGCTCTTTGATCTGTCAGTGCACCGACTCGACACAACTCTTGGACAACATTACAGATATCCTATAAAGATAAAGCAAAACCGAAAACAATACCAGACTGCAAATTTTGATATTGATAGGCAGAAGAAAGTTTTTTTTTTAAGTTGAATTTGTGAGAATTA
The DNA here is from genome assembly GCA_019925275.1 of Mytilus edulis. Lineage (NCBI taxonomy): Eukaryota > Metazoa > Mollusca > Bivalvia > Mytilida > Mytilidae > Mytilus > Mytilus edulis. The sequence continues at coordinate 39,555,136 of CM034357.1, forward strand.
TCCAACAAAAATGTTTTTAGATATCAATATATATAAGTACATGAATGAAAACCTAAGGCTAAGACGTTTTCAATTACTTTATATGATTAGTATAGGTGGAGATGTGAATACAATTGGGTATTCTTTAAATAAAGACAAAGTCCATGACTAGATCACCCCTAAAACAATTTCTCAAAAAATATGTTGGAAAGATGAAAAAGATGGAGTGAAAATTTCACAAAATTCTGTCAACTACATTAAAGAGAATTTGCGGATATGAAAATTGTACAGGAGGACGGACCGATTTCCTCGGTCATTATGATAAACATGTATTTTGTAGTTCAAATGTTTCATATTAGTAGTCCCAACTATAATAAACAGGGTCCATAAATCCCATATTTCATATTATCATTGATTATAAGTCCCAACTATAATATAATATAAGTTATCTACGTTCATATCCATATCTACGGATATGAACGTAGATAACGAATTTATCCCCGGTCTTAGTCCGAATCGGACGAGTTTTATGGAAATTCGGGTACAAAGTGGAACGTGAAAACAACGTTTTTTTCATTATTTAAAAAAGTTTTATTGAAATTTGGAAATTTTACATAGTTTCTACGGGGTGTAGGGTACTACCTTAGGTAGAACCCTACAGGTAGTCAAATATAAGACGTTTTTAATACGGAGACAGAGAAACTTGATTGAGTCAAATTTGGCGCTCAATGTTGTGAGAGTTACGTCATAGATAGTGTGACGTCAACGTGGGTCATTTGCATAGCTAGGTCAGTAGTCCCATTCCTTGAAAATGTGGTAGTCAATTGATGCATTTAATGAAATGAGTGTAAATGATCGGCATAATAGGACAAAATTGTAATGAATCAAATATTTCATTACACACACAATGGATAATCTACAGAATTCAATATTTCACAAGGAGCAATCATGGAACTAAGGAAAACTTGCGTGAAGTTCCCCGGGACAATGGTTAGCAACGTCCGGGGATATGGGTTAGCAACACCCAGGGGCTATGGGTTTTGTAACGACGTGCGTTAACCAATCAAAATCCTAGATATATACTAAGTCGGGGATAATAAGTCTTTAAATCCCGTGCATTGAAATCAAAGTAATGTGATTATGGTATACTAACCTGAAAAGCCCTTCCTCCTTCAGCAATAAAGTAATCTATTCCCTCAAAAGCTTTTCTTACATTTGCTGTACATTCAGTAAGAATTTTAAACATTGTACTGTCTCCTGAAAAGTAATAGAGTGTTATAATATAAATTAAAAGAATGTCCCACAACAAACAAATATGATGCATAAAAAATAATTTGTATTGCTTTTCATATCTTTTACTAAAGGTTCACTCACTCTTCTAAATTAAAAATGAGTCTCTTGTATAATTTCTATTTTTAGCAATCAAGTCACAATAGCTGAGGGCTATGGATAGTTTGAGAGATTATATTATTTTCTAAGTCATTTTTGTGTTACGAACTTCAAAATACCAGTTTATAAATGGATAACATATACATTGATTTACAGATGAAACAATATAAATGGGTACATTTACAAAATAAATGAAGTGATTCAAGCTGTCATGGCCAAAAAACAGGTATTAAAAAAACCCCTCACCTAATGGTATCTCTTCATTTTCAGCACAATACTGTTTGAACTGCTGAATAATTGCAGCTGGTGCCATGCATCGTATCACATTGGGTGTTTCAATAATTTTCCCACTAGACAATCTCATTTTCCTCTCACCAAACGGCAAATCTTGTATGATGTGGGATGATGTTATAAAATCTAAAAAAGTATCAAGCTTGTGTGGGTCCATTTTCTGTCTGTGATGCTCTGTAATAGGTGGAGGTAAAGCACATCCATAAACTGCTGAGTGTTTTTTGGCGATGTAATATCTATACTCTGTGATGCCTGGAATCTTTTGAGACATCCCTTGACATGACAAAGTTTTTGACAAGACTGATAATATCTGTCTCTTCAATTGCCATGACTCTGCCTTGCTATAAGATTCAGTCAAAGCATCTACTATTATACAATCTGTCTCAGTTTCAGCTGATTGAATATTGCACCCATTAACTGATGAATAAACATCTTGAAGAACAACTTCTGTTTCATTCCTGAATAGAGTATCCACGACAGCTTGAACAACTTCTTTTATTTTCTGAATGTACCCATTTTTTGTTTTATCTGTATATGAAGCCCATGTATAAACTGGTATGTTGAAATTGGCAACACCACACAAACTTAGAAAAGGTTTTAAACTTTCCAACTTGCCACAGCACTCATAACTGTTTTGACTGGATTGCTAAAAATAGAAATGCAATAGATTCATAGTCTCTATATCTATACAAGTTTATCATGTAAATTGGAATTATTTCCCTTATTTATTACGTCTATTGAAATTATCTCCCTTATACCACTGACCTAATAAAAAAAAATATAATTTGAATTGCTTTAAATAGTCCTAATATTTGAAAATAATTACAGTTTTAGATTTAATATCTTTAATATATTTGGTTGATATAGTCCTATTATTGAATTTGAATATAATAATATGTAATATAACAATCTGGCTTTACCTCACCCGATATGAATTTAATTGACCCGATAAATTCTAGTATTAAGACAATTGCACACTGTGTAACTAATAATATAGTATTTATCCACATTTCTTTAAAAGAAGATACCCTGATTATTATTGTGGCCAAGTTTGACCACAATCCATTCAGCAGTTTCAGAGAAGTACAATTTTTAAATAGTTTAAATTTTTTTTTAGTTTTTTTGACTCGGTAATTGATGCCAAGTGATGGCAATAGCTCAATAAACCTTTAGTCCAGGTGAGCTTAAGTGCAATTTTTGATGTGTTGTTTTCCTATTATTTATTATAAGGTAAAGGTCAAAGCCACTCAAAATGTAATCTTTCAATAAGATATAGTTACAAACTTTTTTTAATGCAATAAAAATGTTGAAAGAGAGATAACTGTGACAATGAGGATTCAAGTTACAATGTGTGAGGAACTTTACCTGTGACAAATCAGCTTGCTCACATGTAGAGGGAAATGAGTCTGTCTCAAACATTTCCTGAAAAAAAGAATATTCATAAAGTTATCCTGTTTTCTACAAAAGATGTAAGTGGTCTGATTGGTTATAGAGAGATTTCTACAATATGCAACTTTAGAAACAATAAATTGAAAAGGTTATTAATGGCAAAACCAAATCTTTCCACCCTTAATCAAACTTTAAAAAATTATTCAAGGAATATTAAATCAATAATAAACTGTTATCACAGAGATATGTCTCACCTTTTTTGTAATTTTAATACTGCAAATGTTGAAATAAAAAATACCAATAATTTAGCCTGTTTACAAGTTATGCAAATATTTAAAGTAAATGGACCATAACTGAAGGTACATAATGCTAAACAATTTCCATGGAAATGGGATGTGCCAATGCTAGTACAACTTCATACCAAGTACCATTGACTTATCATGAGTCCTTGCCTTTATACAAACCTAAACACACACCTTAACTTGTAGACTGTGTAAAAGTTTTAAAGTCAATAAACCATGAGGAGGGTGCAGCTATATAATCTGCATAGAAACAAGATTTGCAAATACCAATATATTTGTATACCAAATATTATTGACTTAGCTGACCTAACCACAAACCAATACATGTCATGTAAGCACTAGTAGTTCCACATAAACTTACCCAATCACAAACTTATACATGCATTTAAATTAAGCAGAAGTGTTAAAGTCAATAGACCATAACTGCATGAACTGATGGGGTGGGGCCGAATTGTCGCCAAGGAAATGAGATATGGCAATGCTAATACAACTGAATACAAAATATCATGACCTTCCTCTAGTGGTTCACCATAAAATATACCTAATCGCAAACTTATACATTGTTGATGCTGTCGCCACAGAGAACAGCACATGATAATGATTGTAAGTATTTTACCTGCATTGGATCATCATTGTAGAAGCTTTTGCTGTTGTATGTATTCACATTTCTTCTGTGATTGTCCTTTTCATTCTGCAATAAATAGAAAAAAACAATTCAAATATTCTTTCAGTTGATGATGCTTTTAATGTACAAAGCATATATAGCATATACAGCACATAAAAATTTATGAGCAATAAGAGTATTCAATGGCAATAGATAATCCTTTACGAAAACAATCATGTGAATGGACAGACAGACAGACAGACAGACAGACAGACAGACAGACAGACAGACAGACGTTATACCTACCAAGAGTGTTGTACATGAAATCTCTTTTTCTCCTTCATTATCAATCTTCTCCTCAGGAACAGGTGAAGATATGCTTCGTCTGCAGTTGGCACATACAGCTAAATTTTAAAATAAACAAAATTATGAAAATAATGGCATGAATAACTGAATATTGGAAAATAAAACAAAATTATTATTTTAAATAAGAGAAATGTGTCTGAAGACACAATTTCTCCGCTCAAGCTTTACAATTGCAAATGGTGCGACAGGATGAAAAGACAGAATGATGAATAGACAGACGTTTAGAATATCATTCATCCCACAATTTTTCTAGTATTTGAACATATTCAATTGAAATTATCTTATCATGATTTTAACCCAAAGTAGTTATTTTATCATTGCATTATATACATTATTTAACATCGCAGTATTCTGTATGTTTGTCTCAAGTCAGTAGCCTGTAATTCAGGGGTTGTCATTTGTTGCTGTTTGACATATGTGATTTTCATTAACGATTTGAAATTAAAATTAAGCCATTATTTTTCTTGTTTGAATTGTTTTAAATTTGTTTATGTTTTGGAGACTTTGGTCTATGCAATATGAGCTTTGCGCATTGTTGGAGGCATTATGATATGACATCTAGTTTTTACTGTTTTTGTCATTTTGTGGAGAGTTATTTGTTTGGCAATAATACCACATCTTCTTGTTTAAATTCTTCACATATATATCAAATGTATTTTTATGGTAGATTCGAAACAATTTTGCTTATAGCGTCCTACGTGCATGATTTATCAAATGTATTTTTTTGGTAGATTCGAAGCGATTTGGCTTATAGCGTCCTTTGTGCTTGATTAAGATCGTAAATGGGTGAGACAGTCTTGACAATGTTCTGTAAACACACTCCCCCGCCGGTACATATATAAATATATAGGAAAGATTTGACGAAAAAAAATCAACTTTGTTATTTGCAGTTATTTCCCTTTATCTTTTTTTTACAGAGAGACAGATTAATATAAGGGAAACATACATTTCGGAATTCCTTAGTATTATTGTATCACTGTATTTATATGTGTATGTCATGTACATGATTTTTTAAAAATAAAATATGTTTAACATGTTTAAAGTAAATGTATTTTTGATCACTACCAAAAAAGGTGATTTCAAAAAGCATAGCGATTCTATTGACTTGTTTCTAGAATTCTCACAAATAGTTTTGTATTTTAAAAGTATATTCATGGAGAATAACATATAAAACCCTGACAGGAGATCATTGGCCATATCAACATTTTGATCAACGATGTCTCCTTTTCTTGATTTATGTTTTATCCTTTGATTTGTATGCATGAGCAGAAAATATCTAAGAGACATGCGGACATGGTGAATATAAACATATACGAGTCCTGCATAAACAGAGAATAGGGAAGGTACTTGTACATATATCTACATGTACAGTATACATTTTGTACAATTATCATTATTGAATTCAAAAATGCAAATGTCTGGACTTATATTGTGCAGACATTGTCATTATAAAATTGAATCCAATTCTGTGATATATTTTGTTCATGAACATATTGAAGGTTTATAGCCCTTTATTCTCGGATAGACAGGGAATTTTTAATTTTGATTGCCATTGCAATCAAAACAGAAAAAAGGCCAAATTAAATAATACATGTGGGTTAGGATCCTATAATTTCTTGACAAAAAATAAATATACATGACGACAATTGAAAGGACATTTTGACATAAACAGTACATATTGTATATTAAGTCGACAAAAGCAATGGTTGAGTACAGGCTCTATATATATATATATAGTTTTATAGTTTTATATGAATACGCAGCATACCCACCAACTGTCACTATTTGCGGGGGATTTCCCCCATGGAGGCTCCCAAATGAAAAATTGTTAGAGCAATTTTGTCCTCTATTTCAAAGAAAACAATTAATTTAACAATGGCTATGAATTTGTTAAAGCACGAAGAAGCAAACAAACAAATGAGAATATATTTTAAGGCCCCCTTGAAGGTTTTGTAGGACTATAAGAACCATCTTTCATGTAAAACCCCCATGGGCATTTTGAAAAGTTGGCAGGTATCAATACTGTAAATTCTAAAATTATTGTGTGTATTTATTATTGCAATTTTTGAAGAATGAACAAGACGAGGGATAGATTATTTATTGTGATTTCAAGAAGATGTGCATAAAGACATTTGTACCTGGCAGATATTGAAATGCGAGCCGTTATTATTATTGTGATTCTCACTCAGTCGCATTATTCTCATTTATATAATTAAAACCTCACATTAATTTCTGAATATACAGTACATTTTTTTTTAATATTTCGCTTTTTTATAAATTATAATAAAACTTGCAAGTCCCAATAGGAATAACTATGCCAATTTTATTCCTAATAGTGACCATATTTGCAAAAGTCAGTTGCCTTTCCTTCTTCCTAGTATTCTTGGACCTGAACTTGGTGATGTCTGATGTTGTGGTGTCTGGCTGGGTACTGGCTAGTAGTGGAATTTCACAGTACACCCGCTTTCTTCTGTTGGCATTTCTCTCAAGGAGATTGCAAAAGTGCCGGGAACATATATCATAGACAGTGTTGCTGATATGGTTGGGGAAAATACCGCATTCAGTCAAAACTATTATTATATCATTTTCACTGCAATTACTCAAAGAAATTGTGTCATCTGAGCACTCAACCTGGCTTACTACATTACTGAACTTGCAAGTCATATCAAAATCTCTTCAATCCATCATTAAAAGCTGTGTCAATGTATAATAATATCTATCAAAACTCGTCTGCTATCAATATTGTATGTCCTTCACCTACCTCCTTTTTAGGAGAACTACATCCTTGGTAAAAAGAGAGATAACCCTTGCCAAAAAAGGAAAATTCAAAGCTATCAAGTACTAAAAGCATGACCAAAAAAGACTTTTTGTTAATTTCAACTATTTTGATATATAACAAGATGATGAAAGTGACTGCAATGTGTAGTTTAGGAAAATACCTGTCAAATGTGGGTTTCCCTTTTTCTTAAAATAGATTCCTATAAGCCATATTGACAGAATTTATATTTCAAATATCTTTGTTGTATCAAAAATACCCATCCCGAATTTTTGGTGAAAAAAACAAATACGTTTCAAATAAAATTATATAAAAATTTCTGAAAAATTGTACACTGCGTTTTGAAATAATTTAATGGTGAAATTGGTGAGCATTTGGTTTATTTACACCTGGTTAGCTATAAAAACAAGCTAAAACACAATTAATTTGACCAAAATTTTGAACATGAAATTGAAATCAGATATCTTTATATGTATACATCATTGTTTGATATAAAAAAATTAAAAGTAATTCAAGTTAATAGGCAAAAAGAGCAAAATTGGTAAAATAGGTGATTTTTTAATAAAAATCGCATGTTTTTAATTACAAGGCCGTTGTCATGGAAACAAAAACAAAATTTTGCAAAATAATGTTTTTTTTTACTTTGTTAGGGTGGACCTTTAATGTGACCAAATATTCTTAAAATTCATGGTACACCATTTCCAGACAACTTTGATGCTTACAGAGAATAGCTCTTAAGTACTTAAATTTAAAAGATTCTGGACGATGCCAGTGGAACAGGGGTATACTAAACTAACCCAAGGCGATAAGATTGTGTGTTCGACTGTCACTGCCGGAGTTGGAAAACTCATTTCCAATATTAAATGTAACTTAACTTAACTTTACTTTCAATTTCAATAAAAAAAACCTACGAAATGTTTTTAAGAATGTGTGTGCCAAATTGCCCTCCTCCTTTTACCTCATTTGCTCCATCGTGCTCTGTCCAGGGTGTGTCTGATCAAGCTAGCATTGGTAATTCAATGAAATTTCCCTTGTAAAAATTTATATTTAGGCTACTGATGGATTGAAAACGAATCAGACAAAAAACAAGTGTCCAAGTTTGAAATTGGACGAAAAGAGCGTCTAAAATCAGTTATTTTGAATGTTACGAACATTTATATTTCAAAGCCTACAGCCCGTTATTCCTCTTTTAATACCAATATCATAACTTGTCTGTCTTAAACAGTTTCGAGGCATTGTGTTTTCACCAAAACCTTACCCTATTAGCGCAACAATATGTCAATGCACGACTTTTTGCCCAAGGATTTCGTATTTTTTTTACTCTTTTCTGCAACAGTCACGTGACTTTTTGAAATATACCACGTGACCAAAAAAGGACGAATTGTCTTCAATATTTAAACTTATATTCAAATGCAATTGTTCGCATATTATTCACTGTATTCGTCTAATTGTAACAATAACAATTTGTAAAACTAAACAAAAAGATTTTGATAAATACTTATTTAAAAACCCATTTGATCTTAAAAATGTATGGTCAGTTCGTATACTGGACCTCACGAGTATGGACAAAGCGAGTAAACATTTATGGTATAGATCATACTCGAATGGTCTAGAACACATATACAAAGTCTACAATGTATTTTTTGGTTGATATCGAAAGACGTGGTAGTTTCACCGTCTTATTAGCACTATCTGGTAGGTTCTCACTATAAATTTTGAATATCAAACTGGCATTTTGAACCCTCAATATAAATATTAACTAACTAAATAAATAATATTATAAAGATTGAGAGATTAGAAAGATCTAGCCACTCCCTGGGCCCTCGCCCCTGAATATAGCTATGTTTGTATACCTTGCTTTGGTTATTAACTAACTACATAATTTTTATATCTTAATATGATTCCATGGAGTGTTTATGATGAATTCTTTATGAAAGTAAATCTAGAAAAAGAACACTTTTAAACCCAGCAAAATTGTACTTATATTTAAATAGGATGGAAAAAAACATACGTGTGCATCTCTGTAATATCAAAATCAGGGTAAACTTATAAACATTCCAAATGACATTATGTACTTACTGCACGTGAGTGTTTGTCGATAGTTCATGAAAAACCACGACTTTTAAACGTTAATGCACCAGAACCACTTTAGAAAAATAATCATCGCCAAATTTCAGGTTTTCTGGCAAAAAGTCTGCCAACACGCTAAACACACACGAGATAAAGTACGAATTTTATATAGGCTGCTAGGAGTATCAAATGATAAACCGACCAGTATAGTAGTCATATGGAAATGAAACAGAGAGACGAAGGGCTTACAGCAAAAAAAGATTCAGTCGAGACTGACATGACTGACATAATCCGATAAGAGAATCACTAAATGAAAATAAAACTCATAAATTTGAACGCAAATTCAATTTTATGAATAAATCATATTACCTGACATATGTTTTAAAGGATTTCAATCTCGTTGGAATTAGACTCGCGCGGAAGTTCAAAACGCGCGGAAACCAGATGTTATGAGACATTTGGTTTCCCATGACTTATAAATTTTCCCAAGGCGGCTTGAAAAACCCCGTTAAGAAAACCTACAAACTTCCTGGGGAGGAAGGATTGGTAGTACATGTCAGGTAAGTAAAATTTATTGATAAAATTTGAATTTTAGTTCAAATTTTTGAATTTTATATCCTAAATTAAGGCACTAACCTGTCATATGTACTTAAGGCTTTCTGTTAATTACATGAACACAGCAATAGTTTGTAGTAGAAAGTTTTGACAAAACGTTTTCTTAAAATACTTCTTCAAATAAAGCACAAACTATAAAGTATAGTATATATATATATATAACTCTGTATTCGTGGAAAAACGTACCCCTGCTATAAGTTATTCAAAAAAGTCTATATATTTCAACATCGTTGAACAGCATCCGATCATACAGGTAGGCCGTTAAAAACCTGTGTTTTAAATTACTCAGGCAAACTGTCATATGTGTGGATTAAAAAAAAACACAATTCCAACATAACGAAAAACATGTAAACACACTCTCTTAGCGACTCTCCGAGGAAGACCACTTTTTTCATCCTACTAATTTTGAAAAAAAATACATTAACTTATTTTCAATAAAGTTTGGTAGAAGTTGTGAACTTGCCCAATTAATTTATACTAACTCCCTTAAGAAGGGAAAATGATGGTTCTCCCGACTTTGTAGAATGACCTCTTATTTTGCCTATTTGCTTTTCATTGTGCTTGTCAGCCATCTCCACAGTTTTCGCTGTCCAATGTGATATTGTGTGAGCTGTTACTGGTTTGGGAGGCTTGTTGGTTGATAAAAGCAATTCTCAGTACAACTGTTCTTTCAGATACATGTAAAGAGTTCTTTAATGATCGATTAATTTGCTCCTTGAACAAGTGGATATACATTTTGTTGAATTAACATAATTAGCTCTACCTTATTTAGCTAAAACATGTCTAAAGAAAGTATCTCCGATTTCTGGAATATTTACAGAGCCTTCGCCTAATTTAAAAGTTTTTAAATCACTACATCTTCGAAAAGCTATAATATCAAAAGGCAGTTTTACACGTAAGATACTGCAGGCTTACAAATTGCATTGGAGCAAGGGAGGTTTCCTAAACATGTACAGAACAAGTAGTAAATCCCACTCTGGCAGTAAATAACGCTTAGGTTGGTCTACTGTTGGTGTTTTTCTGGCTAAACTATTAGAATCATCTCGTATTGATAATCTATTATGTGTTTGTTACATATTCATTTGAATTTGTCTCATGATCAGACAACTGTTGGGAATCAATTCCATTTTAGGCATAATGCTATTATGGTAACAACTTTCAAACAATGTTTTGCCGATATCTGACATTTAATACCTGAATAGTTGTTAATTTTAGGCATTTGATTCGCTCTGGAGGTGGATACACCACTGAATAGTCTTTCTATATATATGTGCTATTGTTAGCGTTTGAGATAAATCTGAATTTTTGGTCTTTGTTATAAAACCTAGAGAAGTAAGGATTGTGATGGTTGTATTTTGATTTTTTATAAGATCGGAATTTTGTTTATTGACTTTTAGCAAATCGTTTAGGCACACTGCTATTCTTATCCCTTGTTTTCTGTGATGTGCTGTCACCACTGCCACTATCTTTGTAAATACCAGGTGAGCTAAATGGACCGAAACATAGTATTTTGAACTTATCCAGTATTTCGCCTTTTGCTAACTTTAGGTATTTTTGATGTTTCGGAAAGATTGGTACATGGAAATACGCATCGTATTCATTGTATTCATTTTGAAGTGTTGTTTCTTGAGACAATGGTTCAGTTCCTGGTCTCACCTTTCCGGATTTTGTTTCTACTGAGAAAAGTCAGCTGTAGAACATGTCTGAACATGTGTCTTTTGCACAATTTCTACGTCATACATAATATATTCCTAATAAATTTTTACTTCTTGTTTTAGAACTTCCAAATTTGTGACATATACAAATGCCTTTTTGACTCCTAAATAGGTTTTTTTTTGGTGAAAATGCTAGTTTGTAACAGTTTTAAATTATAGCCAAAACCCATAAGTCTTTTGTAATTTCTTCCCATTTTGGAAGAAAATGAATAAGATGACCACCTACTGGTATCTCTGGAAACAAAACTTTTGTCACCATTGCATTTTCTATAGGACTTCCATCCTCTAGCCGGAAATGTAGTCTTCCTGTAACCAGTATCTGGTTTGCCGAATTTCCCATCCTCTGTCTTTTTGGTGAACTTTCTAGGTCCTGTGTTAGCATACAGTCATGGGATACGAAAGTTTGTGAAAGCTTGTCTGTTTTGGTCATATATCTCTTTTTTAGCCTACTTAACTTTACTAAAATCATCTGTCATTGGTGTCTCTTTTGGTAAAATATCAAGCAACAACTCATCAAAAGTCTGTTCTAGCTTTTAAAGAAGAAACTAAATAATCACAGAAACACATTCTCCGGTAAGAGGAAGATCTGAAATGTCTCTAGAATCTAGAATCATTAAGAAGAAACATTGAAGTATCAGTCATACACATTTGACGTCTCATACTATGGCAAAAGGCAACTGTACTACCAGCGTGATCCAACTCTTTTGTGGACATTTAAAAAATGTCCGTAATATGTTGAATCGCTTTATCAATCTTTGACGTCTCATCTGATAATAATTCTTACAAATTACCAAGACTATGTTGCATATATATGCAAATAACTATACACATGAATCTAGCCTGCTGTCCTCTGTATGCTATTTTCTGAATCATTTTGTAAGGCTGTGAATACATATTTTCTTTTAGAAAAAGAGGCTTTACTGCCATGTCTTTAAACTAAACAAGTCGGTACCTGAAGATATTTTTCGGTTTACTCATCAACAGGAAACAATTATGTAGTCTCTTGAACAAAAGCCGATATTAAATTAGGCGTGAGTGCACGCGAGTGACCCATGAGAACCTCTTTTTGAGAATTATAATGGTAATTTTCTGTTTTCTTAAAAATGTAATCCTGTCCAAAAATACTGAACTGTCTTTGTGGTAGTGTATTGTAACACGTATTATTGACACCATTTGCGATACATGTCTGTCTAGCTGTTAATTCACCTATAGAAAAATCGAACATATTGTCTTACTTACTATTTATGTTTCCAGACTTTGTGTTCCATTTATCCTCTAACTCAGTAAACCTGAACCTCGACTTCCTCTTCTCCGTTACTACGTATATACTGACGATGATGAAGGTGCAAGTGACTTCTGCCTTTCACGAGAGGAATCCTCCAAAGTATTTTCTTTTACTGGAGAATTATCTCTTTTTTATTTTCCTCTTCCATCTTAAACGGCGGAATAACGTGCACGTAATAACACGTCTATATTTCAAGCTGCCAAAATACAAAACTGATAGTTCATGGTGAATTGGATGTCACTTAAAATCTGGTTCCCGCGTTTGAACTTCCGGTCGAGTCTTATACTAGCTGAATTGAAATCTTTAAGAACATTTGTCAGGTAAGTACCTTAATTTATGCTATCAAATTTCAGTTTCACGATATGGGTTTTCATTTTATTTAAGAATTGAATACTTCTTTTTGTAACTTCACTGGGGTGTAAAAGCGTTGACCGAAATACATTTTGTATGAAGCGGAAGCGCTTCATTCTACAAATGTGCGAATGGTCAGCGCTTTTACAACCTATGAAGTTACAAAAAGAAGCATTCAATACTTATAATTCCATTTTTTAGCTAGGATCATGAAAACACGAATTTTATCATTTTTTTTATTTAATTCACCTGTGCACTTTATTGTTGAACCTTGTGTTACCTTGAATTATAAGATTTATTGTGTAATGCAATTGCTTAAGGAATAACACGTGATGTGCAGTTAGCCAATCAGAATAAAGTACTATAATGAAACATAACCTAAGGCCACACCAATTTAATTTCTTGTTCTACGGATTTTTGGACTCCAAAATTTGGGGCGAGTGAGCGATTTGAAAATTTTAATAAGAAAATATTTAATTTGAAAATTTTTGAGGCGAAGCTTGAAAAGTAAAGGCGAGCGATTATAATTTTTTTTTGTAAACATAAAGTAGTAGGTGTTGACAATATTAAAACTTGATTTATCACTTGTACTTTGACATTTCTTTAATTTCTGAAGTATTTTTTCCCTGTTCACCAAGAAATCATTAAATCTGGTCTATGTATGTTTAACTTACAATGAGACAATTCTCAATCCAAGTCATAATCAGTTTTGGGGCAACCCCTTAATGTTATAAATATCCCTTTTACATGTTTTATGAGGGATCAAAATAAAATATAATATATTTGTTTGTACAAAAGGGCTCATATTTTCTCAAAGAACTATATATCTATCTGGTATTAAATGGTCAAAACATGTCCAAGAATTTTTGTAATATTCCTGGACTTTAACCATGTTAACACATTTACTTTAACGTTTAATATTATTCAAAATAAGTAGACCCCGCTTTTAGAAAAAGTTGTTTAACATATGATGTAACTTTCCTCTTTTTGAGTACAAAAGTTTTCAAAGGTTTTGTATAGAAGAACTATACAAATCCTTGGTATTTCTATTTTTTTATCTACATCAGTAAAATGACCCCTTGTCGGAGGGAGGGTTGTTCTCAACCTGATAATAACAAACACAGGTCAAAGTACGGCCTTTTACACAGGGCTTTGATACAGACCAAACAGCAAGCTAAAAGGGACCCCAAAATTATTAGCGTACACAATTCGAACAGGAAAACCAACGATCTAATTTATATATCCGAACCGGAAAATACCAATGAACCACATCAACAAATGATAACTGCTGAACGACAGGCCCCTGAATCAATCAGGACAGGTGCATAAACATGCAGCGGCTATGGATATTTTGTTTCGCCAGCATACAATATAATTGCAGTTGAAGGCAAATCCTTCAGAAGTTCTTTGTACTTTAATCTAACAACGAACATTTTTTGATAGGGAATATAAGTAAGGGGGAAAGAAACCAATTTTTTGTTCTTTACAGGTATTCCTGTTATAAATTTACATCGGAGCACTCTCACTTTTGATAAATAGGTTTCATGCTAAAACAGATATTCTCACAGATATTTACACAGTGTGGTGGGGTGCTTTTATGTTTAAAATCGTTATATACAGGTTAGACTGTGATTTTAAAAACAAATGTTGATATCTTTTTATAATATTTACACAAAAAAAAAACGGTGCGGGAAATGGACATGATTATATTTTCGGATGCGGGAAGCGGGAATATAAAAAAATAAAAATATTCTGTTTTGAAAAAAATAGGTGCGGACGGGTCCGTCGAACAAGGAATCAAATTGGTGTGGCCTAATGTTATTATTCATAATTGAACTATTAGAGATATGAAGGTACAGGAGCGTCGAGAAAGGGATTTTTCTTTTTAAAGAATTTATCGATGAAGTCAAGCTGGTTTAGAAGTTGAATTTTTATTTAATAAAATATTCAATAACATTGTTATTTCTTGTCCACATGTAGAATGCTCGAAAATCTGAAATCATACACTACAAACCATTAAAGTCTGAAATGGCCTATATCTGTACTCGACTGTACTGATTTTTACTCGACCAGTCTGAATTGGTCTGACTTTTACTTGACATTACTCGACCCCAGTCTGAACCATACTTGACTGTACTGAATCGTACTTGATCCTTATCTTTGCCGTTGAAAATAGTCTGAACTATTACTCGACCAGTCTGAAACAGTCTGAACCCATTCTCGACATGTACTTGACCTATTTTTCAAGTCTAAACCATACTTAACCAAAGGTCTGAACAATACTCGACAAGTCTGAACCATACTAGACCAAAAAGTCTTTACTTTTTTAACTGTTAAAATAAATTTCTTTTTAATTGACATATATACAACAGCCACCAAATTTATAAAAGATTTTAACCTTATAAAAGAAATATATCTCTGATTATATTTAGGATAAAAAAATATTTATATATAACTTATATCAAAAAGGGATAAAATTAAATGAATTTTTCTGATTAGTGGTGAAATATAAAGTATAACCTCTGCTTGGGGCAAACTCATAAATAAGATCACACTTGGTCACAGGTATTAAATTATAATTAACATTGATTAAAAATTGCAACATCCTGTTTAAATTAAATAACAAGGCCTTTCGAATATACATGTATGTACTAGATATAAAGTAATACGCGAATTTAAGAAAATAGGGCTTTCTTTTTACCTGTAAAACACACATGTACTGAGTTAATTAGAATATATTAAAGTGCTTTATATATGCCATGTTAATTTGACAAAAAAATACTTAAATTAATATAAATAATTTTTTTTTACTGTTACTTTGGAATACATTTCCTTTTTTAAAAAGGTTATCAAGGATTGCTATGGAAATTCCATTATAATGATTATATTAAATTCTTGTTTAAATAAAACAAAACAATTAAGCTCTCATTTTTTTTAAAAATTATTAAGTTGTTTTATATACTATTTTATATATATCTTAAATAAAAAAAACATTCACTGCATTATTACCTGAACTCAACTGACACCATAAATCTATACTAGGCTTAAGTTAATGGTGAAAATAGTCCAGTTACCATAAAATACTTCCCAAATATTCATAAAATTTTTAATAATATTGAAAATATTAGTCACAATTCATTTTTTTTAAGATTATTTGATCAGCTTGTTTTATTTATATTTTAAAAGTTGATATATATTATTGTAAGTGTAAGTGTTGATTAATATTGAGTTGAAGTTAGTATATTATGATTGATTATTGTGAAATTTTAATTTCAATACTGTATTGAATACATTTTTAATTTCAATACTGTATTGAATACATTTTTAATTTCAATACTGTATTGAATACATTTTTAATTTCAATACTGTATTGAATACATTTTTAATTTCAAGTTGTTGTTAAAATTTCATTTTTAATAAAAAAAATTCCTAAATTGATAAAATTCAGTTCAAAGAATAGGTCTAGTTTGGTTAAGACTTGGTCGAGTATGGTTTAGACTAGGTCGAGTATGGTTCAGACTAGGTCGAGTACGGTTCAGACTAGGTCGAGTACGGTTCAGACTAGGTCAAGTACAGTTCAGACTCGTATAAAACGGTTAAGTCCTGGTCAAGTACACATTCAGACTGTTAAGTATGGTTCAGACTACAGTCGAGTATTATCAAGTAAATCTCAGACGAATTCAGACTGGTCGAGTAAAAATCAGTACAGTCGAGTACAAATATAGGCCATTTCAGACTTTTAATGGTTTGTAGTGATAGTATGCATGTCTTAAAAAAACGCCGTTAATTAAAGCACATTTTGGGGGAAAAATTAATATCATGGAATGATAAGAAGTCAAAATAAGAAATTGGTAACAAGCACTTGGAAAAAATTGGCAAACGATCACAATCACGGTAACATACTATTGAATGTTGTTTTTACAACTATATCAAACGTAACGAGATCAGTAAAGCTGAGGGTATATACTTGGTAACTAACACATATTACTGTTTGCGTGATTATTTAAACATTTTTTTGGGGGGGAGACATACAACAAGTATACATATTTAACATCGTGACGAAATTTGAGTGAAATAATCCCAAACAATACCCAAAAATACAAAATCATGCCGGTTTCGCACAATTGATCGTTATCAATGGTATTTTTTTTCACAACAATAACAAAGCCATGACAACAGTTAGTGTATTTATGAGTGAAACGAATGTTGTTTTTTTTCGTTTATTCCTTGGTACAAGGAACGAAGTTCAAATTCGAGGTTACAAGTACTATTGAACTGCTTGATACAAGAATAGATATATTAACTTTGATTGATTGATTATTGGTTCGTGTTATCTTAGAGAGGTAAACCGTATGATAATGTGGGATCAATCATGATTGTGGGAAATCTAAGTGGTCATGGTGGTGGTTTGATATTTTTTTAAGGCGAATTGTTTAGCAACCCTATCTGGATTGACGTCTCTTTCTAAAAAAATATATCCGAATAAAAAAACATGCAAAGAGCAAAAATGAGAAATGTAGTTAATAAATTGCGTGACAAAAAGAAGTAATAATATTCAAAATAATGGGACTAAATCAAACTGACAATGTCATGGTGAAATACGAAAAACACACAAAAACACAACATGAAAAACTAAAAACTGAGCAACCCGATCCCCGCCAAAATACTGAGAATGATGCTTATTAATTATAGTAAGCTGGAATGAAGTTAAGAAAGTAAGAACAAATCGTAGTTGTCGCAAGTTCCTACTAAAATGCCAAAATGTGTATTAAATGAGATTGACGTAATTTGAAAAGCAGTCATTATATTACAACAACAAAAAGACAAATCATAGCTGCATTCATTGGTGTTGAACTGCTGTCTTAAAGGGATTTGAAATAAGAGATTAGCAGTCTGTATGTTGTATCAAAACCTTGAGAAAAGCAGTAAAATAAAGTTAAAAGAACGCCTCATTAACCTTTAAGTTAAATGACAAACATTCATCACATTATATAATTATAAAGGATATGTGGTTTCCATCCACGACACAAAATCAGTACATGTACAGCACACAAAAAAACCCCAGTAACAGCGATTTTATTGATGTTCTTCATCTCAAAGTCACAGTATGGTATGACAAAGTTCTCATGCTATTAGGTATAAATCTGAACGAATTGTATTTATAATGTTTATGGTGATGGTCTTTTCTTTATGTTTTCAGTTTGTATGAAGAGATGTGTGAAGCTTTTGGTAAATGTTGTTCTGAAAGTAACTGTTCTGAAGCTGTTGCAGACATTGGATTGAAATGTCCCATATGTCCATTTTATCCTGTTCACTTAGTAATCAACTACAATAGACCACAAAACAGGTCCTGGATAGTCTCATTATTGACCGTCATAGGCACCATATTTTCTGCGTTGTTTGATGCCCTAGGGAATGCCTTGGGACCAATCCTGGAATGGATAGGGCTTTTTTTACCGACAGGATTTGGATGGTTTCTACTTCTAACTGGTAGGATTGAATTAGACAACAGTACATCGTTCCCGGATTATTTTAGAAACGTAAGTTTTATGACTTTATTTTAGAAATTTTATCATTTATGACTTTTTAATAGCGGTATACTAATACTGTCGTAATAATATTTTAGTATGGACTTAATTTCTAATCACTTTATTCTAACTTATATATCATCAGAAAGGTTTGTGATGTATTTGTTCTTCAGTCATGTG
The DNA here is from genome assembly GCA_019925275.1 of Mytilus edulis. Taxonomy (NCBI): domain Eukaryota; kingdom Metazoa; phylum Mollusca; class Bivalvia; order Mytilida; family Mytilidae; genus Mytilus; species Mytilus edulis. The sequence goes on from CM034357.1 coordinate 39,573,976, forward strand.
CAATGTAAGCAAACTACATACTCCTCAGTAATATAAATGTGAAACCAAAATATTTGAGATCTACAATTGTCATATCTGTTAGTCTGTCGGTATTCTTGCATTTTGGTAAAAAAAAAAAAAGAGCTCAAACTTCTTTAGTCATTTTAACGTTCATTACATTCTAAGCACAAGACAAACTAAACGAAGAGTTAATATCACGCGCTCCATTCCTATCGTTTTAAAGTAAATTATAGTTAACTATAATTTTACTTACGCGGTTAAAATGAAAATGCAAAATGTCTTCTAAAGTAAAATACGATTATATTATATATTGCATTCTGTAATGCACTGGAATATCCAATTATATGTCATATTAAAGTTGACTGAAAAAGTTAAGGCGTGTTTTGAAAGTGAAATTAGTATCTGCGTCCCTGTAAATTTACGCCAAACAATTGTTATTTCAAAATGGAAAATAGATTTGCAAATTGCTATGCAACTTTTAAGGTTAGTTGGTTGGAAAAATGTAACAAACATCTTTCAAAGTCACTACATAAAAAATAAATCCTTAAGGGGGCTCGCGGGTATAAATAATGTTTTTTTTTATTAAAGGATTTTGCTTTATTTTTTTTTTATAAATGAACTTTATCATATACTTAATAGAAAAAAAAAATGGGGTTACCGTTCAATAAAGCTCACAATCTGCCTCCGAAAGAAGCCTACATTTTTGTTAATGTCCTTTTTTCTGTTGAACTAATAGGAGAAATAGAGTTAATATCGAAATAAAAAAATCTAAATTACAGAAATCGCTTAAATTTTACAATAGTTTATCTAAAAACAATAATAAATAATATATGAGTTAAAAAAGATATTTTAATTTAAATGCCAAAAAATGGTATTTTTGCACAAAAGGGAAATAATTTAGAGATTTTTCAATGATATAAACATTTAAAAAGTCATCTGGGGCCAAACCGAATAGATGTTTTGGTTGATTTTTGTACCATATCATAAAGTAATAACTAATGATGTAATAGATAAAATTTGTAATGAAAAAAAAACAAAAGTTTAATTTTTTTGCTAAAATTTTTGTACTAGCGAGTCTCCTGAATGAGTTTTGAAATCTATAATTTTCTTAACATTACATTTTTTGATTTGACGAGGATAATAAAGAAAATAATAAGTTTGTATTAAAAATGATTCAAATAAATGTTTAAATCTGTTTGAATTAATATATTCGCATTTGCTTGTTTCCGAAATAAAAAAAAAAATTCAATTTCATTGTAAAAAGCAAATATTGAAATTGCTGACCTTAAGCATTTTTCAATTTCATTGTAAAAAGCAAATATTGAAATTGCTGACCTTAAGCATTTTTCAATTTGACTTTAAATATTGAAAAATGAAAAAGGCTCCAACGTGGATCATTTTTCAATTTGACTTGAAACATGGATTTAAAAAAATAAAAAATGATCTAACGTAGAGTATTTTTCATTTTTCTTTGCAACATTGAATTTTGAAAAATGTCCCGATATGCATATTTTTTTTAACTTGTAATGAAACCGAAATTTCATTTCGTTCTACTTAATAAAAATAAAAAAAATAACGCAGATTGGATAATTTTTCAAAATTAAATAATAAAATTTAATTGCAAAGAAAAATGAAAAATGCTCTAAGTTAGAGCATTTTTCATTTTTCAATATTTCAAGTCAAAACGAAAAATGCTCCTCGTTTGTCGTTAGATAATTTTTCATTTTTCAAATTAAAAATGCTAATTAAGGTCAGCAATTTCAATATTAGCTTTAAGAATGAAAGCTAATTAGTTTTTTTTCTAAATCAAGCAAATAAAAATAATTTTATTTATTCAAACTGTTGATAAAGTAAATCATTTTGATTACAAACTAATTAATTATTTTGTTGCTTAATATTAATGTGAAATCAAAAATTGTAAATGTCAAATCGCATTCAGAAAATGATTTTTCAAAAGTGACGTTAAAAGAAGTTTGTGACATGTTTCAAAACAATTAACTGTGAAATTTGTAAGGCAATTTTTGAAATCTATTATGTCAGTTTAAAATGACAAAGTTTTGGCGTAAAATTACACGGTCTTATCTATCTATCTTTTACGTACTTATATTTGTTGTCAATTAAAGATCAGCTAAATTATCCTGTTAAAGAGCAACTTTAAAAAAAATAAATATCACATAAAAGAACGATACAATTAATTTTAAAACCCATTTTAAAAAACAGATAATAAATTCGAAACATTGAAAGCAAAGGATGTATAAATATTGAAACACATAATGAGCTTTATGACCAAAAGTGACATAAAATTAAGGTAAAATACATCAAACATTGCCTGAGAGAGTGGAGAGAGTTCCATAATAGTTCACTCCTTTATTAACGGTCAATAACGAAATGTATAATTCAAATCATATGTGAGCTGATCATACTCTTAGAAACACATCAGTACAGACAGTGAGGGTTATAAACACATTTTTATGCTACTACAATACAAGTAAATTGAAGGCGGTTTTTAACTAGCCGTGTTTTGACTTGATTATTAACCGAACATATTAAAGCAAATTGACATTAGCATATGCTTTGGATAAAGAGATGAGTAAGTACAATCTTAATTTGCCGTAATAGACTGATTGAAATCATTTGTAAAGATAAACATATAAACATTTTACCTACTCTCATGTCATTGGAAGGATGCACAAGGAATGACAAGTAGGGATCATAACAAAATAAAACATAAACATAGTGTGAAGACTGTTGCAAATATGTAATAACTCAACATATTTTATGATTTTATAGATATTAAAAGGTATCGAAAACGATGGCAGTTTTGTTGTACTTGACACTATGTTTACTTTTATATAACTTCAGTCAAAGAATGAAAGTTTTGATGTTTTGATTGAGCATTGCATAAATATATTAAATACAAACACGTATAAATCCTCTTACTGCCGGTAATTTCATATGGTTGCAGTTTGGTCTGTGATGTCTTCTTGCCAGAAACGACTTTACGCCCTAATGATGTAACATTTGTGACACATTAAAGCAAAATATTACACGGTTTAGTCTAAAGTCATATCTTTGAAAAGAGGGACAGCAATGACAGAAAGAAGTTTACATAATAAGGAATGAGGGCATACGTGTCTCCACTGCAAGTAGTGCGCTATTCCCGTGTCTGCATATTTATATTACAATTGGTGTAATGTATTTATACGGGTAAAAAATCATTGCATGGATTTCGTTACCACAAATCAATTTATTTACCAAATTCTTTCATCATGCTTAAAGATGTAAATGTTTGACAAGGCTGTACCTTTTCTTTTAGAATTTTTTTTACAAATGGGATATGTTGTCATTTAGTGAAATAAACAATTGCAGACCAAATTCGTTGTATGTGTAATGAATTATGCTTAATTCTGCGAGATCTTGATTTGTTTTGTTGTAATTTGTTTTGAAGTTGCTTTCAGCACTTACGAGTACTATAATATTGGTGCTTTGTGTGAATTGTGTGTTTTGAGTTCAGCCATAATAACTTTTGTTTGGATTTTTATTATTTGTCCTGTTACGCCATTATGTACAGGGTAGTTTTAGCATTTAGTAATGAGTATAATATTTAACGTCGTTAAATTCTTTAAATTGCTGTCCCAAGTAAGAAACCTGTAGTTCAGTGGTCGTCGTTGGTTCATTATGTCTTTTTTGTTCTTCGTAAATTGTTTTCATTTAAATTATATCGTTAGGTTCCTCGTTAACATCACCTCTTGTTTTAGTGGGGTTCGTGTTGCTAACTGAAAGTTTTTAACATTGTCTAGAAGACTTTTTCTCTCGAAGGCACAATAAGGGGTATCGAACAGGAACTTTTGGATCCACAAGTACCCGCAAACTTTGCTATGAATATTGAACCACAATACTGTAAAGCAGAATACAAAACCACTCATAAGTGTACAGTATTGAAAGTTGATCATTGTACACCAAAAAACTCTTCTGTCAGATTTGTAAAATAGATAAGAAATAAGAATGAAATACCAAATAGACTATAGGAAAATTCCTGAATTGTGAAAGAACATGTTTAGGAATTCGAACTGTCCGAACTTTATTTTTTTTCTGACACGGAGTTGAAATACGAATCAATCAGGAATGCATATTCCTGCTATCGCTAGTATTATCACCTGTGGGGACTTGGTGAGAACATATAACAATTAAATATCAAAATTTTCAGCCTCTGGCTTTTGAGATTTAACGTGTTTAAGGGACGGAAAGGGGGGAAAGAATTCAAGGTTTAATTTGAAAATTATCTGTAAAATAAAGATACCATTGCAAATAAATAAAAATAAAGAAAGCACATGTAACTTTTAATAAATATACAACACAAAGAAAAAAAAAATCATTAAATAGCACGAATTTAAGATGATATGCGCAATACTTGATACACATGTGGGATCTTTTTCTTCTTATTTTACAAAATATTTGACTATTTTTCTTTCCCACACAATATTTAAAAAAGCTTTTACAATTTATCGAAGATGAATAAATTTGAAGACTTATATATAACGGCTTATTAACGAGAAGAGTTCAGAAGATGGCATGATTTACAAAAATGATTTATATAAAATATTGTCTGACCATTCGTATTCGTGACAATCAATCATTTCATTTTACAAAATGTACCATTCATGCAAGACAGAATCACACCATTAAATAAGTTCCTTTTGGTACAGTAGACTTCCTGTATTTATATGATAACTAAAATCAGGAAAATGCATGCTAATATGAAAGGGATTTTAAAATACAAAGCTGTGATGCATACATAGCCAGAGCTATATCTAGTACATAAACGGTAACTCATACAGTTACTAAGCGTTTGTCGCCGTACAATAACCGTCTGAGCTATATCTAATAAAAATCAGTTATAAATTGTTAAATCAGCGTTTATGTCAAATGATGATGTCTGTGAACTACAAAATGTTAACAAACAGAAGTGATTTGTTAATTCAATTACGTTAAAATTTCGTAGCTACTTTTTTCTTTAATATTTGCCTGTAAAACAACAGTATTAAGGGATAAAGGAACAATTTCTGTAGAATCCCGTAAAACCTAAATTAAAGTTTCAAATAAAAGGATTTACATATCTATGCAAAAATGTATATTATATAAAAAAAAATAAAAAACTTTTGGACGGGCGATATTTTTAGGGAAAGACTTTGAGTTCCAACTATACATGTAAATCATAATAATTTTCAAAATGTTTCAGGGAGACTTTCGAATAATGGCAGAATTTTTGACAGTAGATGAAATGATTGGATGTTTTACTGCAGAGCTGTCCATCAGAGAATAAGACAGTTGAGTCTCATATCGAAACTTGAGTTATGAACAATGATGTTTCAAACTGTTGACAACAGAAGACAAATAAATGGATTAAACAAATTATCATATTTTGCTTTAACGCTATGTTTAAAATCTTCAATCACAACAATATTTGTCATTCTTCAGTTCGGATAGTATGATACTCCATTAGAACTTAAAATGCAATCTAATAATATGTAAAAAATTTAAAAAAAAAATGGTTTTCTACGAAACGTTATAGTAAAGGTGGCACAGTATTATTTGTAAAGGTGGTTCCTATAGGAAACTACATTGTCATATTAACAGAAATGAAACCTAAAAACTCTACGGACGCATGCAATTTATCTAACGTTTATCTAAATTCATGTTCAAGCCATGTTTACTCCACGTCAACATCAACATTTTGACGTCCATTAATGTGTCGGAATCGACTAAAACATGTCGATTTATCTAAATGTCCCCGATATTCAAAAAATAAAATTCGACGTCAACGGCGTAAACATAATACCTGGTAATGGAAGATAGAGGATTTGAAATGTGTAATTCATAAACGTATTCATGAACATATAGTTTGAGCCGAAGTATAACGTGTTGGTTCTTACCGGACTATCTGTCCCCGATGGTATCATCAGCTCAGTAGTCAGTACTTCCATACTGACATGATTAATAACAATCCTATCAATGATGTGCCTATTAAATATATTTTGGAATTATAAAGAAACTAAGGTTCGACTCCCTCAGACAAAGATTCAATTTACCTCGGAAGGATTTGGCTAATAATTTAAGTCATTTATGGTTTTACAACTCTTCAACTGTTTTGATTTAAACATTAGTGGCTTTCAAATATTCGGCTTTGAACGTTTCCGATATAGGTAAATCAAGAAAAGCGCACCGGACGCATTAAATGCATTATCACGCTTTGATTCTATTAATTTTCCAACATGATGAGTTAGCTTGTGTACGTGTTCCATCTCATTATTTTCTATGGAGTGGTTTTGTCGTCTTTTGTTTTGACTGGGGCCTTGTTCGCCTACATCATGTTTGCATGCACATGTTGTACTACGAACTAGATTCCCCAATACAATTCTTTTATAAAGGTATGAAAGATCTATTAAAATTTTTAATTCGATTCATATTTCACAACGCAGTTTTGTGTTTTGTCAAAAACTAAAATTTCAGTATTTTCGCCTGTCTGTCGATGATTTTGTGATAGCTGTGATAATGTATTGAAAATTAACGCTAAACTTATATCTTTCCACCAGAATCATATATAATAAAAAGTAGGAGGCTCAAGTGTGTCATGGCTTATTTGTTCTTCTAATTGAAGAAGTTTACAAATTCTTCTAGCTGTAGTTTGCTATGCGTTTTTTTTACTAGATATTTTATATAAGACATTTCGGGTCATTTGAACCGGATGTTCATCAATCTGAAGCAGGCTTGTTACAGGTTTATTCGCTTCTGTTGGTTATGTTTACTGTTAAAAAGGTCCAATTTCAGCTGAGTTTTATAGTGTTTTTTTTTAAATACATCTGACTAAATTAAGTGAGGTAAGAGTTCGTCGTCAGAAGATAAAGCAAGGAGATGTCAGAAATAAATATTAGTAAACGGGTCATTATACAAAATGCACATTTAAATTTTGCAATTTAAAAACAAAGAAATGTATTGCAATATAAGTCTTCATTTTCAAAGTTTACTCTTGTACCAATAAATGAAGCTTGACTTAAATTGCACTCTCAATCTGAAACAGGAAGTTCCTTTGACAACAAAATTGTCAACTATTGTATCAGTATTTACTCCTTTGTCACATCGTCATCATCGTGTGACACACTAAAGAAAAAACAAATCATTTTTCATCGAGTACTCAATTAAAGTCATTCAACATACCATTATGTTTTTTTAATCAAAATTATTTAACAATAGTTTTAGTAAACGAACTTTCTTTCTAAGATTTAAAATGTTTTCTATGTACTTATGTTGTAACAACAAAAAAAAGAGGGACGAAAGATACCAAAGGGACAGTCAAACTCATAAATCTAAAACAAACTGACAACGCCATGGCTAAAAATGAAAAAGACAAACAGAAAAACAATAGTACACATGACACAACATAGAAAAATAAAAGAATAAACAACACGAACCCCACCAAAAACTAGGGGTGATCTCAGGTGCTCCGGAAGGGTAAGCAGATCCTGCTCCACATGTGGCACCCGTCGTGTTGCTTATGTGATTACAAATCACTTGGAAGACCCAGCAATATACCGTTGTTTGTAAGGACACTTGTGTAGTTTAGGTATCCAATACAGTGATGGAAGATCCAGTTCTTCATCTTTGGTTGAAATACCAAAGGAACAAAGAACAGACCTATGATTATCCACGATTTCCTCTTTGGTAAGTGTCGTGAGGGTATATGTTGAGTTTCCAAGTGAATTGTCTATTCCTAATTCGTTTATCAAGCAATTAATGTAGTGACTTTTACAGACAAAAACGAATAAAAACCTGCGACGATTAGGTATCACTGTATAATCAGTCAGTTTTGTCTACATTTATCAAAATAAGCACTTATGAAAAATTGTCGGCTTGCAAGTCAATATTACAACCTCATTTGAATTCGTATGTGTATGCAACCTTCAATTAAACTGGATATAAGTTACGGATGCGTTAAGTGTGTGTTCCCTATTTAAAGGACAAGGACAAAACCACCAACAATGAAAGTGAGAATGAATTATTTCGTTTCTGATTCGCTCCGCTAAATCATTCTTAGATAGTAAGAAACGAAGATGTACACATTTCTCAAATCTATCACATTGAATCACTCATTCCAGACCAATCGTCAGTCCACGATTACACATGCTTGTCTGTGTATTTATATTAATACTTATGTTGATATCGGGTCATAGGCACTAGGCATTTTTCAAATGTTTTTTCGATGGTTAATTATAATATGTTGTCCGGCATAAAATATACACTAAATCTGATATATATCATCGAGTGCATACCTTCTTAATTGTTTGTTTTAGAGTCTTCCTAATTTCGATTTTCGTTTAAGTATCTCATTTTAAAGTTCGATGTCTTAAGATACGGTCAAACCCTACCGGATAGCGCGAACGGACACCGAGCGGATAACTTCTTTTCAATCCGTTCATGTCAGTCAGACGTCCGTCTATATCCGTTTCATGTCACTTCAGCTTCCGTTTTAAGGACGTCTGTTCTGTCCAGTGGAACATTTGAACATGTTTAAAACTTTAAACGGACGTCCAACGGATTAATTGTCCGTTGAACGTCCGTTAGGTTTCCGTTTTTTAACGGTATTCGTCCGTTCCGTTTCTAATTTGTATCCATTACTTGTCTGTTATACATCAAATTGAGGTCCGGAAGACCAATTCACCAACGGACTTCTATCGGACGTATAACGGATGATGAACGGATGTGAAACGGATATGTACCGAATGGAGAAGGGGTGTTTCTGTCCTGGTGGCAATTGGCTTCTGACGTTTTTCTGTTATTTCTATCATCGGTTCTACTTAAGAACAGGGACTTCTCCATGAAGGGATGCCTTCTCGTTGGTTTTAGTGGCATTGTGGTTCGTCTTCTGAATCATGGTCAGACGGCGTTGTTGGCATTTCTCTGATATTTATTCGTCTTCCCTTTCCACAACTAACGTTTAGTGGTTCTTTGAAGAATAAACTAAATGAAGTTACACGGAAACTTTTGAATTATTTTAAGGTCAAGTGTATGTGATTTAAATGTATTATTAGCCTTCAGGCCACGTGAGCTTTTCTCATCACTTGACGTCCGTCGTCGGTCGCCGTTTTACAAACCTTCTCGTCTGAAACTACTGTGCCAAATTTAACCAAACTTTGCCACAATCCTCATTAGTGTTTTACGTTTACAAACATTTGTCGGATGACCCCGCCTGCCTTCCAAGATGGCCGACATGGCTCAAAATAATACAAAGGGGTAAATTTAAAGTTTTTTCTAATATTTATGAAATGGTAATCAATTCAAATAAATCTAACGAGGCAAAATTGTTCAGAACAGTGAGCTCTGTCTTATTATTGTCAAACGGCTTCTTTTAGGAGTTGTGGCCTAAAATTGAAAAAAAAAAAAAAATCTAAATTTTTGCCTTTTATCTAGAAAACTATTATAGATAGATGGAAACTTAAAAATTGAAAAATGACCAGCATGACAAGTTCTACAAATAAGTTTAATGGTCGAAAGCGTCAGTTGAATCCTTATTATCCATTGCCCTTTAATGACGTCTTTCACAAATATGTTTGTGCTTGTGCCATATATCTTCAAAATTATAATAGAATGAAAGATAGAGACTTCAATAGGCAAAAATTATCAACAAGACAAAATGTACATCAAATACGGATTTGTGGTAATTATTTAAAGACTCCTTATTGGAGTAATTGCTCATAAGTGTTGATTCTCTCTTGTCTGTTATTTTTTACAAAACTCTTTTCTAAAAGTATTGTATCAAATTTTACCACACCTAAGACCAAGGAGAACGTGACAGGCTCTTTTGAGCTTATTTCCATTGTCTCCTATAATTTTCTACGTATCTTTGTCATACTTTTTACCCGGTACGCTCCCATTGGTTGTCCGTTTATGCGGTATTCGTCCATTGGATGTAAGTTCGACATCCATTGTGTCCGGTACGTTTTCGTTTCTTGTACGTTGTATACCCTGTGATTATCCGTTAGACATATGTTACGTGTCCGTGTTTTTGTGGTCAGTACACCAACGGACTCCAAAAGGATAAAAACATTTGTCGACAGAAAACTTTTTGTCATCCGTTCGACGTCCGTTCGAGCTATCCGGTAATCATGTATGTTTTAAATAATACAAACTGCAGACAACATTTAAAGGGGAGTACAATAAATTTAAAAAAAATAAAAATAAAAGTGTAATTTTTTACACTTGTTTGTAAATTGTTTTCAATGCGGTTTATTTTACTATCTTGAATTAGTTCACAATCTCTTCAGTATGGACCTTTAAGGCTTTATATGATCAGTGTGAAAGTCGGTAAAGTGCTTTATAGCTACTCACATACATTTTCCTTGGTCTCCTCGTGTCTGTTGTTCCATTTCCAATAATCCCTTCCTCTCATTTGAACATGTCATTATTTTACTTATCACGTAGAATTTTAAATTTGTTTGCAAAAACGACATACATGTATGTAATCAAATATTTAAAAAAATGAATTATTTTTATAGTTTACATTTTTCTTTTTCAGTTTCTACGAAGATATGTGTGATTGGCCCACACGATGTTGCTCCGAACATAATTGTTCTGAAGAATGGTTACCCTTTTCTCCGAAATGTCCAATTGATCCTGTACATCTGATCATGAATTACCATCGACGGGAGAACAGGTCTGAGAAACACTCGTTTTGGTCCGCTTTGGGGTCAGCACTTGTAGAGATAGTATGTTTTGCATCGACAGGATATGGATTTTTTCCATTAGCCACTGGCAGTGTTGAAGTTAATAGTACATCAATCCTGGACTATCCGTGCGAAGTAAGTTCAATATATTAACCCTTGTCATGCGGGGGCTGTAATATTAACCCAGACCACAGTTTTTGACACCAATGCATTTGGAGGTCATCGTAATGCCATTTAATTTGAAGTGTATACATGTGTTCTCAATCTGACACTATAGATTGTCATGTTTCTCACTTTTAATATTCATTTTGAGCTCAAATACGAACTTCAACAATTTAAATCGGACAAAATTGTTTTTTTGGAGGGGTGGGCTTACCTTCGCGTCGAGGTTTGAAGCACGGAGGTATGAGGACTGAAACTTGTTTACCCGAAGGCATATAACAACTGATCGTGTTTATTATCAAAATACGCCAAGGAAACGACAAATTCCTGTTGCAAGTCGAGTTATAGTTCAAAATTGAAAAAACATTTTTTTTGGTGCACATGACCTTCTTTAGACTGTTGAACCTAGATAAGTTTCACTCCAACATAACTGTTGTGATAAATGTGTTCACTGGGGTCCACTGTATATGTAAACTACAGTTGGATGCCTTTATCCCTCAGACTTTCAGGTAGAGAAAAAGAACGAAAAAACGTCAAAATTGACGCTTTTTGCACATGAGGACTAACTTTTGGGCAAATTCCCGCCCGTCCTTCCCCACCTCCTCAACCCGACCACCCCACCCCGTGGTCCCCTATCTTAGATTTATTGCAATCGGTATACATCAGCATCAGCTCATTTACATATCATTTGCATATTTTTTGCAAATACTCGAAATTTGACCATTTCTGAAAACAATTCAGCATGCCAAGGGTTCATATCCCTGAAGTTAGAAACCATTTTTCTTTCAGTTCTCTCTTCAATTTTGATGTTTTTTCGTCTTATGTGGGGCCGACAGAGGTTAACAAGGCCTTGAGATACGCTGGTTTGCTCAAAACGCTCAAATGTTGAACAATTCTTTAGTTTTTCTGAGTGTTTGGGCATTACAGGCTTTACGACACTTGCATCATTATCAATATTATTACAGTGAGTTGACTGTTAGTGTTGCTCTCCACCAATTGCAACTCATTCAAAATTTTGACCAAATTGCAATTTGTTTTAAAAAATTAAATCGTTCAACTGGTCAGAAATTTGAACCAACTGCTGTAGAAAACCACAGCCAAGTCATGAAAGTGCAAGGTGATAAAATAAAACATACTTACAATCCTATAAGACTTTAACTCCACTTTAATGATGTTGTGACAAAATTAGTTTATCAGTTTGTATAGTTATATTATATTCATTTCCATGCTGAAGGGGAACTGTTTATTTTGAATTGCTATTAAATTGTCCAAACTAAGCTTTCATATAGTTTTTCTTTCTAAAAGTATTCTATATTTATAAGAATCAGACATTATGTGAATTAAAACATTTCATATTCAGTAAAATATGTGTAAAATTGAAATATATGTTTGTAGGAAGTTTCCATGGGGGAGATAATAACTTTTCTTTTAAAAAGTCTTTATTCAAAAGAATAATATTTTAGGTTATCTCCCCTGAAAACTTATCAATAGCATATTGTTATTTCACACATATTTTACTGAATATATGATGTTTTATTTAAAATGATATCTGATTCTTATAAATATAGAATTCTTTTAGAAAGAAAAACTATATGAAAGCTTAGTTTGGACAATTTTATAGCATTTCAAAATAAACAGTTCCTCTTCAGTATGGAAATGACTATAATATAACTATACAAACTGATAAACTAATTTTGTCACAACATCATTAAAGTGGAGTTAAAGTCTTATAGGATTGTAAGTATATTTTATTTTATCACCTTGCACTTTCACATTTTGACTGAACAATTTGTTCAATATTCTGACCAGTTGAACAATTTGGTTTAATAAAACAAATTGCAATTTGGTCAAAATTTTGAATGAGTTGCAATTGGTGGAAAGCAACACTAACAGTCAACTCACTGTAAATTTGATGCGACTGTCGTACATGTGCGAGGTTTAGCGCTGAAAAACTAGGTTCAATCAACCATTTTCTACATTTGAAAATGCCTGTACTAAGTCAGGAATATGACAGTTGTAGTCCATTCGTTTGATGTGTTTTGTCATTTGATTTTGCCATGTAGTTAGGGACTTTCCGATTGAACTTTCCTCGGAGTTCAGTTTTTTTGTGATTTTACTTATTTCTTATGTTGTTCTTTTGCACCACTGTCCCAGATGAAGTGCGGTGTTGTAACAATCAACAATTTGTGTGGGACTGTAAGTCAGTGGCATGTAATTAAGTAGTTGTCGTTGGTTGCATCAATTATACCGTTAGTTTTTCTTTTGTCTCTCTTTTCCATTCAAAACAAACAAATCAACGTTTTTAAAGGACAAGGTTCACTTATGGTACAAAATGGACTAAAATATCAACTTCATCACAAATCACCAGAAAGGTCACAATTTGGTTCGTAAATGTGTCTATTTTAAAAGTCTTAAGGAAGATCGCTTGTGATGTTTTTTTGGATTTTTGTCAGATTTTCGGAATCCTTTGATTTTATCCATTTGAATGCCTTAACAAAATTTGCCCATTGACCCCCATTTTTCTTTTCATAAATGTTTTACATGTATAATGATAAGACATGTGTAAAAGTCTTATCAAATTTTAGATATTTTTACTAGTTATTAAGAATTTAAACTTGTCAATGATAAAGGTATGAAAAGTCAAGAGAGAATATTTTCCCGCCAAAATTTCAATGATATCTGCAAATAATATTCTATGGCACAATATTCATTCGTGTTTTGCAAGTGTTGGTACCTCTGCACAACATATAAGCCGCCTACTACCTAAATTAAAACTATTAACAGGAACTTATTATCTGCAAAGCAATAAGGCTGCATTTAACCAAAAGACAGTAGATCCAACTTTTCTTCTCTGCAATGAAAATTCAGAAACTGTTGTACAAGCCTGAAGTTTAGAGCAGAATAGCTTAGCATATCTGCCTATATTTTATCGATAAAAAGTTCAAATGTTGCCATGCTTATATATACTTTATATCTGAGCGTGTCAAGAGAAGCTTTAATTCGTTTTTCATGTGAAAAACAAAGCCTTATAGACTACATATTCAGTTTAATTTTTTCTAATTGGGATTTAGTACGTATATTTTAAATAGCACATATAAAATAAGGTATTATTTCGTTAGCAATTGTATTATTTGAATTATCTGTACATATTTCTAATAAAGTATATTTTTTTCAATGAGTGCCTTGTTATTTATAAAGGTACAGAGTTGAAAATTCTGACAACTGTTTCTATCAATGTTTTAACTTTGTCTGTTTTGTTACATCGATAAAGATAAACGCCTTTAGAAATTAGCTGATTTTTTGGTCTAATAATTAATCATGATGAGTTACTAATTAAGTGAAAGTTTCGTTACAAGCTGCTAAATTTTTCCGTTTTGGAAATTAATCTTTGAAAATTACAGTCTTATAGTTATTCGGCAGATTTAAAGTATTTGATTAAACCATGATGAGTTACAGATCAAGTAAAAGTTTCGTTCCGTTCTGTTAATTTTGCCAAAATTACAGACTTTGGATAAATTGTTGAAAATAACAGTCAAACGCATTTGTTTTCTATACGTCTTCAGATATTGTTCTGATTTTTTGGGTGAGTGCGTTACCAGAAGGAGATACAGATCAAGTATCAGTTTCGTTCTTCTAGTTTTGACCGATATTACTGACTTTGGACCTTGATATATTGTTGGAAATCACGATAATCCAGACTTTTAATCTAAACGCATACAGATATTGGGATTGACGCTCGAATCATAAATTAAAAAAAAACAAACAAATAAAATACGAAGTTAAAGAGCAATGAGGACTAAAAATTCCTAAAAGTTTTGCCAAATACAGCTGAGGTAATCAATTTCCATGTGATATAATATCAATTAAAATGGCTTAACTCGATCAAAAAGAAGTATCAACAAAAACAGGGAAACATTCACTGAGCTAATAAATTTGATTTATGACACAATATCAATATTATATTTTAAAACAATGTAAAAAAAAACAACTAAAACCTGGAAATAAATGGCGTTGGATAAAGTACACAGGTAAATCTAAATATAATCATTATGTTATAAGTAAAAAGAAAACATGTTTTGCAAAATAAATTTGTTATTCAGAGTATGAAAACAGAAGTGAAAATTTATCGTTTTAAATACTTATCAAAGGTGGTACAGGATAAAAAATAGTGAGACGATGTATAACAATGTAACAATGTATAACACAAAACATTTAACAACAACAATAAATTACAGATCTTGTAAATAGGTCAAATAACCACGAAAGTGCGATTTAAGAATACTCACAGTTACTGTAAGTCAGTTAGAAGCCAAAATCAATTCACAACTAAAAAATCATGCATGAGAGAATAAAATCAATCAAAACACATCTCAGGTATTTAGTGCTAACGCCACAGAAGGTCAAACAAGACATGACTAGTGCAATACCAAAATGAAAGTATCGACAAGCAGTAGGATAGTTAGGATTTAACCTTATAAAAAATTATATGTGTTATATACAGATAAATCCATATATATATATATATATATATATATAATTATATAAAATAAACGTAGATTTGTAATGTCTGTCATATTTGTTTTTCGTAAATTGCTTTGTTATCAATAATGCCGATATTTGTCCAAATTGAATTGTTTCATATCTTTCATATCGGGGACTTTTATAGTCGACAATACCATTTTGATGTTTCTCATTGTTGAAGTTCGTACGGTTGTCCCTAATAGCCTACATTCACTTTTGAACTTTGATGGATATTTGTCTCATTGTCAATCATACTTCATCTCCTAATTTTTATTATAGGGGGATTTTCGGATACTGGCAGAATTTGTGGAAAGCGATGAGGTGATAGGATGTTTCAGTACAGATCTGTCCATCAGGGTATAATGAACTGGATCTTTATGTCGAAATGTTTCAGACTGTTACATGTTTAATGTACTTTAACAAAAATAAATAAATAAGATAAACACATTGAACTGTTAGTGTGATATATTAATGGACCAAAAGATAAACACGTGGGTGTCATTTAGTTTGACTACATTAATATCTTGTTCAAAAGAGGGGCAAACGATACCAGAGAGACATTCAAACTTATACATTTTATAGATAGAAAATAAACTGACAACGCAAAGGATAAAAAAGACGAAGAGATTCAGACAATCAACAGTACATAAGACACAACATAGAAAACAAAAGACTTAACAACACAAAGCCCACCAACAACTGAGGTGATCTCATGTACTCTAGAAGGGTTATCAGATCCTGTTCCACATGACACCTACCGTGTTGTCCCTGTTATTACAAACCCAGTAAATAGTATATTTCTGTAGGTCCCATTCTTGATAGAGAACGGGAATGTAGTTACGACAGAAGGAACATATCCGATATCATATGTGAAACGGATATTCAATAACGGTCATACAACTCGTGATGGCGTCCGTAAATTTACAAAGGAATGATTTCAACATCCCCATTTTAATTTTGAACTCTTAGTTTTATAGAGTCCTTGTGAACAGCTAACTTTCAATCATGAAAATCATGATAGGAAATGCAAGCCCGGGAATATCGAATCAATTGTGAGATATATACTCCATATGCAGGCGCTGCTGAGTTTGTTGCTACATAGAAATGGAAAGTTCACAATTGGGAAGCTGAAATCATCTCTTTTGTTGAAATGTTTTGTTTTAAATCGACCTTCATTGTCAATTTCTAGATGTCAGTCAAGATATAAGGCAAACGTACCTGTATCTGTTGTATCCTTTATCTCTAGTTCAATGGGATAGATTCGTTCAACATGGTTTTTAATTATTTAGTGAGAGAACATCATCTCTAGCGGATATTATAATTAAAAGTAAAATCACAATTAAATCAATCTAATGTCCGCCTCTATATGCGTGGTGTTGTCTCTGTGTTGAAGGCACAACGTTTTGGAATTTTGGGTCCTCAATGCTCTGCAACTTTTTACTTGTTTGGCTTTCTAACTATTTTGATTTGAGCGTCACTGATGAGTCCTATGTAGACGAAAAATGCAGGACTATACATTCCTGTTATCTCCTACTTATATAACACACCCTATTACCGGCTATCGTTATAATGGTAGATGGAATAGGTAACACAAATCAATAAAATGTTGTATTTTTTTTAAAATTTGGAATGACCAGTAGATAGATCTGTTCGCATTTTCTCTAGTTTACATTTATTTACTTCTTTTGTAATATTTAATGTATCACGTTTACTGCCGATGCATATCAAAATCTTCAATCAAATTATGAAATATATAATTTGGAATATATTACCTAATGAATAATAGGATATTTATTTGAAACGTATTCCAGAGTTTACTGAATACTACGATTAAGAAAAACGTACGAAGAAAGTCTTTTAGGAGATATAAACTAAAATTGATAAAATTGTCAATCTTCATACATTGAAGATATTTTACCTTTTAATATCGACAAATTGACGAACAAAGATGCAAAGAAAAACGAAGAATGAAAATTAGCTCACAAAAAGCTCTTTACTCACCAATGCGGCGAAAATAGGACACAACAACAAAACTGCAACAAACAATACAATTATAATAAAACGTTGAGTATCAAAAAATGCTCTTATCTTATCATGATTATGAAATATCAGGAATATCTACTTTGGAGTTTATTTAGCACAGTAACGTCATAGACAGTGCAGTAAGCCACAATCGTTTGAAATGCGAATAGAGCGAAGGTGTATGAAATTTTAGAATCCGTGGTACAGTCCTTGGATGGTGTAAACTTCCAACTCACACCATATACCATTACACCATACACCATACACCTTTACACCATACACCTTGTACCATTACACCATACACGTTACACTTTGGCACCATACACCTTACACATACACCATACACCATTACCCATTCTATCTACACGATCCGAAATTACCCATTATGCAATTAAATTTCAAATATTTAGATTAATATTATTGTTTTTTTTTTAAATCCGAAAAATTAAAATTAAAAGAACTTTGTTTTCAACTAATGAACTGTCGTACACCATTCATTCACACCATTCCCTATCGCACGTTACACAATCACACCATTCCTCATACACCATTACACCATTCCCCTTACACCATACACCATAGCACCATACACCTTACACCATAGCACCATGTGCCATACACCATTACACCATACATGTTTTTTTTGGGAAGTTTACACCATCCAAGGGCTGTACAGCAATGAGTAAACGCTTCATTAAAAATTTAAAATATTGGTGTTACTAGCTATAGTTTCTTATGAGATATATATTTCGAGAGGCTTTTTTTAATATATACAAAATTCAAGCAATTTGACTAACGAAAATAAACTCATCATAGATACCAGGACCAAATTTTATATATACGCCAGACGCGCGTTTCATCTACGAAAGACTCATCAGTGACGCTCGAATCCAAACAAGTTTTAAAAAAGCCAAAATCAAGTACGAAGTTGAAGAGCATTGAGATCCAAATTTCCTAAAAGTGTTGCCAAATACACCTAAGGTAATCTACGCCTGAGGTAGAAAAGCCTTAGTATTTAATTTTGTAAACAGTTAATTTATAAATATAACAGTATCAATTATAATTCATGTCAGCACAAAAAGTACTGACTACTGGGCTTGTGATACCCTCGGGGAAATAAATATCCACCAGCAGTGGCATCGACCCAGTGATGGTAAATAAAATAAACTCATCATAGATACCAGGACCAAATTTTATATATACGCCCGACTTTCCTGGCTACATATTATTATTTTGTAGATTGAATAGTTAAAGAACTAACTACTTTTTTTACCTTTTTATCCTATTATGTAATGAGTCTTATTCTACTGAATTAGACGTAAATCATGTTCATTTGCTATTATGCATATCTTATATAATCTTATTTAGTAGTTATTAGTACCATACTTCCTCATATGGACGTGACAATAATGAGGCAACTGGGGAAATATGATAAAAGTTTTCAAACTAAGCAAAACGAGAAACATAATCGCAGTAATTGTGGAAATTGGTACAAACTGTTGTTGAATAGGTCAAATTGAAGTAAAACAATACTTAAAAAATAAAAGAGTATGCCAAACTTTTAATATTAAGGATATTGTATAATATATTTTTCTATTTTCTGTGAGTATTTAAAATGCTTTTTCTCGGTCAACTTATGTAAAACTGCTACTTTTTTTCGTAACTGTGCATATACCACATTAAATGCTTTAAATCATAAAATATCTCTGCATTAATCAGCTTAGAAAGCAAAAGGAAGTGTTTACTTTATCGTGTACAGTTTTATTAACAAAGTATTACTGCTGCGGAAAAATCATGCATATTCTTTTCTTATGCAGGTTTATTAAACGTATTTATAAATTCAAATCATAAATCATAAATAAGTATTTGGGTTAACATACAATGCTGAAATTTTTGCTAAATAAAAAGATTAAGACATTTTGTTTTGTTTTAGACGATAATTACCATTCTGTGTATGTCCTTTTGATCGATGCTCAAGCATAGTTTTCTTATATTATTTTGACCTGATAAAGGTTATTTCAGGCACACTGCAATCGGTATCATAGCTTGAAATTACCACCATGGGGTCGTACCACATCTTCTTAGTTATCAGTCTAAAAGGATGCCATCGACCCTTTAGCCAATGTTTTGTTACTGGGAAGATATAAATGATACACTTTGACAATAAACAGGTATCCATAAGATATGTCTAGCTCGAAATCGCTCCCGACTCTCTAAAGAGGATGAATAAATTCAACAGAGAATATTGAGAATCTTACATTGACGACGATCTGCGAAATCCCAAAATGAACGAGACAAAACAACCATTAACGAGGTTCAATACTTGGTATAAACATGCAGTTTGGTAAAACTATTTTTCTTTATCTCTTGCCCTCTTTTTAAGCTCAATCTCTCGAATAACAAAAGTTACATACCTCAAAGGTGTACAGAATATTATTTACCAATAAAAAAACCCAATAATAAACAATATCATACCATGCCAAAAGAGAGGTTCTTTCTTGGTGAAAGATACCAAAGAGACATTCAAACTCATAAGTCGAAAATAAACTGACAACGGCATGGCTAAAAAGTAAAAAGAGATTGATGTTAGTTGAAAACAAGCTCAAAGTATTTAGAAATCGGTGAAAAAACACTTTATGAATTAAGTGGGTCTGGATTTACCTACACGAGGAACGTTCAATGCATTTAATGGGTCTGGATTTACCTACACGAGGAACGTTCAAACCCGAACATTGAGAGTCAGTGGTGTGTGAATACTTGAAAAGTTGAAAAGCTATAGCTATATGACCAAAATGAGCATAAAAATAATAGCCAAATCTACCTAAGCTCAGCTGTCCTTGAAGGAGATGGAACGTTAGTTTCTAAATGATTTCTCAATTTAATGACAAAGAAATTAAGAAAGAACTGTTATAGAAGAGAGGCGGAATATACAAAGCGATATACAAACTTATAAATCGAAAACATCTTGACCACGCAATGCCAAAAAGCAAAGGACTGACTACTGAGCTGATGATACCCTCAGGGACTTGATCCAACCAAGGACTGACTACTGAGCTGATGATTAACAAAGGGACTTGATCCAACCAAGGACTGACTACTGAGCTGATGATACCCTCAGGGACTTGATCAAACCAAGAACTGATTACTGAGCGGATGATACCCTCAGGGACTTGATCCAACCAAGGACTGACTACTGAGCTGATGATACCCTCAGGGACTTGATCCAACCAAGGACTGACTACTGAGCTGATGATACCCTCAGGGACTTGATCCAACCAAGGACTAACTACTGAGCTGATGATACCCTCAGGGACTTGATCCAACCAAGGACTGACTACTGAGCTGATGATACCCTCAGGGACTTGATCCAACCAAGGACTGACTACTGAGCTGATGATACCCTCGGGGACTTGATCAAACCAAGGACTGACTACTGAGCTGATGATACCCTCGGGGACTTGATCAAACCAAGTACTGATTACTAAGCTGATGATACCCTCAGGGACTTGATCAAACCAAGGACTGACTACTGAGCTGATGATACCCTCAGGGACTTGATCCAACCAAGGACTGACTACTGAGCTGATGATACCCTCAGGGACTTGATCCAACCAAGGACTGACTACTGAGCTGATGATACCCTCGGGGACTTGATCCAACCAAGGACTGACTACTGAGCTGATGATACCCTCGGGGACTTGATCAAACCAAGAACTGATTACTAAGCTGATGATACCCTCAGGGACTTGATCAAACCAAGGACTGACTACTGAGCTGATGATACCCTCAGGGACTTGTTCCAACCAAGGACTGACTACTGAGCTGATGATACCCTCAGGGACTTGATACAACCAAGATTGTCATCGACCCAGTGCTAGAAAAATAAAAAAAAAGATTTAAATCATGTCGTTCTGAAATTGTTCCCGATTATGATTAGGAACATTGGACAAGAATGTGTTTTTCTTACACCATTTATGATGTAGCTTTGTGAAATAAATAAATACAGTAGGATTGATAGAATTGTTGTTTGCTGATGATCAAATGATTTTTAATGTAAAAAGTATTTTTTTTCATTATCATCAGATGAAATAACACGGATATATATATTATGTATTATCTGTCGCTTCTTTTCCTCATTTTCATTTATCTCCTTATTTTTACTTGTCACGATTAGCATAATATATCCCAACAACGGAAAAGGAACTGTTTACGATTCACAGAACCTATGTAATCTCGGTTTCTGTCTCTTTTAGAAAATTGTAAATTGACAAAATTTTGTTTGATGTTAAAATGAATTATTATAACATATGTTGACCTCGACATTTTCATTGTTTTGTTATTGTATGTTGTTTTGTCGAAGTAAAAGTTACTTTAAGACATAAGACATATTCAATTATAATTCCAAAGCATAGAAGAACAAAAAGAGTAATGTATTCGTTTTTTTTTTATTAAAAGTTATTTTCGTGATAATTGTAAACTCTAAATGCTTATATACTTGCTTTTAAAATTGTATTTTCAGAAAAGACGGTGATGTAGAGTTCAAATTTTCTTTTATATTACAATTATTGGGGATATAATAAAATACTGATTAGTTTTAAAACTATATGCATCTTATTGGCCCAAATTGGCTTAAAATTAATACTCTACAACAGGGTTAAACGGATAGTATACCTAGCTTTAGATCTAAACTCACCGCAAGCAAAATTTTTGAACCATAGTGAATTTTCTGCCATGAAAATGTTTGACCATCGACTAAAATAAACCTGGCATTTTAACCTAGTAAATTAAACTGACATTTTCAATATAAAGAGCTTTACAAATGCTGCATTCAAAATTATTCATTAATTTTGGTCATAGACAATTATAGTTCTTCATAGTCATATTGAAATGTATTGTAGCCTGGAAATTAGTTATTTTTCATTTTGTTCAAATATTTGCTGTGGATAGAGCTGATTTACGGAACATACGGAAACTGAATGACAGTAATAGCTCAAAATTCTACAAAACGTTCAAATTTCATCCGATTATTAAGAAAATCCAGCAACCAAATTCGATAAATCGTACAGTAAAAACATACGAACTTCGATATAATTTATAATTTTTGTGTTTATTGTAATATTCTGCAATAACTATTTATTAATAAGTAAAAATAACTTTCTCTGAAACTGCAAAAGTACAAACAAAAGTACTTAAAAAACAACAAACCACGTACACACAATTATCATATATGCTTCAGAATGTTCGTAATCCTGTAAAGGAACTGAAAAATTGTGCACGGTGTATCTATTGCTTATTCGTGCTTCTAAAACAATTAGTTTTTAAAGGAAATGGAAATGACTTTAAGTAGTGAATAAACGAAATTATGATAATTAAAACGATCCAATTTGTTTTAACACACAACAGCTGTGACTTCAGTGCCTATTTAAGTATTTGTTCTGTTGGAAGAGGAAAACTTCGACGATATATTTCTATAACTTTTCACAATAACGTCAGAAAAAAAGGTAAGCATTTTTGTAAACCATTCACACTATTATCATATTGTAGTACAACGCAAAATCAAAACGAAAAAAAAATCAAAATGGGTGTAAAGACAAGAAAAAATTGCTTAAATTTCCTTTATGGGTATCTAACTAATAAAGCAATCATGTGACCTATTTGTGCAAAAGGGTGCCTACTAGTAAGAGTCACTTTGAATTGTAAACCGGTAGTCTTACCACTTGTATAACATACTGGTGTAAGTATATATACACTGGACTTTCCCGTTTTTGAATTTGCCTTGGAGTTCGGTATTTATGTTATTCTTTTTTGTATATATGATCGAAGACGAACTGGGTAGAATAATGGCCGTTAACGTTACATTTTGTGAAATTTAATTATTTGACTTTGAATATTAATTCAAATAACGGCCTTTTTACAACTTTATTTTAATTAATATATATGTCGTGTACAAGTTGCGATTTTGTACATGTTATAACATGTACAGAAATAGTGTACACGTTATAACTTGTATAACGCAAAAATACAAGTTATAACATGTACAAAAGTACCTCGTACATATTATAACATGTACAACATATTGCTGTAAGATGGTTTTAACTTTTAATAAATTTAAATAAAGCCGAATATACATTTGAAATGTTGTAAAATCTGTCCTGGCTATCCACTAGCATTTTAAGTCTCAACTAGTATGCAAATATACATGAATTAACAATAAAAAAATGATGAAAATATTATTAAGGTTAATCACATGTGTTACAATGATATAAACATATCTTTATTTTCAAATTTTGCACACGTTAAAACCATTGTTAAGCCATATTTTGTACACGTTATAACATGCACGAGGTACCTTTGTACATGTTATAACTTGCATTTTTGTATTGTACAAGTTATAACATTGGTAAGGGGGAGGGTTGGGATCCCGCTAACATGTTTAACCCCGCCACATTATTTATGTATGTGCCTGTCCCAAGTCAGGAGCCTGTAATTCAGTGGTTGTCGTTTGTTTATGTGTTACATATTTGTTTTTCGTTTTTTTTTTGTTTTTTTTTTTACATAAAATAAGGCCGTTAGTTTTTTTGTTTGAATTGTTTTACATTGTCTTATCGGGGACTTTTATAGCCGACTATGCGGTATAGGCTTTGCTTATTGGTGAAGGCTGTACGGTGACCTATAGTTGTTAATGTCTGTGTCATTTTGGTCTTTTGTGGATAGTTGTATCATTGGCAATCATACCACATCTTCTTTTTTATACAATATGTCTGTACATGTAGAAAAACGCAACTTGTACACGACATATATATAATATATATAATACACGTAATAGTACAAATATTTTTTTATGGAATAGTCAGCATTTCTAAGTAAAGGTTGGTTTATTAAAATAATTAAAAATTAAGGAGAAACCATTATAAAAGTTAATCGTTGTTTATTAAAAGAAAGCATGATCTTGCTATCGTATGATTTATGAAATTGAGAATGGAAATAGTTTTGACTCAATACTTTAATGTTAAATAAGGCCATTAAATATATAAGGATTCTACCACAGCATCGAGTGTGGTACGATATTCATCCACTCGAGACAGTTAAATATTTAAAATGTAACTGTCGAGAGTGGATAAATTTCGTATTGCACGAGATTTTGTGGTGGAATCTGTTTCTCTAATGATTTTAAGACGATAAGCAGACAATCATAATCCTTCTTTTCGAATGATCTGAAAAAAAATATGTTCTTTCTATGTGACGTCATCAGGCATTGTCGCCTTTTTTCATGACATCACAATAGGAATTTCAGAGGAAAGCAAGAATATTTGACGTCATAATCAAATTTTGACAAATGACAAACTGAGATCAAAATAACCACACGTGGATTACAAAAAAATAATCAACAGGTCAGAAAAAGGATAAACCGGGTAGGATTTGAAAAATATGTGTTGGTCTGTTCCTATTTTCAAAAATACCTCTTTCTTAAGAGCTAATTTCTTCGAATGTTGTTCTATTTACAAGTCATTTGAATTTCCCAAGCAATATCAAGTTTCAGTTGTAATTTTCTTATATTTTTGATGGAGATATACATTGAGTCGATATTTACTAATAACATCTTGCTGTACTTTTCATGAAGCTTAGTAGTATTCCTATTTGTTTTATTTACGAATAGTTTGAAGGAGAACTTATTGCTAGCTTTGAAACATACCTACTTTCCCAAAACTTTAAACATAGACAAGTAATTCGTAAATTTTGAATAAGTGACAACAGTTTATTATTAGAAACTGGTAGATACAAGGAAATTCCTATATATTTAAAACTATGTACACATTGAGATGTATAGATGAAAAATTTCAGGTCTTTTCTTAATGTTAAATTAATGAACAGTTTTTTTTTGTGTGAAACAAACCTAAAATGCGCAATAATCAGATCAAAAAGAGAAAGTCGAGTACACCTTTTTTATGTTCAAGCGTATTTGAGTTGACTGTTTTGTCTTGAAAACGTATATAACAAACATATTTGATACATCATCTCGCTTCCGATCTATTAATTTTATATGTTTTAACTAGAGGGTTGATATACATATATAACATTAAAAATTCAAAGTACAAAAATGTACTTAAAAATGAAATATATGGGTCCGGTGAAATACGTTTCTAATAAGTCATGATAACAGAGTTTCTTTGTTTGAATAAAACATATTTACTTAACGTACTTGACGACAGACTTTACAAGTGGTACTCAAAAATGCATAACTTGAAAAAAAATGTGTGTGGTATCTACATGATCTAAATGAGGTAATAATTCGATATTTTTTAGCATTGTTTTAACTTACGAAAAAAATGTTTTAAGTTGACAAAAGCCCTAATAGTACATTAAATAATGCTTAATATCTAATAGATACATTTGTCTTTTAAAATACTGTCATATTAAATTGTAATGAAGCTATGTGGATTAATTTATCGGTTTTCAAGAGCAAAATTGACAGCGCGTCACCGCTACAATAGCGTCCATTTTCACGATTTAAAACATTAGGTGGCGTAATGGGGAGACAATTTTGACCAAGTAGAATCCTGACTGATATTGTGAGAGATATATAAAAACAAAAGCAACATGATAATTGTGAGGTGTGTATGTATTGTTTATTTTCATTGTTTGCTATATAGGTATTGTAAGTCATTTGCCCATATGGGCGTAAAGCGCTTTTTAATAAATAATTAAAGATAATTAATGCACAGTATGTTCCCTGTTTTACAGTTTATCTTTTGAGCTATAACTCATTGGTATCTTCATATATGTTTAAGAATAAAGAATGGTCCTGAAGTATAGATTCTTGGTACTGACGTTGTTTGTCATCTTAATTCCGTGTTATAGTGTTCTTTTATTTGTCGTTGTAAATTATTACTTTTACTGTTTAGTCCATTTTTGGTAATATCCATTTGACTTGGCTCGGTACTTATACATCCCATCATATAGTTATTGTGCTATGGTAAATTTTTGAATTCTTTACTTTCGTTTTTGCTTAATACGTGCTTTGTCTATATGTTTTTTTGTGTTTCTGTGTTGACATATTTGTTTGGTTTTACAGTGATTAAGATATAACACAATGTTGACTGATGTACCCCTATTTTAACATTTTTACTTATTGTGTCTGTTTTGTTTTGTTCACACATTGTTGTCAGTATAATGGAATTTTATGCGACTGTCATTAACTGAGAGGTTTAGCTACCTATAAAACCAGGTTCAATCCACCATTTTCTACATACGAAAATGCCTGTACCAAGTCAGGAATATGAAAGTTGTTATCCATTGGTTTGATGTGTTTGAGCTTTTGATTTTGCTATTTGATTAGGAACTTTCCGTTTTGAATTTTCCTCTGAATTCGGTATTTTTGTTATTTTATTTTTTACTATACAAGGCTATAGATAAGAACATGTTAAACTAAATGTTTTAAAATTGAAGATTCAATGTATATTAGTTACCATGTCGGGTCGCTTATCTAGTCTTGATCTGACCCAACTTCAATCTTATTCACAAATAGTCATAATGTTGAAAAAAGCAATCAGTTGTATTAAAAAACAAAACTCATATCACGAAGCATATCTCGAAAGTAACATCTGCCAAATTTCGGGTGTAAATTCATGTCCACTGGAAGGGTAAGTCGTTCATACTCGATAAATCAGATGATTACTTATATTTTTGATACACAAACTGTGTAACTAAGTTGTTCGATATATCAATTATATTACTTATTACGCTCGATACAACAACAACACCTGAATCGCTTATTTTATTATAAAAGTCTTTACACTTTATGAATTAACAAGAATCATACCGCCTAATGGAAAAATAGCGAGAAGAAAACTCCTTCTACATGTTCTAGGTTAAGCAACACGTTAGATAAGGTTTTGTCAGGTAAGACTACAACCAACCGACAGACTTCTTTGTAAAATACAATTATAGTGTTATAAACTGGCTGTTTTGTGTTGGATCAGGTACTTTATTTTCCCAAAGAACATTTTGTTAATTGACGAGTACTTAGTCTATGATAACGAAGGTTATTTTATCTACCAAATAAAGAATACTTATATTAGGATGAATTTAACAATTCTTATTCCTAACTTTATCTATTTTTGGTACACAGCTTGATATATCCAGAAACATGACAAAATTATCAGCAAGTCTACTTATTTTACTAGTAGCCGTCACCATTACCGAGAGTGTACCACCAAGTAAGTATTTATTGAAAAATGAAATAACAGTATACAAGAAGTATAAATACACCGTTGAAAGTAACCATATGATTTAAGGTCACTTAAGCACCTTTCAACTTTTGTAACTATTTCGAATTCCCCGAAAAGAAGGAAGTTTTTCGTTTGTTTTCCTATCATTTAAACGGTGTTATGTAGAACACATGCAGTCATATAATGTGTATTTTATTAGAAATTAAAATACAATTTTGAAATGTCTCCTGATTGTTTCCTGCCAATCAAAATTACGAAATCTTATAAGCATTTATATGATGTAAATATAAGATGATAAACATCATATTTAGTATATTATTCAAGATTATAGTTTAGTTATATTAACATTGTATGTTATTAATATGAAATGCAAAAGTTAAATGTATTATTGAAATAAATTTGGATGACACAAAGTTGAACTCATAAACCTAAAACAAATTTTAAAATTTTATGTGTCAAGAATGTAATAACCAATACATATCATAGCTCGGTGAACAGAGTCAAAATTTTCAAAATTTAATCGTTAGAACTACTACACAACTTTAACATATATCATTTGATTCGAAAGTGTGTGTATTTTAAAATCAATTCGGTTACCAAAGAAAATATTGTGCATTTTTTTTCAGAAATCATGATCAAAGTCAATAACCATTTTCATGAGAGAAAAAAAAAATTGAATATTTAATTCCAATTTAAAAACCATTCTGGCAGTAGAATGATTGCAAACTTGCACCTATTTTTAATTAAAAAAAAATATGTGGAAAACCATCATTAAATGAGTTTCCCGAGTAAACGTATGCAATTTTTGCAAATAGAGGGGTGATTTTCATTTTTAAATTAAAGGATGTACTTTTTCAAATCATTTAAAAAAGTGTATGGACAAATATGAAAACAAAGAAGCAAAAGTTCTTTCAAAACAGACTTATATTTGAGTTTAAACAATTTCAGGACTTTTTTTCTTAAATGAAATGCATCAATAGGAAAATAAATCTTTATAAAATAGCAATTTTTGAAAGGCATTTTGATCACTAAAACCGCCTTTTATCCGTTTAGAAATTGTGTACAAATCTCTTCGAAATAGGATAGTTCAACATCAAACTAAACAAAAAATAGTCAAGCTAAAAACTTTTACTTAAATAAATAATTCAGACCTCAAATAGCTTCTGTAGTCTGACCTTTGGCTGAAACGTTTATATTCGTACATGCAAGGTTGATCTAAATTAATCCCTAATATCAACATTGGTCAAACATTTCACTATTATAGTGGTTAACTAACACAACAAAATTCTTTAACTACAAATCTTAATAATATTACGTTAATGAATGTTAAGCTTCGGTCATATGACTTGTTCTGCAATGGAATATATCTGGTCGAATGTTTGTGTAAACATGTATCGTGCTTTTGTTCAGCTTCATAGGTCATTCCAAAACATTTCTTCATTGCAGAATGAACTTTGTGCATACAAATAAAAACTTGTGTATATGAAAAGAGAAATACTTTGTACCTTTACAATTTGTCATCAAAAAGCTTTCGTGATTATCTTTTTTGACTATGAATAAAAAATCGAGTGTGATGTTTGACTAAAATAAAAAAATAAAAAAGATATTCGAGTGCAACCTTTAAAAATTAAGTCAAACTGCATGCCACCAATAATCTGCATTTTCAATCAAATTTGCAAGCTAAACGTTAAAACGAAAATAAAAACAATGCACCGATCGACATTTTTGGCGACCAACCTTGAATTCAAGTAAAATAATTTTTCGAGGACTGTGTAAATTTTAAGCCGTGTAAAATGAAGTGAAATTAAACTCTTTTCCTATTCCGTCACCGCCTATCATTTTTAGTATTATGTCATTCTATTTCAGAAAAATTTACAGGAAACGGAGATGTGGTTTTTATTCTTGACTCGTCAGGCAGTGTTGGAATCTCAAATTTTCTAATTATGAAAAGATTTGCAAGGTTTATAACTTTGTTTTTCAAGATTGGAGAGACATTGACACAAGTCGGCCTAGATGTATTTTCCTCAACCGTAACGACAGAAATAAAACTGAAAGAATTCAATACATGTGCAGGCTGTCTCAGAGCGAAAATATTACGTGCTAAGTATAAAGGACAAAATACAAATACTTTTTTTGCCTTAGACCATGCACGATTTAACAGCTTTTCAACACACTATGGTATGTAGATAATTATGTAATCACTTACTATATGTAGATATAAGGTCTTCAACACGAAGCCTTGGCTCACACCGAACAGCAAGCTACAATGGGCACCCACAATGACTAGTATAAAACCATTCAAACGGGAAAACTAACGGTCTAATCTACATAAAAAACGAGAAACGAGAAACACTTATGAACCACATCAACAAACGACAAGTACTGAGAACGGGTGCAAACAAATGCAGCGGGTTTAAACATTTTAATGGGTACCAATCTTCACCCTTACCTGAAACAATAATGTAACATCACAACATAGAAAGATACACTATAATATTGAAATAGTGTAACTCAATCAAAAGACATATTAACACAAGTGAACATACACTGAACGATAAAAAATGAACTATGACTCAATGTAAATACAAAATCAATAAAATAAGGGGTGAATAAATAAAGGCAACAGTAGTATACCGCTGTG
Organism: Mytilus edulis; assembly: GCA_019925275.1. Taxonomy (NCBI): domain Eukaryota; kingdom Metazoa; phylum Mollusca; class Bivalvia; order Mytilida; family Mytilidae; genus Mytilus; species Mytilus edulis. The sequence goes on from CM034357.1 coordinate 39,604,269, forward strand.
AGATGTTAAATAATTTCAGAAAGTCAACTATAACCTTGAACAAAAAGCCGCCAAATAGAATAATGTACACAGGTAAATGAAAATAATTTTGTTGTGAGGTATACAGTATAAGTGGAGAACGGAAATATTTTTTACAAAATAAATAATTTATTTGTTCAAAGTACGAGAACGAAAGTGAAAATGTATAGTCATACCCAACACTTATCAAAGCTGGTATATATTAAAAATAGAAAGACGAGATATAACCCTAAATAAGTAAACATTAAATAACAAAAAAACATTACAAATTGTATCAACAGCTCAAGTTAACACGAAAGTACGATTTGAGAGTACTCGCAGTTACTGAAAGCCAAAAACAATTAAGAAGAAAAAATCATGCATCAGATACTAAAATCAACTAAAAAGTAAAATCACAAAAATACTGAACTTAGAGGAAGATCAATTGGGAAAGTCCATAATCACATGGCAAAATCAAATAACAAAACGCATCAAAAACGAATGGACAAGAACTGTCATATTCCTGACTTGGTACAGGCATTTTCAAATGTAGAAAATGGTGGATTAAACCTGGTTCTATAGCGCTAACCCTCTCACTTTAATGACAGTCTCATCAATTTCCGATATTTTTACATTGATGCGTTAAATAAACAGACACAATAAATATAATAGTCAAAATATAGGTACATCAGTCATCATCGTTTAACAATTTTAAAAGGAACAATTTAACAGAACACAAAAACATCTACTATCTACAAACACATTTATTGATTTGAGTGTCTGACGTCAGAAAATTTTATACGTCACATAAATTTGTCGTTCAATGTGCGTACAAACAATTTTAAAATTTTCCTGGGAATGTTAGCATGCAGGGTTAAAAAATCAAAAGTATGTAAGAATAAATTTAAGAAATAGACCGAGATTTAAACTAGTCCAAAAGTTATATATAGAATTTATAAGAATCCAAAAATAGTTAATTCCACTACGCGATTGAATGATTTTGACGTTTGTGGTTCAACGTATATTGTAATTCATAATAGAAATATATCATAATGACATATAATAGAACAATATCATACTAACGGGATCTTTTAAAGTACAGAGTAACATTATAAGAACAAAAGAAATACAAAAAGTCGCAAATACAAAACAAACCACAAAAAAATAATGAAAGCCAATACAAACACATCGACGAGATGTATAAGTACCGAGCCACGTGAAACGGATATCACATGAAACCATTCAACAGTAAAAGTAATATTAATAATAGAACAAAGACAAATGAAAGAACTATAAAACACGTTGTTAAGATGATAAACAACATCAGTACGAAGAATCTATACATCAAGACCATCGTGTATTATTTGCGAAGTTGATACGGAATATTTATCAACAAGGTCTTGGTACCTTCCGATGAACTTTTTTAGAAAAAGAACGAGACGTTCTTTGACATACCCCTGTTTCATCAACTTTCTACTCAGACACTGATGACGTTTTACAAAGTCTGAGTAGGAGCTGCAAGCTCTTGAATATCTAATAAGTTGGGAAATATATATCCCATATGCAGGTGAATTTGGTATATTGCTACTAAGGTGGGGGAAATTTATAATTTCAAAATAAAAATCGTCTCGTTTGTCATAGATTCTGGTACTGAGATGACTGTGTAAGTCAAATTCGAGATATAAGTCTAAAAATGAGGCGGAGGAAGCCGTGTCTGTTGTTTCTTTAATCTCTAGTTCTGGGGGATATATTAATGGAACCCAATCAGAAAATTTCGGATTGTTTATGGAAAGAACATCATCAATATATCTGAAAGTGAAATTAAATAATCTGGCTTCTTTGATTCTCTTGTTTTTTACAAGTGTCTGGAGGAACTCCGATTCATATGAAAATAAGAAGAGGTCGGCAAGAAGAGGCGCACAGTTTGTTCCCTTAGGAATGCCGACAATTTGATGGAAAAGTCTACCTCCAAACTCAACAAATATGTTGTCGATAAGAAACTCCAGCATACTGACCACTTGTTCTTCTGTGTAGCATATTTTACCTTTTTGTTTGTCACTATTTACGAAATATGCCTTATGAAATCCCAAAGTAATAAATTTATAGCGTATGCTACCATTTTTATGTTGAAAGACATTGTGGATTATTTCTTTTAGGCGATTTTTCAATTTCACAAGGGGAATGGTGGTATACAGGGTTGAAAATTCAAAAGTTTTAATGGAACTAATTTCAGAAAAAGACCGAGATTTAAAATTGTCTAGAAGTTCTTTAGAATTTTTAAGAATCCACATATGGTTAATACCACTACGCGAGTAAACAGTTTCACAGTATTTCTGAAGACCCTCTTTCACTGCGGACAGAATTTTAGTCAATCTAATGGACAATTCTTTAGTAGAACATGAAGATGAGCCAGCAATATACCGTTGTTTGTACGGAATTTTATGAAGCTTTGGTATCCAATACAAACAAGGTAAGTCCTCCGATTTGGTGTTCAATGCAATGTTTATTGAAGCCATGAAGGACTTATGATTTGCTAAAATCTCATCCTTGTCAAATGATATGCCTTTGTATGTGGGATTACCTGAGTGCTCCTTTATACCCAATTCTTTTACAAGACATTCGTAGTAATACGATTTACATACAAAGACAATATTATTTGAAGCTTTGTCCGCAGGAACAACAATATACTTATCATGAAGAGTTGATAGACATTTCATGGCCTCTTTGTATCTGAAAACGGACTTTGGTCGATCGTTCACACAGTTTTTCAACTTGTGAACGCGACGTTTTATCAGAGACCTGATAGTTAAAACACATCCCAAGGATTTAGTATTTTAACGTCATGGACAGTCAAAGAAGACATGACTTGTGTAATGACAAAAATAAAAGTATCGACAGGCAGTAAGATAATTAGGAGTTAACCTCATTTTAGAAAAAAATAAACGTTTGAAAAGAATACAAATTTAGTTATGTTTTAATTTGCTGAAAACAAAATTGATATTTGTGCCAATTTAAACTATATTCAAAGATCTAGTTACAAAATTTGTAAGGTAACCTTTACTAATAAGTTTGTTTAAAGGTTCGATGAGTTTAAATGGATCACATAGTAATTTCCGCACTTTTAGTATAATGTTACCGTAAAGTTCAGGTTGTAAAATACCGCTTTTGTTTTCTACAGGTACAGCCAAATTTAATAATCAAATCTTTGTATTTTTTAAAGAATTTAGTAAAGGTTTAAGTAATTTAGGGTAACGAAATCCCTGACTTAATAATTTACCAGTGATGCATTGATTATGTTCGTTAAAATCTATGACATCAGTACACACACATAGCAATACAGGAATAAATCTGCTATTAAAGGGGCGCAGTTAGTGCCCATAGGAATACCTACTACCTGTCGATACACTTTATCGCCGAAACGTACATAACTGTTGTCCAGGAGAAAATTTAAAGCTTCAATCATATCTTCACATTTCCAGTAAGTGTATCTAGCATACTTTCCTCTTTCGTTACAAAAAAGGCTTTAAATGAGTTACAGTAAATAATTTTGCAATGAGATTTTTCAAAAGACCATTTAATTAAATATGAAATCTTTTTCTTGATAAGATTGTGTAGAAGAGTAGTGTAGAGAGTAGAAAAATCATAACTGTCAACAGAATTAAAAGAACCATCAAAAGTATGTATTTTATCTGAAACTTCTAAAGAAATTTTAACACTCCAAAAATAATTATTACCATTATTTCCATAAGCTTTATTACAAAAGTTAATAACAAGTTCTTTGATAGTAGTAAGGGATGTAGTACGAAGCACAGATAGATTAGTATTAGAACACTTATTTACTAGATGCGGAGATGAAACGGAATTTAAATGGTTGTTTATGCCATTTAGGTAACCAGTACATGTTAGGGACTTTTATGTACATGAACATGTACATGTTTATTCTGTTGGTAGCTTCACCGTGTAGGTTTTTTTATTGGGTACGTTTATTTTAGGACATATTGTTTAAATTGACAAAGGGTGGGATATGTATGCACGTAAAACCTTCACATTTTCGGAGGTCTGTTATACTGTGTGGTATTTTTATTTTGACAATATCATTTGTCCTCCTTTTATGAATAATATACAACTTTTTGAATCAGTCAAGTTTTAGAGAATTTACATGCACCGATGGTTTTATAAACTTTAGAGCAGAGGCGCTTGGGGTATGGATGCCCTTTTCTAAACAAAAATGATTTAGTGGTGTTTTTAATTTAGTAAATATTCTGCATATTTTGTGCATCATATTTCTAGACAAATAAGAACATATGTATCAACTCAAAAAAGACCCACCTTTTAGTTTCTTTTCGTGGTTGGTATGTACAATCACTCAGCGATCCAGAAATTAATTTTTTTTTAATCTTTGTGGTACTTTAATTTCGTCAAGCCCATTACTAGTGACGGAAGTAGACGTCAAACGCTTGCGATTTTGAACACATCGGATTTCAGTGCATTACATTTGGAGTTCTACAGCGCGTTTGACGTCCACTCCCGTCAAAATTTATATAAACTACTGTTATAACGTAATATCGTACAGATAAGAACAAGAACTCATTAAATACTTTAAAAAATATAAGTATTAAAGAATATTTACGACAAACATTTTTTTTTAATATATAGAAAACAAAAAGAGGAGTCTATATCCCAAACGTATGTGAGTTACACAAAAAATATTCAATAAGTCTAATTCGGTGGGTCACATTCGAGGAAAAGAGGACGTGATTGTGGTTACAATAATTGGAACATATTCGTCGTCATCTGTGAAACAGATATTCCGTAACGGTTAACCAACTCGTGATGGCATGCAAGTGGTATTGATATAAAAACAAATGGTGTAATGATAATAAGTGGCAACATATATGAAATTCTTTTAACATTTATTTATAAATACATATAACTGAATATCATAAAAAGTGAAATCACAAAAATACTGAACTCCTATGAAAATTCAAAACGGAAAGTCTCTAATCAAATGGCAAAATCAAATGACAAAACACAACAAACGAATGGACAACAGCTGTCATATTCCTGACTTTTATACTAATTCTTCAAAGTGTGTGTCCAACTGACCTTTACAGTAGAGGGAAGACTAATGAAATGATAGTTTTATGAAGTTCCTTTCATAAACTGTTTGCAGTTTTAAAAAAATGAAAAGCTATTTGCATGATTTTTTTTCTCTCTTTAAATAAAAGAGTTAAGACACATTAAACTGAAATTGACAACAAAAGGTGACATTTTGTGCACATTTCACGTATACAACAGTTATTTTCACATCTGAATATAAATAATAAGATGCGGTATGAGTGCCAATGACACAACTCTCCATCCAATGCACAATGTGTATTAATTCAATTGAACAAGTAAATATAATTTATTACAGGAGCTAGAACTGGTGTGCCTAAAATCGCCGTAGTTATGACTGATGGGAAATCTCACGAAAAAGATAAAACCTGTGATTCAGCGAAAGATCTACGCAATTCTGGAGTAACCATCATTGTTATCCCCATTGGCGATAAGGTTGATATGGATGAGATTGAGTGTATAGCATCTGGCAAATCGTTCATATTCCCTGTATCAAGCTTTTCTGGACTGGAGAAAAGATCGTTCAAGGAAAGAGTTGCAAGGAAAGTGTTTAGTGGTATGTTTTATTTGCATTATTTTATTGACTGATGTATGACCTTAAGAAAGTATTTAATCATTTAAAACAATATAACAAAAAACATTCCAAACAATCCAAAAAATAGCGTTTGATGGGGAGAAAAAATGTCCTTTATTGTTAAAAACTATCAATTGGATTGAAATGATACATTTTCTTTGACAAAAAAAAAAAGAAACTGACTACAAGTATTACAAGTTCAAGTTTTCTTAGGGAAAGTAACAACACTCTAAAGAATTTTCTGATGATAACTCAATATTTTAACATCGAAGACAGGCAGGTAACACAAAAAAATAGACGACCACATTCCTTCCCCATTATAGCCCAAATTGTACATCAAGTCTAAACTACCTATACTATCAAAACAGTTTAGATAATACAAAACAAATTCGTTTCACGTCTATTAATAGAGGTTTCCCGATTTGCTACCGTAACAACCGTAGTACGAAATGGGAGCCGTCATTGAACTTTTGAAAATAATTGATATATACTCTTAATATCAACGTATGTTTAATGAATCACAATCAAAAGTATTTGGATAATTTTTAGCTGCAACTTGGTATTATTTCACATGGATATTCTAAGTATTTATAACAAACAATATTGTGTGTACTCGATTATGCTTTCAAGCAACCGTTGCAAGTAACCGTTACACGAACGGTTTATGACTTAGATTTATTTCCCATGAAATTGCGAATGCAAAAGGAAGCTAAAATATAAGACATTTGTATGTTCTATCTGATTTTCGCCTGTTATATTATAATAAAAAGTAAAATTATAGTAAAAATAGCAAAAATATCGAACTCCAAAGAAAATAAGAAACGGAAAGTTTTTCATCAAATGGCAAAATCAAAAGCTCAAACACATCAAACGGATGAAAAACAACTGTCATATTCCTGACTTGGTACAGGCATTTCGTTATGTAGAAAATGGTGGATTGAAACTTTACAACAGTATCAAATGAATAGGTTGGAATTTTATGATTAGGTTTTTATTAAACAGGAAAAAAATAAGAGCCATTTTAACAAACAAAATTAACCTCCTTAATAAGGTATTTAATTAATGATTAAATAAGTGTAAAACGATTCACGGTCGTGCAAGGGATTTAATCAAAAATTAAAATAAGGAATGTACAAGTGTATTTATAGAAGTAAAGATAACAAAATGTCAGACATTTTCATATTATATTCTCATAAATATCATACCATAAAGGTGTTTAACAAATATTCTAAATAAGTATCAATTTTTCGCACTCTTTAATTCAATTAAATATTGCCACCTATTTACGTAACAAAATTATTAGCTTTTCCATTCGTATATTTCGCGTAAATCGTCTTGCACATGTTTGAGAAAATGTTACAATAATAAAGTACATGTACGAAATCAAATTATAAGATACGCCAATAAATTATTCATAGTAAACTAATTTCAGTGCAATTTAATACAATTGATGATGATGATGAATGGCTGCTTAACGTCCAGCGGCAAATTAAATGCATATTCAGGACGAGAACATATATTTTAAAGTGATATAAATATTAAACCCTGCTTTGTACTATACCGACACGCTGAGCCTGGATTTTTAACGTGATAGTTCACAAGGCAAGAGTCCGTAGGAAGACATCGGATGCAGATGCAGAGATTTAAAAAAAAGTGGAGGGGCCCCAGGCCCGCAAACTTTGCAACGTTTGGAGTAGAACAGGTAGAAAATCATCATTTATCATCAAAGTAGATCCACAAGGGTGCCTGGGTCACCCCGCCCTACCCTAAATCCGTCTCTGGACATGTCATCCTATATAGCTATCCGGACGCCTTATTCTGATTTCGAGCTGATCAGTCTATGCTCTTACTACTTAATATTGCGTGCTCATTGGAGACACAGCAAATACCACTTTTAAAGTTTTTGTTTTGACCCAGCAGCTGTTCGAACACACGACCTCCCGCACTCGAGGCAAATATGCTACCACGACTCACCGAACATTGTTCTTGTTTATTTTTATAATTCAATGAGTCTAGCCAATTATTTTTTTTCATCGACACAGAATAGTAAAGATTTGTTTTTCAATATTGATTCGGGGTTTTTTTTTTGAATGTATTATTAGAAAAACAATCTTCAGGTGATAAAAACAATGATAAAAGGGCGCTTTTCTCACTGAATATTCTGCTGTAATGATCGAAATGGATTTCTTAAATGATAATAACTAATTTCAAATTCATGCAAGAACCAATGAGAAATCAACAGAGTTTTTACATGTTGGCGTCTATAACCAACATCAGTAATACGTTTTCAAGAAAGTCGTTCATACATGTAGATCGTATTTTAATTATTCCTTCTTCTGTTTAGATATAAGAGAAAATTCTCTTTTTTTTTCTTAAATATGAACAAAACAAAAGCAATACCAATAGGCTATAAAAACAGAAGCGCGAATATATAATCAGAATATTACGTCGGTGTCAACTCGTTCGTGCAAGGTCTGTTTGATTCATGCACCGTTGCACTAACTAAATAATCTCATATAGAATCATAAACAAAGTGTTCTAGAAGTTAAGCTAGTTTTTCCTGATATGCAATTCGATTTATTTAACTTTATCACAAAAGAAAAAATAATATCATGCATTAAATGATACCTCCAAAACAACAGTAACGGTTGAGTTACGTACCAACAATATCTGATACGTCGCAAATCGGGAAACCTCTAGTGTAACGTTTCTAGCAAAGAGCTACGATGAATAGTATTCAGTATCCTCGACGGGTCGTGAGAACATGTCAGGTTGTCATTTTGATGGAAAACTTTCTTCAGTCCTAACTAACGTGCATTTAGTTTTTAAGATTGTGTGTCATTCATCTTTTAATAATCAAGTTGTATAATGCTGGTGGAACTCTTGTTTTTAGTGCAAGGCCCTCCAGGTCCTGTAGGCAAACGGGGAGTGCCGGCCAGTACAGGATAAAAAAAAAGGTATGTTTTTATATTAAAAATGAATAAAGAAATGTTTGCGGTAAATTATTATACTAAAGCATTCCAACAAGTAGACCACATCTAGTGGTCTTATTAACAATATTTAATATTAGGATGTACCTTTTATTTGTCGACTATGACATTGCTCAACATTGTGTTTACATAAGTGGTGTAAAATAAAAATAAACTTTATTTCTACATTGCAGATAAGATATTTTTGAATATATTTGAACTGTTAAGTGAACTTATCTGCAAAATACTACTGAACAGTCTATATCTGTTGATGTTATCGCTTTTTGTTTGTTTTTGGTGTTTAATATAACTTCTTAGATTCTTACCCTTCGTGATCACCTTAGATCACCCTCAGTTTTTTGCGGTTTTTGTGTTGTTCAGTCTTTAGTTTTCTAGTTGTGTTTTACGTGCTGTTGTTTGTCTGTTGGTCTTTTTCTTTTTTAACCATGGAATTGTCAGTTTATTTTCGACTTATGAGTTTGAATGTCCTTTTGGTATCGTTCGACTCTCTTTATCATAATCTTCGAATTTTATGTTTAACATTCTTATGACATACGAACAAAGGAAAATATTGTTTGATTGCTGCTTGATTAACATCCAGTTGCAAATATTTCATTCATATTAAGAACGAGAACAAATCGATATTTATAACAAAAGGTAGACATTGCAAGATGACCTAACCGAAATGAAGGGTTGAAGTTTGATCTTTCACTGAAAGAAGAGGGACTGATGGATAGGGACAAATTTTCTACATTGCAACAGGCTACGTATTCGTACCCCTCATAGAGTTGCTGCAAGGGTTCTTCACAACGCACAGTGCTTGATACTAACCCAAAAAGGAGGCATATGATTAAAGCCCCCTTTCCGACCGGATGTGACTACATTTATACATCCCGCACAACAAAATAGACGCCCCACTTAAGAAAATGTGTTATTGCCTGGCGTGTTAACGGTTTTGATAAGGTCAGTTTAAGGGGAACCACTTATGATAAGTAATTGATAGTTGGTAACCAGTTAAAGTAGCATTGGCAAATATCATTTCCATGGCGATTATTTGGCCCGACCTTTCAGTCATGGTCTATCGACTTTCAAATATATGCATTATGAAAGTTTACATGGTAAAGTTTATGATTAGGTCAGTTGAATGGGAACCACTTATGATTACTCAAAGATAGTTGGTATGGAGTTGTACAAGCATTGGCTCATCTTATATCCGTGGAGATTACTTGGACACGCTCCCTCAGTCATGTTCTATTGAATTTAAATTTTTGCCATAGTTTACATGTTTAAGTTTATGTTTAGGTCAGTTTAAAAAGAATCAAACATGATAAATTAATGATATTTGGTATGAGTAGAATAAGCATTGACACATCTAAAATAACATACAGCCAAGAAATAACACTGTGTCAACAGTTAATTAAACATATTTAGACTGATTAACAATTTTAGAGCCGAATTTCTATATAAAAAACTAGTTAAATATTTTAAGGGTAAGAGATTTGCCTCGTTTGCACCCTGTTTTCTGGCCTATATTTATCTGTAAGTAGGAAAATCAATTTATTTCCAGTCAGTATATATGTACAATCAACAAGAGCATGAGCGTAGGCTATTTTAATTGAATATCTGTATATACAAATTTTGAATACTTTCTGGCACATAACTAGTGCGAACGAATGCATAGTAAGAATTTGTTTTAATTGATGTTTATATATATATATATATTTCAGATAAAATAGCTGCTGTATGATGAAAGCTTACGTTTGTGATATGATATTCTAAAAGATACACAAAATAAATTTGATAAATCAAAGAATGGTTTAGTTTGTATATATATTCATTAACTGTCTATATTACTAAATGAATAGAGTTGAAATTGGGTGTCGCGTTTTCGTCTTTCACATAAAATCAACGAATATTGTTTTATACCACAAAGGGGTAATGACCAGCGTAGTTTATTATGTGTTCATTTCCAAGATCTTTTTGGGGGTATTTGGGGTTAAAATCGGAAAAAAAACCCAGTTCGAATCGACCGTCCTTCACGACGTTTGGCTCTGAAATTTACGTGCCGTCATCATTTCCGTCATTGCACGTCTGCCTGGCAAAATTAAATTTTAGAAACACTTTGTGATACACATTCCCTTGACGCTTTTAACAACAGATTTTTAAGCGTGAAGATCTTTTCCTTCCGAGGAACTGCATCAATTCAACATGAAAAGGGTGGGGGATTACTTCCGTTTTGGGTACCGAAGTGCGGCTGGAATGTGACCCACCCCCATTCATATATTAAAGCATACAATTTTCAACCCTTTCATATATGGGGGTGGTTCATCAGAAACATCAGAAATCAGGTGCGGATCCAGGATTTAATGTTAGGGGGTGCAAAAAATATTGATCTTCGGAGCGAAGCATATTGCGAAATATTTTTGAGTAAATCAGCAAAAATTTACGTGCCGTCATCATTTCCACTTTGTCTGCAAGTATAATGGTCTGCTCAGCAAAAAGTATACCCTAAAGGGTGGGGGGATTACTCCGGTTTTCGGTTTAAAATGGGTACAGAAGTGCGACTGGAATGTGACCCCCCATTCATATATTAATGCATAAAATTTCCAGCCCACTCATATATGGGGGTGGTTCTGAGCACGAAAACACCTGAAATCTACCTTTCACTGAAACACTTTGTGATACACATTCCCTTGACGCTCTCAGCAATTTAACAACATCTGTTTTACACGTCAAGAGCTTTTCCTTCCGGGGAACCGCAGCAATTCAAAATGAAAAGGGTGGAGGGATTACTTCGGTTTTCGGTTAAAAATTGGTCAGAAGTGCGGCTTGAAAGTGCCCCCCCTCCCCCCATTCATATTAATGCATAGAATTTTCAGCCCACTCTTATATAAGGGTGGTTCTAAGCACGGAAACACTTGAAAGCAGGTGCGGATCCAGGATTTCAGGGGGCAACCAGGGTTCTAATAGAACTCATACATAGGGGTGGTTCTGAGCATGGAAACACTTGTAATCAGGTGCGGATCCAGGATTTGAGGGGGCAACCAGGGTTCTAATAAACAAAATATTTCATCAACAAAAAACATGTGATCAAGATTTGTAAATTAGCAACAAATGATTTAAGATTTCAGTTTAAAAAGGTGTAAACGAGATAATTTGCCGATCGATGGGAGGTGGAAAAAAATGTGTTCCCGGGTATTTTCTAGTCACCTATTATTATGAGGGGCTAGCAGAAATTTCAAAACATATTAAACTGTACAGCAGAACACAACTACCTCCGAGCAAAACGAAGTAAAAAGAAAGACAATAGCGAAAAGCATATGGGTCAGACAACCCAACTTGGGAAAGACACAACAATATGCAGGGGTTAGACCAGTTTAATGTGCACAGAAACCTCCCCTTCATATCTCTAGATCATGAGTCGTTAAAGTAAAACTCGCAATACTTTTTTTCACAGTTCAGCCTCTAATATGATGACGTCAAATACAAAATGTAGGTAAATAAACTCATCATAGATACCAGGATTGAAATTTGGTATTTGCGCCAGACGCGCGTTTCGTCTAAAAAAGACTCATCAGTGACGCTCGAATCGAACAAATGTAAAAGGGCAGATAAATTACGAAGTTGAAGTACAAATTATTTATCTGGTAAGATTTCTGGTTTTCGAGAAGCATTATTAATTCAGTGTTATAATGTATGAAGGCACAAAAAGAGGACAAGATATGCAACCCATAAGTAAAATAAAGTCGCTCAACTGGATATATGTGCACGTTTAACTTTTATCACGCTATAACAATGAAATCACGAATATATTTCATAACTTAAATCTCTTTCTTGTTGATCTTGCATTACTTCTCATTTTTGCTGTTTGCTGCTTTTTTCTTTTTTTTACCTTATTTTCCCTACTAAATGTACAAAAATCATCATTGAAGGGCAACAAGTCAATAAAAAGTTGACTGACAATTTTGCCATATACATGCTGTAGATTTTGTCCTGCGTATTATGTTAATCTTTGAAAAATTCGTTCTCGTCCATTAGCATATAGTTTTCAAAGAAACAGGCAAATAATTAATAAAAAATTCATCAAGGGTAATAACTTCTATAAGGAGTCAATTGATCAATTCATTTTTTACTTAATTGTAGATCTTGCCTTGCTGTTCATTTTTGCTATTCCTGTTAAACGGCCAATTTATCAAGCAAGGGCAATAACTCCTTTAAGAAGTCGTCAAACAGTTTTTTTAATGTTGGACAGTAGGTAGATCTCAGCTTTTGAAATGTCATCCTCAGTCTGATTTTCTCTGTCTAAATAGGTTTTCAAAATTGTAGACAAAAGTTTACTTCAAAGTTCTATATTTAGCCATGTTGGTCATGTTGATTGGTAGGAGAGGGTCATCGGACAAAAGTAGATAGCACAAAGATCATATGTAGTGGTCAAGTTTGGTTCCAATTGGCTATGTAGTTTAAAGAGTTTTGTAAAAGTTAATGGTCGACGGACAGCAAGTTATGATCTAAGATTAGCTTACTTTAACATTCGGGTGAGGTCAGCTAAAAAGAGACCTACACCATTGCAGGAAAAAAGGGACTAAAATTTGAAGAAAACATAAACCAAACAAAACACTTCGCAGAAAACTAATGGTTGAGTGACAAGAACCCCGCAATTAATCGGACATGCATTTAATTGCTCCAGGACGATAACCACGTCCTTAAACGCTTGTGTCATGTGACGTGTTACTAATTGCATGGTGATGTTCTGCAAAAATGTGTATTCGGTGGTTTCCTTGTCCAGGAAAAGAGGACAAGATTGTGATTAATAGAAGTGAAACATATCATTTTAGTAAGTGAGACTTAGATGTTTTTTAACGTTCAATCGTTCATGATAGCGTTTTTAAAAAATATCTAAGAGTTGACACTAACTTTTTCACAGTCTACTCTCTTGGTTAAAACATTTTCTTGTAGACAGCAATCCTTTAGTTAGGATATCATGATGGCGCAAGCCCTTGTATATTGTATCAACAGAAAATACATACACCTGGAAAAAAGTATCGTGCCACACTGCAATATAACATATTTTATGGGAGAAAAATTATGCAAAAGAATTTTGGTTTTTTTTTAAGTTGAAGAAAGTAACAAGTATAATGAAGTACACATTCTGTCAAACAAGAGGATATCTTTAAAAACAAAAATTGACAATGTTTAACTTGAAATGCTTACAAGTACAAAGGTTTAACAGCACAATTCATTCTGTTTGGAAAACTGAGTATGCGTCTGTCGTTGAAATTAACACAAAAATGTTCATTACCAAATGCCTTTCACACAAATCACAGATGCTTTAGCTATCTTCTCATTCTATGAACCAAAAGTTGAATATGTTATTTTCATAGTGTTTACAATTCCTAGTGAAAAGCTTAGAATAAATAATTTATTGAACATATCTAGGGCCTAATTGGCCATTGTGTACGTGAAAGAGTACAATAAGTAAACTTAAAAATCACAATAATTTGTCAAAAGGTTTGCCACAGAAATGGTAAAGACGCCTACCACAACAACAAATTTGGTGTTTGGTCCATATAATTACAAAACGGTTACCCTCAGTGATGTGTGTGAACTGTGCTCACGGTTTCACTATGTCTTTGACATTGTCGTGTTTATTGCAACTTCTTACATATATTCTAATTTTCCTAACAAAAGAAATTGTGCTATTGAACTTTTCTACTTAAAAGCATCCAAAGTTGAACATCGTTTATTTTAAATACCTAAGACATCCTCTTTTTTTTTTAACAAAAAATGTAGTTAGGTAAATCGTGGTCTGATAAATATCAAAATAGTCAGATTGTACCATTTAAGGTCATAGATAATATTATGTGTAATGATATTTTGGTTTGGTGTATATTTGCCTGTACAGCTAAAACAAACTAAGAAGTTATGTAATAATTGCAAATGTGACAACTATCCACCAGAGCCCAAATGACATTAATGTTGATGTTAACAACTGTAGCTATATCTCCAGGTTTAATCAACCATTTTCTACATAAGGAAATGTCTGTACCAAGTTAGGAATATGAGAGTTGTTTTCCATTCGTTTGAAGTGTTTGCGCATTTGATTTTGCCATTTGATAAAGGACTTTCCGTTTCGAATTTTACTTGGAGTTTGAAATTTCTTGCTATTTTACTTTTCAGTATACGGCCTTCAATATTGTGCAAAACTCATACCGTATGGTATGCTAGAAAGCTTCTCACATGAGAAAATGTAAAACAATTCAAACAAGAATAATACAATAAATCTGAAATCTCGAAAAAAGATACTTTGCCAAGTGTTGCTGAATAGTAAAAACTGAAAATGTTACATTACTTTTATGCGTCTGAAGACTTCCTTAGTCATTTTTGTCGGTATATATGTTCCAGACCATATGAGTATTTTGACCGTATGCGTACTTTTTCAAAATACGCATACAGTCGGACTGTACGCGTACAATCTGAAGTTCATCAAGTTTATTAGATACAAATGTATATTACAGATCAACATAACTGAAATCTCGAATTAATATAAAAAGTTCAATGGTAAATGAAATAAAATCTTAATATTTAAAAAAGTCTCGTTATTTTAATTTGGTAATCTCCTGTATTTAGCATGTCAGTAATACACGAAATGTAATTGGGCTCACTGAAATTGAATTTATCGGAAGTAAACATAATGATGGAAGAAAAGTTTTTAGAATATTTAGGAACTTTACTACAAAAACCGTCAAAAATACTAGACTAATATGGGTTATATAGAACTTTTGACACTCAAAATTGAAATTGCACATTGGAAACAGAAGGATTGTCATTGTCAGCTGTCGCAAAACAAGCAAGCTTTTTGCTGACAAGACATGCAAATGCAAAGGAAAATGCATGAACAAAACATGTAAATGTGAGAAATCTAATGTTCCTTGTGCCAGCAAGTGTCACCCTGGGCCAGAGTGCCAAAATAGGATTCAGATAGACAATTAAATAAATACTTAATTTCAATTGGTTCAATGAATGTTTACTTATTCACGTTATTCATCTAATTATAATAATATTAATTTTAAAACTCAATAAAAAATTTTGATACATGTTTCTAAAATTAACCCATATGGTCTAAATACATATATGGTCTAGCTCGTACTAGACCGTATGAGTATATGGTCGGACCGTACGAGTATACGCATACGGTCCAGACCGTACGCGTACGGTCAAATACTCATATGGTCTGCAACATATATATAATAAATAAGTTCTGTAAGAGTAAAAGAAATGTTTTTATCATATCAAGATAAAAAAAAAACTAAACACTGATGGAGCGTATTCGCCTATATAGTGAGGAATATATACAAGTGATGTCATGAAGTGCTTATACATTTAGTAACTTTTGGCTGGTATGAAACTTAAATATGAAATAAGACTGAACATACAACAGTGGAAACATTTAAAATTTTTTTTTCTTTTATTCCTAACAATTCTCATGAAAAAGTATTCTGAGAAATAACCTAAAAACTGAATTTCCCCCTTAAATTTTTTAGTGAAACATAAATACAAAAATTCCACTGGGAACACCCAAAGAGGGTTGGGACACCATTATTTTATCAATAAACACACTTTGAATCTTTGATGCTGTATTGTTGTAAATTTTGCATTATGCGTGAACTGACCAACACTCAGTCTGACTTGGCATTTGGCGCGAGTTTAACGTCACAGATTTGACCGACATCTGTGATGCAGTAATTAAATATAAACAAAGCTCCGCCTCTGTCCAGGCAGTCTAAGATAAGAGACTAACAGAATTGATCAGCTTCATATAATCATTATTTAACATTATTATTCTCACCGTAAAGAATGATTTTCATTTTCATTTTAAAAAGATAAAAATTATGACTGAAATTGAATATAACATTAAAATTTTTCATTAAAAGACATGTTATCAAAATATAAGGACCATCTTCTTAAAAATAGACGGTCCCACATGATTTTTGAGTTTTATGGAATTGAAAAATACACATAAACTCAAAATTGGTTATAAAGCAAGACCAAAAGAATAAAATTATACATGCAGTCAGAGGCTTTAAAAGATACTTTAACACTCTTACATATTTTTTTTACAATTTGGTAGATTTTTTCCCTTTATAGTTTTTTTCTTTTCATATTTGTTTCTTTCTTTCTGTTTACTTCCATGTTATATGAATTACTTTTGTTGTAATTCAATGATATAAGACACCAATATTTATCTTGTGATCAGGGATTAACAGCTGGATACTGGATCAACAGATGATTGACATTTAAGCCCCTACCAAATGCCTATATATTTAGATTAATTACCATGTGTTTTTATTTTTATACGTTCATTATCAATTTACTCCCTATTGTGATATGATAATGAATTCGGGATTTTAAGTAGTGCTACCTTAATGTATTTACACACATTAGTTACAATTTATATCTAAAACGTATTGTTGTTAATTTTTCAAAGCCGTTCTACAAATGATTGAATTGTTCGACTACGAACAAAACAAGATTATCCTAACAATAGTGTGGTGTTATCTATAATTGTAACTCTTATCTTTAGGAAAATAGAGCGTTCTTGTCATTTGGTACAAGGCAATGTTTTTCCTTATACACATTTTCTGTAAGTATTATGCCATTAAGCTATGATTGAAATGACAAAGCAGGTGATAACCTATATATAGTATAAAGCTTTTCGTATTGCTTTTAAATAAAGTTCGGAGATACATGCAACGAAAAACGTGGATGTGATATTTGGTGCTTCGGAAATATAAGAGCAAACATGGTGATTCTGCATGCTATGGTTTTCTATTGATGATTTCATAGGCAACACAATTGAACTGAAACGACACTTATGATCTCAAGAGCTTTAAAACATCTGAATAATAAATTCTTTCGTCATGTTAAGACTTAAGTCAAATTTCTGATTTATTCAGAGTGGTTAATGTTGTCAATAATGGTCCGGTAATTTGATAGCAGTCCATAACTATCATTTTGCAAAATATTTTTGTCAAATGTCTTATCGTTTGCAGTGGTAAATATTATTATTTTTCTGTTGTATTCGTGTGTTATGGTAAATATAATTAATCACCCAGTCCATTTATTAGATTTTAGTTTTGATCAACTAAATTTATACGATATTTCTGGTTTACAGTTTGATTTAGAAGAAACACCGACATGCATTATCTAATTTCTACCACAATTTTATATTAATTAATTTTGTAATTTTCATTGTTATTAATAATTGTCATATAAGTATTACCATCCTAATTCCGATTTTTGGGGATTTTTTAGAATACAAAGGTGACATCACTTTGTGCGTCGATCACTTCGGCTAACTCGGCTGTGTCTTTTAATGTGCAGGTTTCTGCTGTTTTTATGTATTCGTTTCTATTTTGTAGTTAGTCACCACTTCGGTCTTATCATGTACATCTATTATATAGTCATTTTTATAAATTTTCTGTTTGCAAAAGTATTTTAGTTATTCTAAATAATTATGATGTTCTTATCCCAGGCAGAAAACATTAGCCGTATAAGGCACAACTTTTTGGAACTTTTGGTCCTCGATGATCTCCAACTTTATACTTGTTTTGGTTTTCGAACTGTTTTATCTGAGCGTAACTGGTTAGTCTTGTGTAGACGAAACGCGCGTCTGGCGTACAAAAATATAAACCTGATACCTTTTGATAGCTATTATTCGTGTGTTTCTCTGTCCTATATATTCCCCATTTATTTGTATTGTAGTCCTGTCTTGTAATGTTGTCCTTGTAATGTTATATTTACCATTGCAACAGCAGCAGCAACACGAATAAAACCCACCATTTTTTCGATGGGCATTGTTATAATAGTTCGTGTCTGTGTGTGTTGCATTTTAGTGTTGTATTTCTGTTGTGTCGTTGTTCTCCTCTTGTATTTGATGTGTTTCCGTCAGTTTAAGTTTGGAACCCGGATTTGTCTTCATTTCTATATTGATTTATTAATTTTGAACAGCGGTATATTACTGTTGCCTTTATTAATACTGTTGAGTAATTTAGACTCACTGATAACATCAATATGCTAAATCGTCATAAAAGCTACCAAGACGAGACCCGTTCCAAAATTTCTGAATAATTCTGAATAAGCAACAATGAAATATCCTGTAAAAAAAAATTAAACAAGTAACAAGACTAACTTTTAAGTTCACCATAGTTAAAATGATACATCGATTTATAAAAGCATAAACCTGTTAAAGAAAAAAGCATGGCGATAGATACTTAAGGAATATTCAAACTCACAAACTTATTGATAAATGACACTGCCATAGCAAAAAACGAAAAAAGACGGAATGACAAACAACAGTACATAAAACAAAATGAAGAACGGATAAAAATGAGTACACGAACCCAACCCGATTCGAGGGTGATCACCGGTGCTCCAGAAGAGTAGTAAATCCAGCTCTTCTTGTGACAGAGTTTTGGGTTGCTCATATAAATTCAACCCCGGTGATCAATATACATGTATAACGGTTGGTCACTCTCGAGTAAAAAGGACTGGAATGTTTTTATAACAATAATAACAGACCGTCGGCATATGTGAATTAGATAATTCATGACGGTGAACGAACTCGTGATGGCATCCATAAAGATGTCTATTGTAATGATCATATATTTATACTCCATATGCACAGGCTGAAATGTTAATACAAAGATATGTATCTTTATTATCATTTATTTTAAGTTCGATGGAATATACTAATATGATATTAACATAATCATCAAACTTATAATTATTTTGAGTGATGATATCATCATCTATATAGCAGGACCAATCCTTTTTGTCTTTTATTTTGAAATGAGGAATACTGGGATAAATTGGAAAAAAGTCACGAATTTAACATTTTGGTCAAGAGGACAGAGATCCAGATTGTATGTAAAAATTTAAATATCAACATCTGATTCACGGCAACTCTAAAGACTTCATGTCTTTCATTGCTTATAATTAATATAAATAATTAAGACCCAACAAAATAACGTTGTTTGGAAGGACAGCACAAAAAGATCCAATTTTCAACTCTTTGTTGAAATTCAAAGGGAACATATAATAAGATTTCCTCGATTGTAAGTGTCGTTGGGAATATGTTTGAGTTTTCATGTACCAATTACTTTATAAAGCAGCTTATGTAATGTGATTAATAAACACATTCAATGTTGTTAAAGGCTTTATCTGCGGAGACATATACATATTTGTCATAGAGGAAGGACAGGTGATAAGCAACATTTTGGCTCTTTAAACATCCATGTAGGATGTGTATGCATAGACCCATTCATTTTTCCTTAATACTATAACGACCATATAACCATAATCCATTTGGAAAGAATATTTACAAAAATAAAAAGATGCGGTATGATTGCATATGAGACAGTGTCCAAGAACCAAAAGACACAGAAATTAACAGCTATAGGACACCGTGTGGTCTTTTAGAATTAACAAAGTCTACATCGCATAATATGACGTGTTAAGAAAATTGCCTCACATAATCATTGACTGGATCAATAAAAAAAACTGTCTTGGTTTCCAATTAATGTGTTTAGTCTCAGGATATTTTGGGACCTTTTGTCCATTTTGGATAATAGGTTTTCGAGAAAATTGTCATTGACAATGTTCCAGTGGTGAGATTTAATTGTCAATTCAGTTGCATAGATGTATATTAATTTTTACATATACAAACCCCAATAGGTATAATTTCGTTTTCGACATGCATTCTATTTAATTTTTTGTTGTTATTGTTATATTTTCAACATATATTAATGTAGCATATCCTATTAGTTATTGCTTATGTATTTAATTTCAGATTGTTTAACTTTGATACTGCTGCAAATACATAATTCAGAAAGTGAGTAAAATAACATTTTTTCTAAATGCCAAAAAATATAAAATAGCATAAATTGTAGAAACTCAAACTCAATTATTTCAAAAATATATAGGTCTAATGAGTTATTTACTCATTATTTACTTATATGGCCAAGAGATACATAATAAATCACATTCCTCGATACTTGCAGCTCTATTACAGATGGACTGCAATATACCAATGTTTTAGGAATACTGAAACTCACAATTACCTCTTCACTGTAGTTAAACCACATAAAGACAAACGGATACGTAGTTGTCATGGGAATATGTAGACAAAACTAACAATTAGCAAAGTTTTTTTGTTTGATACTTTAAGAAAACACTCAGTTTTGACTATAAACTTGTTATTTACACATACTTGCAATACTAAAGCTTAAAACAATTTCTCTTAAAAGCAGTGGACTAAAACTCAAAATCTAAAAGATCTAAAAATCTTTTAACCATGTGTTACAATATATTGTTACTTTTCCGGAGCAAAAAAATATATCATATATTATACTGTAATTTCAGTATAAACGCCTACAAATCAAACTTATTAAAAAGAAAAACAGCCGTGAAATTCTTTTGAAATGAAAATAACACCCCTCTATTTAATCTGTATTAGATAATAATTATGAATTAAAGGATTCGTACACGATAATTGAAGAGGGACGTAACTTGCAATAATTTCTCTAGCTTTATCAATTTCTTGTAAAAATACCATTTTAAGTGTTCACCATAATTTGATTTGTATAAATGGGGGCAAATACAATTATATTTCAATAGATGTATACGTTTAGTCTATTCTGTATGCTTAAAAGGAAATTTTTCATGCGTAAATAGTCACTTTCGCTGTAAACCCTTTTTCACTTGTACTATGACCGTTTTTCATAATAAAAATACTGTTTTATTCAAACTCACAGGTATGTTATATCATGAATATTTCAGCGAGAGGACCAGTTTGTTTACAATGTGATCAAGTTGCTCATCCTTCGGACTGCAAGAATATAAAACGATGTGGAGACCAAGAGGTAAATAAATATAATGTCAGAATAATTGCTTTTGTTTGTTTCATTCGACAAATAGATATCTATGAAAAAAAATGCCATGCGTAGCTCTTTTTCGTTTGAATAGATAACATTTTACTTTAATTGTATATTTGTCTTATGTACGGTTGAAGGAAATGAAATATGAATTACATTGCTTCATACGTAAATGATTTAATTTTCGGTGTCTCCCTCAGACGAAGCTGACCCAATTATTCCTATGTGTTCTTTTTGGTTATATAACTCTTCTGCTGTATCAATTCTTGTACATCCTTATCTTTCAAATATTCGGCTTTGAACGCTCCAGATGAAAGAAAATTCAGAAAGCGCTTTAAGGGGGTTCGCTACTCAGTTTCAAAATAACAAGTTTTTCATAACACCAGTATATATTGATAGCGGAATATTAAAGGAACGAAAAGAGCAAAAAATAATATAGGTCAATGTGCTTGTTTTCGAAATATAAGCCATTGAAATTTTGGCGGGAAAATGTTCTCTCTTGATTTTTCATAGCTTTATCATTGACATGTTTAAGTGCACAAAAACTATTAAAAAATAACAAGGATTTTATAAGACTTTTACAGATGGCTCATAATTATACATGTAAAAGATTTATAAAAAGAGAAATGGGGGTCAATGGGCAAAATTTTTTAAAGGCATTCAAATGGATAAAACCGAGGATTCCGAAAATCTGACAAAAATTCCAAAACATGACAAGCGCACATCCTTAAACGCAGGAAATTCATATGTCTTATCATCAACTCAGTCATCAGCACTTCGGTACAAAATGAATCATACTAATCCTTTCTAAAAGTGTTGATTTACATTTTTTAATATAAATAAAATAAGGTTCGAACTCTCCAGGCAAGTTGACATTAAATGGATGTAGTATTGTTTTCATTTTAAAATCTCAACAGATTGGTTGGTTAAGAACTTATCTTTACGACAAAAGAAAAGATTTCAATGAAATAAACACTTTTATATATTTCGTGCTTCTGAATCGGTTTCCAGGATTTGAATGTATTCGGAACGCACCCACCTATACATTTAAAAGTTGTATGTATTAATACGAGGAAAGCGATATGAGTTACATGTATATGAACAAAAAGGTTTTCAATGAGAAAATCATATTCAACTAAGGACTGATTTGCCTGGTGGAGTTTAAATCAATAAATTCATTTTTACAACATTTTAGTCGCCTGTATCTCTTCGTCATATAAAATTAAGTACAATCTCCCTCCCGTTAGCGCTTGTTTTTCATACCATCATAAAAAATGTTAGATGAACATAATTCGTATAGTGCCAACAACTGGTATAAGAAGCTTTACTGGGTCTTATCTTCCATCCTATATGCCCATGTAATTATCTCTCTTGATACAATACGTGAAAACATCCTTGCCAGCTGAAGCAGAATGGCAGAATATTCTTTCTCGTTTTGTGACTTGTTATGCTAATGAAACCGACTGCAATGTCACGCAGTAACACATATGTATATCAAACATTTTAAAAAAAGAAATTGAATATGCCCTGTTTATCATAGCTAACTTATTTGTAAGCATTGCAACTTCTGTATTGTTGAACTGTATGGAAAACATGCTCAAGACAGTTATGGCAAAGATATATAGGAGAAACGTTTGAAACCTATAAAATCAGGCTTCAACAGTTTTCTACATAAGGAAATGTCAGCTCAAAGTCAGTAATATTACAGCTGTTGTTTTGTCCGTTTGATGTGTTTGAGCGTTTGATTTTGCCTTTTGTTTACGGACTTTCCGTTTTTAACATTTCCTTGGAAATTGATATCTTTTATTTTTCTTTTTGTATCGAGTAATGTGATGTTACTGTCAGTGTTAATTACAAGACCCTAGCTAAGTAATATAGCTTATTTGAAAAGTTTCCTTGTAACTAAATAATGAAAATCACATTTTCAGTTATGTATAATGCGGAAATACGTTACAGATGACGGCCACATTTGGTTCGATGTTGGCTGCAGCAGCTCTTTGGTAATATATAATAATTTGAGCACATAGTTATGCCTAAAAAAACCTGATACAAATAAAATTAATAAAATTAACGACAAATACGCTATGGTCTCTCCATGGTCTCTTCAGCTGAATCTATTTATGTAAATTCTGGAAAGAAATGAACTATTGTTTATCATGGTTTTGATGACATATAATGCTGATACAACACAGTGTTCGTTATTTCAATATTTTTTTCTAAAATTAGAAATGTTTGACATTAAGTGTCATTCAATGTCGTGCACTTTTTAAACTCAGGATCACTTTAACTTCTTATGGACGTCGAATGTAATGGACAATATTTCACTTATAACATTATAATATGTATACTGTAAACCAACTTATTATCGCAGATACTTTATTTCGCGTAATACTAATTCTGGTCCATTTCACAGTATCTAAAATTCGCGATTTTCTTATTTACTTGATGTTATTTTTGTCCCCACGAAAGTCGCGAAAATAAATCGCTCGCGAAAATAACTTTGTTCACAGTATGTCATGCTGGTTTTTACATTTTATTCCATTTTTAATTCATCATTAGGCATATGAGAAAAAAGTAAAATCACAAAAATACTGAAATTAAAGGAAAATCAATTCGGAGAGAGAGATAGTATTTACTCGTTTAGATCTATTTTAATATTAGTGCTGCAATGATATTCTTTGTGAATATACAGCCAATGTATCAAAATAGTACTTAAACTTGTACTGTAATAGAAATTATTCTGATCCGTCCTCTCATTAAATGCAATCAAAGGGTGAGTATAACATGGTACATATGGGACAGCATGTGGATAAATACAGAGACAATAACAAGTATTTTTTCAAAGAAGAAGGTCTTTAAAACTCAACTTCGAACATTGTTATTAAAAGTAGTAGTTTTATGAGTTCCTTTCGGTATAATAAGTTATAAAACTTATGACT
Source organism: Mytilus edulis (assembly GCA_019925275.1). Classification (NCBI taxonomy): domain Eukaryota; kingdom Metazoa; phylum Mollusca; class Bivalvia; order Mytilida; family Mytilidae; genus Mytilus; species Mytilus edulis. The sequence goes on from CM034357.1 coordinate 39,628,798, forward strand.
GGCTATCAAACATTAGCATTACCGATAAATCCCCAAAACGCCTCTGACCAATTTTTTAAAGTGACAACTTAAACATTACTTTTAGCATCAATTTTGTAATTTCCTTCCGTGTTTAATATTAAAACTTTTTTTATTTAAGCGATGCACCCCAATTACATCTATACTAGGGAAAAGGAATTATGATGAAGGATTATTGCCAATTGCGTCATCAACATTAAGAAGCAGCTCTATACATAATAGTATATCAAGTTATGTCCGGTCAGCTGTGGATACAATAGTGTGTGAAAAATGCTGTTTTGGTGATATATGTAATGCTGGGTCATTGTGTGGAACTGTTGGTATGATTAATTAGTACAGACATATATCAATTTTACCTTAATTAGGTAACCTTAAATTGTCTTAATGGGGTATAGTAATTTTTCAGAAATATTCTTAAAATTCTTAATCTTAAGTATTCCAATGATAAAACTTCCACTCTGAGATTAACAATTAAACAAAAACGAAAATGAACAGAGATTTACCAAATTTATAAATAGACACTAATATTTCAAATTGACACGCTGGCATTTAGATATTGATGGAAGGTTGTTACGACCAAGAAAGCTCACTAACCAAGAATTGCAAGAGATGAAGTTGAAATCATCCCTTCAAAAATTTTACGGAGGCCATCACGAGTTTTGTAATAAAGGTTTTGACGACGGATAGGTTCCAAATGTCGTACTTACTTTCACGTCCTGTTCAAGTGCGGCCTAGTTATTTATACTTTTCATTTGGTTTTACTCACATGAGCAGCACGACATATCCCAAAAGGGGAGCAGAATGTTCTAATTCTTTTTGGGAACCTGAGATGTTCACCTGTGTTTGCTACTGTTTGGTTTTCTATGTTATATTTTGAAGTTTGTCTTCCATTTGTTGTTCTTAATTTTCAACCATTACATTGTCTACTTATTTTCGACGTACGAGAAATATTCCTGTCTTTAGCTATATGTTAAGCTGTGTATTTTATAAAAAAAAATAAACATTGATTTAAAAGTATATACAATTACAAACCTTTGTGCTGTAAAGGAAATGTTTATACAATTTGAGTGTTAGATGATTGTAGTTTTAAAAAGAGGTATCTGAATGAGAAACAGATAAAATATAATTGTTCTATGTACTTCAAGATTGATATAAATGCATTGACACATTACGGATAATTGTAACACTTTTCAGGATTTCTGCATGAAATGGTATGTTTGAATTGTGTTTCTTCAAAGGTAGACGAATGTAATACAATCGCTTTATGTGACAAAGACCAGGTAAGTTCCTTATGGTATTGGCAATTAACTTCTGCTTTTTATTTCCCTAACTTCAAACACGTCAATGTTCAGAATATTGATTTGTAAGTCAGTGAGACTACAGGACAACAAAACAACAAGCAACAAAGATATTTCGAGGTCAACAATAGAAGTGTCTATACAATAAGACAGGATGTATGCCTTTCGGAGTCTTTATCATTGTTAATCAATTTGATACAAAACATTTATTATCTGTAACCAACACCACATTCTTAAATTGAAAAACTAAACAGACTTTATTTCTGGACAGACAAAATGAATGCGATTGGTGAATAAACCCATTAAAGCAAACATTGAATGACTAAATTGAATTTTTTCTACAATTACAGATAATGGATTAAAATTTAATCAACTCCTAATATACCAAACATTTCCCATATTACAAATATAATGCATCAACTTAATTCTATTACAAGTGCGAAATAACATATGAACTTTTGAACTATACGGTTGTTTCTTAAATTTTCACAAGGTACAATTCAATGCAATTAGTTTATTGTTTCCTCTTCACATCTGAATTTCAAGAATTTCAAAAATCTTATATATTTAAAACCAACAATTATTTCCGACATTAACTTTAAACATATAAAGTGCATTTATATTGCGAGATAATTGCCATTCTTTTTGGTATTTTAATTGTTTAAAAGTATCACATTTTAAGCTATTTACAAATATTTTCAGAAATGTTTTATCGAGAAAGTTGATAAGAATATTACATGGAAGACTGGATGCCGACATAAAGATATGGTATAAATATGTAGTGTTTTCAAATAAATTTCACATTTTTCAACACAAAGAATGTAGGACATCCTGCTTTTAATTAGGACTATTTGTGTACAATACTTCATAAAACCGTTTCAACATTTATGTTTTATAGTGCCTACCAATTGCACTTTTGTTTGAGATTAATTGTAATTATTTATTTTATATTTTAACAGAAATGTGTTACGTGGTTATATTTAATAACACAATTAGTTGTTAAAAAAGGAAAACAAAGTGACTTTACAAAACACCTTATCATTTATCATTCATGATATTTGGACAATGGTTACAAAACATCCTCGTGTACATATAATTTTTTCCACATATACAATACATTATATATCCAGTATTAAAAATGAGCTACACAAAACTCATAATAGGTAATTTTAAAAACATAGTGAAATTCGAGGCGTTTTCATTAAAATGAAATCATACAAACAACTAAGAATATCAAAAAAAAAAGAAGTATTGATTTATATTGACGCGAGAGAAACCATGTAATTCATACATTATTTATACGATTTTTTTTCAATATCAAACTTTTTATGCCCTTTTAATTGTTTCATAGAATAATTTCTGTTAAATTTAAGGATTACCAATACGTATGTTGTATGTTAAATGGGCCACATAGTATAGAAATATATAAATAATGCTGTTTTCTGGACTTCAGTTTTACAAAAAGACACAGTTCATATAGATCAATAGGAACTAATATCCTAATTCATACAGTACATTCTATATCATTGATCATTTTTTGTCAAGAAAGTAAGTGTCTCATGTAGTAACAGTTTATATTACAGAAGTGACCATTTCTACATTAAGGATGTTCACAACTTTGTTTCAAAAGCTTGTTAAATTTATATTCTGAATTTATGGCGTACGAATAAAGAAATAAGAACTAAAAATGCAGAAAAAAATGAAGGGTCCGTCGAGATATGCCATTAAAAATTTCGCGGGAAATAATTATCGCTAATTTGTCTTACTTTTAACCATTTCACAGAGATACCTTTTTTCAAAGAAGATAAATGATAAACAAGTTAGGATTTCATAAGATTTTTAAAGATGATATTTCATACTATACATAAACAAATTATTTAAAGAATAGTAGGGGTGCGTGGGAAAATGTTAAATGACACTACATGGATAAAATTAGAGAATTCCAAATATTTGGCAAAAATTTTAAACAAAGAGGAGCAAGCAACCTTAAGTATATGATAGACTACTGTTTTGTACATTTGCATTTTACTTCAATAAATGCAAATTTCAATTAAAGTGTCAACAACAACAATCGCATCAAGGGACAGAGTGTTTGTCATCCTGTTGTAGTTCAGATTTATGCAATATGAAGTGTGCTAATAATAATACAGGTAATACATTAAATAATAGATTTGTTCATGATTGATACTTTGGTTTGTGTTCGTTCAGTATTTTGTTCAAAAGATTCTGCGATCTTTCCCTACTTGTCAACATATATATCAAAAAGAGACTATCTTGGGAAACGTCTATGGGACACCAAACTAAAGACACAAATAACGAAAAAAAAACAACTATAGAACTCAATTAAATGTCTCCAACAATAAACAGGTGTCTATACACTATTGACTGTTGTAAATTGTCCCAATATGCATGATGATTTGAATAAATCAAACATAATTTATTAATGTTAACATTCGCAATCTATTTCACTAGATGAAATATCAGAAATAAAGTGATCAATGTGCAAACAATATTATGCGAAATTGAACATTTATTGCGTTTTCTATTATAAGATCAATCTAGCTTAAGGCCTTTGCCTTGGTAGCTGTTGTCACCATTCAAGAATGTTTTTCTGTGTCTGTTGCGTTTTGTCGGAAGCTTATGCTATTTTAAATATATTTAAGCTTGCTTGAGTAACATTTATCTTGCAATCAACTGATCTTAAAGAATGGATAGATATTTGATAATTAAATATCAATTTTGCATGTTTATTGCTCATACAGAGTAAATAGAAAACCTTTACTTCAAATTCATATCATATTGTCGTATTATTGTGAACTGTGCAATTTGAGTGACATAACTGTGAAAAAACCTATTCTTCTATATTATTTGTGTCTATTGCTTTCATGGTCAGAGATCTGATTTTATCTTTTTGATTTTGTATTGTAGAAGCAAGATGTATCGATAAGTCCCTAACATGTTCAAACAAAACATTCCAGTCGTTTGTTTGTTCACAGACTCAACTTCAGGATACCTGTCCAAGGTCTTGTGGATTATGTCGTGAGTTATAGTTTTAATTCATTTAGGGATATATCTTGTTATAAAAAGGAATTATTTATGTCCGCATTTGGCTTTATAGTTGGTCCTTTTTGGTTTGATACACTCTTCACCATTCGTGATGTGTTTTGGTATACAAATTAGTTGGCCGCTAGGATATCTGACAAAATATGAGTACTCGCAGTACCTGAAATCTAGCTGAAAAGCCAAGTACAACAAATAAATGAATTATGACTAACAATATAGCACTAATCAGTACATATATGTATCTAACGTTTTTAATGTAAAAATGTAGTTCAGTAGTTTCCTTCTGATAAGTTTTTTTCATTATTGCTTTTTCTATACATATACAGACTGCGATCCAAACCCCTGCATACATGGTACTTGTACAAGCAGTCGACAGGGCTATAAATGTACGTGCGAATCTGGGTATACAGGATCTATATGTAACAGAGGTAAATATTTTGATGGTAAACAATTACGATATGCTTACAAATTGTTTATGTTTACTTTATCTAACTTATTTAGGATTATATAAATTATATGAATACGCTTCTGTAACTTGAGAACACTTGTCTGATTTGTTTATAACAAGAGACACTTATTTATTTATTATGTTTTGATGAATTCACTAGCAAGAATTAATATTTTTATAAAAAATTGAAACCACGTTACACATTAAATTGCATGCGTCCTGATTTTGTCTTCAGAAGAAACGCTGAGAATAGATAAGAAACGAAAGATTAAACAATTTAATGTGCAAAAAGCACATACAATGTTCAATTCAAAATAATTCAATGCTGCAAACCTGTATGGTATCCAAGGAAGAAATGTATATATATCTTAACTTAAATGAGGATTACAAATATGTAAAACGATATTTCAAATAAAAAACTGGGAATTGATGTATGTTTACCAATATGTAGTGTTATAAACCTTATTACTAAAATTGAGAATGGCAACTATTTATATACATGTATATCTGTCAAATATATATGATATTGTGTTTGAATCCATGTTCAATCCCAAAAATTTAACAAGATGCGACGAATATCATTATATAATTCGTACGACGATCGTTTTTGTAGTTGTTATTAGTATTTTTTCTTCCGGGTTGCTTTTCGTTTGATCGATTTCAGTTTTTTTTTGTCATGACTTTGTCACTATGGTTTAGACTTATGAGTTTGAATAACCCTTTGGTGTCTTTCGCTTACCGTTTAATGTAGAAACCTTGGGGGCCGATTGGTTTACGATGTCGAACTTATTTCGGTACTGGAATGAAAATACGGATTTTTGTGTTATTTGCTGTTACAAAATGTTAAAAATCAATATAAATTAAGGAATGTATTTCCCTCATGCAAAGCTCTGATTCCTTTCACGGTTTTGGCTATACTTTTTGGACTTTTTGAATTATAGCTCTTCATCTTTTATATAAGCTTTGGATTTCAAATATTTTGGCCACGAGTTTCACTGAAGAGACGTGTATTGTCGAAATCTGGTGCAGGAAAATTGGTACCGTTAATGTTATTCTATATAAGTAGCCTGTCATCACTGAGGTTGTGCCATCAAAACCGGTACGTAGCAGGTGCTCTCAACTTTAATCCTAATTGACTAGGATTGTCAGTTATCGATGGCTACATATGAGCCCTTCGAGCTATTTTCACAGATAGAAACTACCCTCAACGAAATATCTAAAAAGCAGAAAATTGCGTTAAACACCAATCAAACATCTTGAGAGGAATAAAAAGTAAAAAAAATGCAGACTTATGTTACAAAGGGTATATGTTAGGTTTTTGAATGATATATGTGTATATTCATACAATTTACACATTCATACTGTTTATATATTTTTTTTACATACAGTTATAGACCGTAAGTATACATTTCGTTTGGTGTCTGATGAATTGGCTACCATGCATAACCTAATTGTTTACAGAACTTTGAATATTTCCAAATACTAAGACTTACTGACAACAATTGTATCTGGCAAAACCAATCGGAATGGGTGTACTCAAATCGTTACTTTTGTCATGTTGTCACTGATGAACATTTGAAAGACAAAACGTGTACAAATGTTTTTAGCCTGGTATCTCTAATGGGATTATGATACTTTTTTTCGAAATCTGAAATCTCCCAAATAAATTCAATGGAGATACTTGTCCCATAAGTAGACAATATATATCATAAAAAGTGATACTAAACTTTTTGCTGACGACAAATCAACTTTATATGAGACGGCAGAAAGTTAAATATATACATATATTCTGTGGGGCTTCATATTTGATCTAAACAATAAATGTCAACCAAAAACAAAACAGAAATGATTATCTAACATAAAGTACAATATTATTTAAGCATGCATGCATTTACTATACATAAGTTATAAACTTCATTTGACCTGTAAAATATTGAAAACAACACGTTATTAATTTCTTGCGTCCGAAGCGCTTTTCTGGATTTACCTTCATCAGGAACGCTCAAAGCCAAACATTTGAAATCCGAAGATGTATAAGTACCGAAACCGTTGAAGAGCTGAATGTAAAAAAATACCTAAAATAATTAGCCAAATTAATCTAAAGCCAACTTTGCCTGAGGGAGTTGAAACCTTAGTTTCTTAATAATTTATAAATTTATAAACGGACAATTTTAGTAAAGTTTGTTAAATCATGTCAGTACCGAAATACTGACTACCGAGCTGATGATACCCTCGGGGACTGATAGTCCACCAGCAGAGGTACCGACCCAGTGATGTAAAATATTGAAAACAACACGTTATTAATTTCTTGCGTCCGAAGCGCTTTTCTGGATTTACCTTCATCAGGAACGCTCAAAGCCAAACATTTGAAATCCGAAGATGTATAAGTACCGAAACCGTTGAAGAGCTGAATGTCAAAAAATACCTAAAATAATTAGCCAAATTAATCTAAAGCCAACTTTGCCTGAGGGAGTTGAAACCTTAGTTTCTTAATAATTTATAAATTTATAAACGGACAATTTTAGTAAAGTTTGTTAAATCATGTCAGTACCGAAATACTGACTACCGAGCTGATGACCGTTTCTACTAACATGGCAACATGATAGATCTGCTTAACCTTCCTGTGCACATGAGAAATACTCTAGTTTTAGGTGGAGTTCGTGTTATTAAGTCATTTATTTTGCTATGTTGTGTTTTGTATGCTGTGTATTATTTTTTGTCTTTTTCTGTTTATGTCATGTCGTTGTCTGATTCCGATTTATGAAAAAAAGTTAAAAAAACAAAAATACTCAACTCCGGAGAAAATTAAAAATAAGGAAAGCCCCTAATCAAATTGCAAAATCAAAAGTTCAAACACATCAAACGAATGGATAACAACTATTATATTCCTGACTTGTTACAAAATGTTCTAACGTAGAAAATGGTGGATTGAACCTGGTTTAATAGCTAGCTAGACCTCCTACTTGCATGACAATCGCATCAAATTTTTGAACATCACTTTGATACCTTTCATCTATCTATCACACAATTTAATCTGCATCACAGATATCTTGTATGAAACAAAAATTTGAAACAACAGAAATACTAATCTAAAAGAAAAAAAGTCGCTTACAAGATGGCACAATCAAAAGCTGACACACATCATACGAATTGAAAACAACTATCATGATCCTGACTTGATTACAGCATTTTTTTGTGTAGCAAATGGTGGATTAAACATGTCTATTTAAATTAGCTACACCTCTCACTTGTATGACAGTCGCATAAAATTCAAAAACAGTGACAATAAGGTGGACATAATCAAGATATAATAGATTAAAACGTTAAAAAAAGATAGGGCTACAGCAGTCAGTATTGTGTAATAATGGTTACCACCACAAAAAAATATGACAACAAAGTTACACAACATTGTATATAAACAAAGCACATACACAGAAATGAAAGACAAGCATAATAAATTGACACCAGCACATATTGGTGGGTTGCATAAGTTCCGAGCCACGCCAAAAATGGATTCAACAGTAAAGGCTAAACATTTATGAATTACAATAATGTTCTTTTAATTAGAATGGTTAGTTTTCAAATCGTTTTTCTTAATGCAACTTTGTTTAACTAAAAAAGTAAAAAAAAAGTAATATGTAGATATTAAATGATAAAATACGAATCATAAGCCGAACACACACTAACACCAGTGAATAAAATACAATATATATATAAAAGCAGGTCACAGCATACTACACATTCAGCAAGTTCACTAACAATCCCTCCAAAATAATAGGATAAACTAAGTGATTTATAAGATGAAAATGCACGCGCACAACAAATGCCATTCGTTTCCGGTTTTGTTGTCCGTTACATTCTACGTGGTTTTTTTTAATTTTTTTAAATACAGATTGCATCTCAAATCCTTGTATACATGGACTATGTAATAACAGTCCGCAGGGATACAACTGTAGCTGTTCTTCTGTCTATGTGGGATCTACATGTGCAGGTGAATAAACTAGAATATATCAATCCTGCATAATTTGTTTAACGACCTGTAATACCAATAAGAGTTTTGCACGGTCGGTATTATCTTAATTCATTTAAAGTTTTATCATTGATTAAGAAACGAATTTGAAAGGCAGAAAAAAATATATAGGAAGATTTGGTATGAGTGCAACTCTCCATCTAAGTAACAATCTATAAAAGTAAACCATTATAGGTCAAGGCACGGCCGTCAACACGGAGCTTTGGCACACAGCGAACAGCAAGCCATAAAGGGCCACACAAATTACTAGTATAAAACCATTCAAACAGAAAAACAAACGATCTAATCTATATGAAAACGAGAAACGAGAAACACATACGAATAACACAAACAGACGACACATACTGTAATCAGATTCCAAACATTTATAGCGGAATTAAACGTTTAAATGACACCAAACCTTCTCCCTTTTCTGAAACAATAGTATAACATCACAACATAGAAAAACACACCATAAAATATCAATTTGAAGGCTTAACTCAACCAAATACCATTTCACATCAAATAAAATCAATCTAAAGTTTGAAAGAAATGATACTTTTCCGACTGTTTTATTACATTTACGCTAGCTACCCTTTTATCTTAAAAAATATGTGAAAACATAACAATACTTGTAAAAGATTTACACTGTGTATGATTTATAAGGCCAATGTGTGTTGCCGTGCCAAAAATAGCAACAATAAATACAATCGTTTAACATTTTAACTTAAATTAAAACTGGTGCTAGTTTTATTTTGAGTCTTGAATACTTTCTATCTTTTTATAGAAATAAGCCGTAAGTATAATTTGCAATGTAATTCTTATAGCTGATAACGTCTACATCATTAAGTCTATGGAAGGTTGTTTTATTGGTATCATATCATGTATAGGTATTTTCATATCAGAGCATTTTTCATACATATATAGCTGCTTACAAAGAAACTTAAAGAAGAAAGACTTGTAGAAGCAAAGGAGTAATTCAATAAGACCACTATTTTGGCCCCAAAATATAACAGTTTTACAAAATTATGAAAATGTAATATTTTAGGTATTTATTGGAAAGTGGAAAGCTTCTGCTACACAAATATGGGCTGTTTTTTGACAATACAATGGACATATATCGGATACTAACATCATTAAGTCATGCTTAATTACTGAAATCTTCAATTTTAGAATTTTGTTAAATTTTAGACGGTTTCCGTCTTAAATAAAAGTGGCCGCATTCGTCTTCATTCATAATATTGAAATGTAAGTTGTATTTGATGATAATACATAACATATATAAAGATTAAGGATGAACACGGATGCGGCCAATTTCATTTTTGACAAAAACCATCTGAAAAGTGACGATTTTTTTGCATATTTGATATATTTTTCATATTAAAGCTTGAATCGGAGCGTTTTTAATGACCTTATAAGTTAAAATCTTTCTCATTAACTTATTGAATCAATTGAAATAGACACTTAAGTGTTTAAAAAGGGTCCAACATATTTCGTTAGATGAACCTGAAATTTGAGGCCAAAATCGGCCCTTACCGGACCTATCCCTTTCTTTGTATTCAATTCCTATGAACTTATTTCAAGTGTATTATATTGTTAGGTCATGGTTTATCTGAAAAATTATTGTTTGAACTGAGATATATTCCAACCAAAGTTTCATGATTCAAAAATATAAGAGTGTCTTTCAACAAATTACTGACAATATCATGACTTAAAAATAAAATTGAGAATGGAAATGGGGAATGTGCCAAAGAGACAACAACCCGACCATAGAGCAGACAACAGCAGAAGGTCACCAACAGGTCTTCAATGCAACGAGAAATTCCCGCACCCGGAGGCGTCCTTCAGCTGGCTCCTAAACAAATATATTCTGGTTCAGTATCTAATCATTCCACTGTGATGAACTGCCTTTTTTTCTGTAAGAATTTGAAGCAGTTTTAAATGTTGATAGATGTTTAACAATTCTACTTTGCAACGTTCAATAACTTTTTCATTTGCATGCTTTATCAGCCGCAATAAATCTTTTCATTTTACAGGTTGCTTATCTTAAAATTGATTTCCTAAATATAAATTTTGTCTATAATATTCTAAAAAAATAAACAGAAGAGGTTAATAGATAAATTATGTCTCTACACATATATTGATCAACTTGATTCAGTTCTAAAAGATTTATACTCTTCACTGGAACTGTTACATCTGAAATTGAAAAGAAGATAGTACGAGGTACATAATAGAAATCTATATTAAAAATGGGGCATGAGCTAGGACTGTATTCGAAAATTAAAAGTACGAATTTCCTTGTTTCAAATATTCATTAAAACGGTATTGTTGAATAACCTTCCGCTAAAGGCAGTCAGTTTGTTTCAATTTCGTCATTTTAAGCTAGAAAATCGATAATATATTATTGGTTTTCAAATTTATTTTTTACCTCATTTGAATACGTATTCATCGACATAGAACACTGTTCCGAAATCATGTTCGGTTATTAAAAAGATTAGTATATCAACATTTGAAATTGACACTGAACAGTTACAAGAATATCTCTTTCGTTGGCATGTTTCGCTCACAAAAAAAGAGATATTCCTATTCAAGTAACGATTCTCTACATATGTTTTAGTTAAACAATAAATCTGGAAAATCGCTGTCCTATGATTGGACATGGCTATCTGTGTATCTATATATTAATGTTCATGTTTATATCAAGTCGTATAAAAATCGGTACTATTCATAGATCATCTCGATTGTAGACGGTGATTAATCTGAAATTCCTACACATATACAATATTAATCAATTTTAACAATTCCGTGTATTTTAAATTGTCTATGTTATAGTTTTTTTATATTGAAATACGTTTTCAGACGTTAAACGGATCAACTTATAACTAAGAGAAAAAAAAAGGAGAAATACAATCTGCTTCCATAATATTCACATACTAAGGTGCACTGAATATAGTTATATAATTTTTAGACCTATTAAAAATACATTTTAACTATTTACATTTATACTACAGCTTGCGTGGCTTGTATACACGGCATCTGCCACACAAGTCATAGTGGATATTACTGTTCCTGTGACAGTGGATTTACTGGATCTTTATGTGATACAGGTAATATTATTCAAGTAGTATGTATATTAAACAAAAGGTAACATGTTTACAACGCCTGCATACAGATTATATATATCCCAATTGATACGTTATTCACGTACCTGTATATCCTATAATGAGTTATGGATAGAGGGATACTGCTCACAAGGAAACTGTGAAACCAAGTGGTCCAAATGGTGAAGTTTATATCACCCCTTCGTATATTTTACGGACGCCATCACGATTTGTATGACCGTTATGGAATAATCGTTTCACAGATGATATTGGATTTGTTCTTTATGTCAATCTCGTTCCCTTTTCACGTATGCAACTTACCGAATTAGTCTGTTTACCGGGTTTGTACATTTAAAAACATGAGCAACACGACGGGTGCCACATGTGTACCAGGATCTGCGTTCCCTTCAGGAGCACCTGTAATCACCCCATTTTTTGGTGGGGTTCGTGTTGCTTAGTCTTTAGTTTTAGTAATGGCATTGGCATCGTCAGTTTATTTTCGATCTTTGAGTCTGATTGCTATAATTTTGTTCAAACACATATATCTAGCTACACGTTTACGCTCATAGAACATATTATTCATTAAAAAACCTTTTGATATGTTACATTACTATAAAACCCGTCGCATTTTTGCGCTTTTCCACAGGAGCCTCTGGCCTTTCTTGGTCTTGTATGATTTTAGTGGGTTTTTTTTTAATATATTTTGGAGTTTAGTATGACGTCAATTATCACTCAATTAGTATACATTTTTGTTTCTGGGCCACCTGAAGCAAGCCTCCGGATGCGGGGATTGCTCGCTGCATTGAAGACCCATTGATGACATTCGGCTGTTATCTGCTCTTTTGTTGGGTTGTTGTCTCTGTGACACATTCCCAATTTTCATTCTCAATTTACTATTTTTAACTTATGTAAATTATGGTAGTGCAATAAAAATTTAGGATATTTATTTTCCAATTAAAAGCTCATCCGATACAACTACAAAAACATTAAAGTAGCTTAAGGTAATTACCAGACCTAAACATCGGTGTATAAAGTTGCACCATATCTTATAAATGTTATGTATCTGCTACAAACATATTGTAAATATTAATATTGCTTCTAATTTAGTCTATAAATGAATGACTATGTTGTAACTTTATATTTTTTCGTTATAACTATTAAAATTGAATATACGTTATCATATTACGCTGTAGATTATATTTGATGTGATTTACTGCTATGTTTTCGTTAATACATGATAGCTGAACGTGCAGTGGATATCAGTATGTTGTATTGTTAAAATATTTTAAATTGACGGAATATGTTGCACAGTATTTATATATTGTTCAAACGGACTAGTGCAACATGTAAATTATACCTTTCATTGGACTATACATATCGTTGAAGCTACAGCATATATATCTAAAGACCCATATATTAATTTTTTTTTAGAAATTAAATGATCTCATTTATTTTGTCGTGAAAATACTAAGAATAACAATATATTCCTTTGACATAGATCACTCACGTGCCAATTATTCATCTTTAGAATAATAACAGTATTTAGGAATATCGATCATGACAACTAATACGTACTACTTTATTTCAGAGATTATTACATCTCGTAAGTATATATATTTCATTTTATTTACGATGTTGGCTGTCCAAAGACATGCATTTGATTAATTCTTTTTTGTAGTCTGCTATTTGATTTTTAATTCAATACATTTCTATAGCGTCGGAACAATTAAAATCTAAGACTTGACAAATCTCTTATGTTGAAGACTGTTTTTGCATTTTTTAACCTTTCTACGTTTACGGTTTCTATTTTTATCCCGGTGAGATGCTGTATCAATTACTCTAGTCTACCTTCTTTCTGTATATATGTAAATATAAAAAATTAAATTCAATTTATCAAAAACATAATCATTTAAGAGTTATCATTAGTATGGTCATTATTATTAATAAACTGTTAACAAAACTTTGAATTTAATATTAAGCCTTTTCTACCTAAGAATTAGATAACCACAGCTTGTATCTATGATGAGTTTGTTAACAACCACTGGTTCGATGCCATTGAAGGTGTAAATTCTATTCCCCGGGGTATCACCAGCCCTGTAGTCAGCTATTATGTGTTGACATGAGTAATCATTGATATGGTCGTAATGATATATTAAGGTTCATGTGGACCCTATGGCTAAAATGGCCGTATTTTCACCTCAAAATTTTCTCTGAGTACAGGGAAACCTGTGCATCTGGAAAAGTTTTAAGGCATAGCATGCCCTAGATAAATAGAATTCAAATGCAATGTAGGATTTAGAAAATTCATAACTTAACTGGATTTTGCCGTACACTTTTTTTCGTCCCTGCAGAAGATGATAAAATTAACAAACAGTTGAGTTTACCTTGATATGGTCCACTCAGGTACACAGTTTAAATAACCAATTATTGTCAGGTATCTATTGTCCATCTCATGTCCATGACAAGCAATACAGCTCACTTCAATTATTATCTGTGTGGAAGTTCTCAAACCTATTTCCCAACTTAGTTTATTTTGGCACCTTCTGGAGGAATGAAAAAAAGTGCACGGCAAAATCCTGGTTAGTTTTTATTTTTCTAAAACATAAAACATATTTGAAATTTATTTATCTAGGGCATGCTATGCCTGAAATTTTGTACAGATGCGCAGATTTGTCTGTACTCAGAGTAAATTTTGAGGTGAAAATACGGCCATTTTAGCCATAGGGTCCACATGAACCTTAATTGTTTATAAAACTTTGAATTTTTGCAATACCATAGGTATCTTTGATGATATGATAAGATAGAAGAAGATGTGGTACGAGTGCCATTGAGACAACTCTCCATCCAAGTCAAAATGTTCAAAAGTAAACCATTATAGGTTAAAGTACGGTCTTAACCAACAGCAAGCTATAATGGGCCCCACAAAAATCACTAGTATAAAACCATTCCAACGGGATAAACAACGATCAAATCTATATAAAAACAAGAAACGAGAAACACTTATAAACAACATCAATAAATGACAACTCCTGAACATTGGAGTCCTAACTTAGGACACGTACAAACAATGGCAGTGGGTTTAAACGTTGTAATGGTACCAAATCTGTTCCCTTATCTGAAACAATAGTAAAACATCGCAACATAGAAAGATACACTATAAAATATTAATTGAATAGCTTAACTCAATCATAAGACTTATTAACAAAAGTGGACATACACTGAACGAAAAAAATTGAACTATGATACAATGTTTATTAATGACACTTTTGCTATCACATTCGCTATCAACCGTTAGGAACTTTGGTTCAGATGTCAGCGTAAGGGACAATCTCAAGTAAAGGTCATCAGAACAGGTTTTTATATTCACCAAAAACATACCTTTTCCCTTTTTTATTGAATTACTTTCAGCATTGTCAATAATGTACTGTACAAATCTCATGTAGTTTTGTTTTAGTTAAAAAAAAATTTTGCATGATTTTGAGATATCTCATAAATGTTCAGATGGCTTTATACTGTTTTCCCCCTTTTAATCCTAATAGGTGCATTTTCCTTCATCAACTTTACACAGAAATATTAAAGGGAAACTATTTATAAACCTCGTTAAGAACTTCCAGGAATACTGCATATAACATGTATAAGCTATCAGCAATTGAATCATAAAATATCGAATATCCAATCTAATCACATTTTACTGATTAGTGCATGTGTAGACTCAACCACGAAATTAAACCAAAAGCAAGACAACCAAAAAGCTTAACAATTTATTTACTTGAATTAACGATCAGTCATGAATTCTAAGGCACATATCAATAGGCGATACACTACAATGTACAGGAAATAACAATTTCTTGAAGTTTGATGTTGTAACTATTTTATCATCAAGAAAAAAATTGCAAGTTGCTGTTCCAGAAACCAAAACTAGTTCTTGCAAAACAAAACCAACTATATCAGTCCTTTTCATGGCCGATAACTCTGTTGATAAATATTTGCGGGTATGTAATGTTATTGAAATATATACAATAACATATATTTGTACACAAGGGACGGTTTGCTTCATTTATAATTTTTTTTTTAATATATTTTTACAGGTTTTCTCGATAAGGAGTTATGAATGTCTGCTTGATACCCCTACATTTTCAATTATTTAAGACGAACCATGACGATGACTTTGTTGTTATATGTTTTTTGTTTTGTTTCCCAAAAGCAACCAAATTGCTGTTATATGCACTAAAAATTGTACTTTCCGACGTATAGATGCGGTCAACTGAATGATTATCAACTTGAGTACATTAATCTCTGCAGCACCTTTGTAAGCCAAATTGATTGATTGATTGATTGTTGGTTGCTTTACGCCGCATGAGCACAAAAAGGCTATATCGCGGCGAAGTAAGCCAAATTAAAAGGGGTCGACAAATATTATAACTTGTGTATGTCTTATAACAACTTTAATTATAGGTTGATTCAAAACATAAAATCGTTAAGTTATTTAGGATATTAGATAAACAGGAATCAATTTAAAATATATGCATTCACAATTTAAAAAAAATATATGAAAGAGATGGACTATTTATTTATCTTTTGATTATTTTAGAAAGCACACATTGGAAATGGACAGATTGTGGTAGGTATACGTAAAACAATCTGTATACTAAGTTAGTATTTAAAGTTCAAGAAAATTGCAAAATGGTAATACATGCATCTTCTTTTTGGATATATATTACATTGCGTGTTTTCCATTACACCATTTCTTTTGATAGAGGATTGCTTTTTATAAGGAAAGCTATCAAATTATTGGTTCTTACTGATGAACCAATATTTTTTTTGGTTATTGGTTATGAAAATAAACCACGCATCAATACTTTAACGGATATCGTCGTGATCGATTTTGTTGACTGCTAAGACAAAAACACACGAATATATTTTCAATGACGGTATCAATCTTTGATCAACTTAAATTTTTTTTTCTATAGTTTAGATTTGGGAACTAGGATTGCTTTTTCGTTTGTAGAGCTTACGTAAGGAATTTTGATTAGTTCTTAATGCTCGTGTTTTGTTTTCTGTGTAAAATTTTTATGAATGTTGTTTGCCTTTTAAGGATCACCTAGCCCGGAAATCCATGTGAGCTTTATCATCATTTTGCGTTTGTCGTCATGTGTCGACTGTATTGTTCTCCTCTTCATATGCTAAAACAATTTGAACCAACTTTTGCCACAATCATTATTATCAAATGTAGTTATATGAGCACGGCGCCCAACCATAACGACTGACAAGTTTGGAACAAGACTATATATAGCAATTATAGAATACAGAATTTTTAAATATATGTTCTTCCAGTTTACATAAATGTCAAGCGACAGTTCTGGTACTAAAATACCACATTTGGCAATTTGAAGAAAAAAGGATATTATTGAGATAAGCAAAAATAAAACATCTTGCAACGAAAATAACTAATGGTTTGGTAGAATAAAAAACAAATTATAAAAAAAAACCAGCTGGGAAATTTTGTCATTTGATTATGTTCATTTTAGTAAAACTACGTTAAGTATGTCCTCACTATGTATTCCAGATAGTAAATTAATAATTATTTTTTTGACGACACAATGGTTACTTGACTGATTGCTGTTTGTTTGCCTTGAGTAGCAAATATTTTATGCATTTTTAAAGCGAGAATATTTTGTTTATAAATTATATGAGTTACTTCTGCAATGGATTAAACTGAATAAAGGTCAGAAATTTCGCTTGTCTCTTGCCCCTCCATAGCATAGGTTTCGCGATACAAGGCAGTGATTGGTGTTGATGCCAGGATATAAGTATCTTCATTCTAACAGCCTCAAGCAAGTTCCTGAATCTTTGCAATCTGACAAAATAATGAGACAGTAGTCAACTGTGGTTAAGATCTTGAAATTTGACCAGGAAGAGATAAATAACGGTGCATTGAAAGGGTTAGTGTCCTGTTATATTCCTCAGCCGTCATATGCAGATTTGCTTCAGTTCATTATGTAAGCCAAAAAACATTATTCACCCTAAACATAATAATGTACTATGATTATTTTGGGAACATATGAACAAATATGATAATCAGGCGTGACGGGTGGTCTCATTGTGAAACCAAATTTTGTCGAAGGTTAAGTGTTTTATCAGAAAAGATAATGAAAGTGCGAAATCAGTCATGACCCATGATTCTCCGTATGTGGTCGAAGTGCTTAAACAAATATTGTGTAACAGTTCTGGAATCCAAACATTATAAAAATAACAAAAACTAATGCCTGTCGAAGTCTTTGCTTTTGTAAATTTGGAGTAACTCTTAAATTGCAAGCTTTAACATTCAATAATATTCACAAATAAAGCTGTTTTTTGTTCACAGCTTCAAATGGGTTTTTTTAAATTTCAATAATTAAAGGCATTTTATAAAATGGGTTTTGATTTTTCAAGGTATTTTGTAAATGCCTAGAAAAATTATTCATGATGTAAAATGCTTGAATTTTCCAGGCATTTAAGTATACTCTTAGTAAAATGCCTTAATTTAGAAAATGCCTGTAACATACAAATACTTTTTCTAAAAGGTTATCAATTGGACAGTATAATCGGAACAATTAATCATTGTTTACACATATAACAAAATAATGTGGTTTTCTATAAATAAAAAAAAGTAAATGTGATAGAAATATCGGTCTAAAACCACAAATTCTAAACCCCAATATAATCAAACAATTGTACAGCTTTCGAAATAGTTAACTTAAGTTTATCGTCATATTGATCATGTGATTCTAAATTGTACATGTACCACCTTTCCATATGCCTCATCTTAACCAATTTTAGAAGTCTTGAACTGTTAAGAAGTTAACTTTCACTTAATTAACCCTAGTTGTCTGTCTGAAAATCTTGATTATTTATACTATGAAGCGGATTAATCTTCAATTAAAAATCCAAGTCATGGACAAGTTAGTATTTGTTTAGAGTACTAGTACCCTACATACACATTTTATTTCTCCTTCACCAACATTTGAATTTTTGTAGATTTGTTTGGTACTTTAAGGAACCATGACACAAAAGGCGTTATCTTTTTCTAGGGAAGGGCGACTTTTTATGTTCTAAGTTTAAGTTGGTAAATTTGCTATAAAACAACTACAGCTATGATATTCACGGTCCTATATTCTGTCGATACCGTTAATTTAGCAGTGCACAAGCTCTTGTGTTTCTGTTGCTGTTTGATATTTGTTTACGATCAATGCATTAAACGGGTACACCTTATACGTGTTTTTTGGCTTTGAGCTTGATTACAGTAACTGTGATCACTATCAGAGAAGGGCTTGCGGCAAAGAGCTTTACTCAGTACTATTTATATGAATATTTTGATATGATACAGCATAACTAGTGATTTGACTGGTTAAATTCCGAGCTTGATTCCGATAATTGTATTCGAAGTTCTTATGATCACAAGTCCCTTTGATAGTTTTGAGTGTGTATCTGTTAAGTGATGAAACATGCAAATTGAGTCAGGACTTTTTCAATGAATTTTAAAAATTTGTTTTAATGGTGTGTTGTTACACAATTATCGGAGGTCGTCGATACCTGCAAACATATTTATCCAGCCATATTATTATGTTTCTTTTCCAAATTAGGAATGTGTAAGTCTGTGGTTGTCATTTGATGCTGTATATCATATTTATTTTTCGTTTGTTGTATTGTTTATATATGACACTGTTAGTTTTCTCATATGAACTGTTTCATTTATCATTCCTTTTTTTTTGGCTATGTAGTATAGGTTTCGCACATTTTTGTAGGTCGTACGGTCTCTGGTTGAAAGATGTTTTATTATTATCTAGTGACTTAAATTTATCGTTTTAATCCTTGTACAATCTAAATAGTGTCCATTATTGAAGGATAAGTAGGGTGGGTGAATAGACAAACAATGAACACCATAAACTTTGCATTGGAAATAAAAATAAAATTAAAACCAGTAGAATGATACTAAACACGTAACGGGAGGGAATGTGCATGATTTTCATATTATAAAGTCATAATATTTCAATTGAGCTGGCATTTCAGTACCTGCTAGTAGTCCTTCGTTAATTGCATCATTGTCATGTTGCTTAGTTTCATTTGTTGCCTATTCTGACGTAAAACTTGGACTTCTTTTAACTTGTTTAAACTATTTTATTTGTGCATTTCGCTACTGTCTCTTTATTCTTTATTGGTTATATTTTTAGATGTATAGGGGGAGGATTGAAATTCCACAAAACATGTTATACCCTGCCGCATTTTGCACCTGTCCTAATTCAGGAGTCTCTGGCCTTTGTAAGTCTTGTATGGTTCTTTTTAATTTTAGTTCAGTTATATTTTTATGCAGTTTAGTATGAAGTCCATTTTCACTGTACTAGAACACGTTTTTATTGAAGTGATATTTCTCGATGCGTTTAAGATCCTTTGGTGGCCTTCGACTGATATCTGCTCTTTGTTCGGGATGTTGTGTCTTTAACATATTCTCAATTGATAATGTTATACAAATAATTATTATTGTGCTTGTAGGTGATCCAGCAACACGTGTAATCACTGTTTCACATTTTGACATCTTTCCGAAACCTATAGCCATTCCGGGAAATATCACTACCGCCTATGATATCACGATCCGTCGAAGAATTCTAATGAATAGTCATTACAAGTTGAACGTTACTATGGAGAAGAAAATTTTGGGTCATTGGCATATAGTTCCATGTAGTCGTCGCGTAGGTACATGGTAAGTATTTATAATCTTGAAATAGCTGTTTTGCACACATTTATTGACACCTTGACTTTCTGTAGGTGCACAAAATTTGTTTCAACCACACATTGGTAAGTTAAAAAACATTTTGGACATTGGTATTGATAATCATACCCTGTCCGTAAAAGAGTTATTAGCACTGATGTTTAGTATATTGTCTTTGATTATTACAGTTTGAAATTTCAATTTCAACATTTAACTTTTTAAATTGTTTATTATATAATTGCACGAATTACTTTATTACGCAAGGAAAAAGGTCATGGATAATATGACCTTAACGATCACTTATTTCACTTCTTAAGATGTGCATTTCGACAATTTACTTGTCTACAGTAATATTTTCGATGAAACAGATTGAACCTACAGAACATATTATAAACTTTGAAGAGCTTACATAACCGTGTGGGACCAACACGTTCAGCTGAAACGGACATTGAATCAGAGCTTGGCATAATAAAGTTACCATAAACATTTCTATGTCCAACTTTATTTTAAGTACCTCTAATTTGAGATACATGTATTACAGTTCCTACTTGACGTGTCGTAATTGACATATCAAATAAACGTAAAGAGTAGTGTACTGCACTTCAAAGGTCATTTTTAGATTAGCAGAAAGCAAATCCGGTATAAAAATTACGCCGATCGAAACACATGATCTATAAGAGGAATCAAACGAGAAAATGGACATTTCGCCGATATTTTTTTTTTAACATAAGAACACGATTATAGTTTTTTTGAACATATAAAATATAGTTTGTATTGTATATTTTAAAAAATGTCTCAATTATGTCCAATAGGAAAAACTATACATTACAATAATTATACGAGATACAATATAGGTTGCATTTCTGTAAATATCGACAATGCAATTGCCTATAGGAATCCCTTAACGGCTGAAACTATGGCACTTTTACTATGAAGTATAGTAAAAAAAATATAATAATCTAGAATGGACAGTTGATTATCACTTCTATTTCATTCAAAGGTCAAAACATAGGATTGTGCGGCATATTTTCAACACTTATATGCCCCGAACTTAAATTCTCTTACTTTTTGCCTTCCTTATATTTCAAAATTCGCCGCAACCATATACATATACAAGTTACATTCCCAAGTTCTGGCTCTATGCCACGAAAACAGAGATCATATTTGGGAACGAGGACGTAAAAAAAACAAAATATCGATAAATAATACATATAAACGGGAGAAGGTGTGGTACCATTAAAACGTTTAATCCCGCTGCAAATGCTTGCACCTGTTCCAAGTCAGGAATCTGATGTACAGTAGCTGTCGTTTGTTTATGTAATCTATACATGTTTTTTTGTTTTTTTATATAGATTAGACCGTTGGTTTTTCCGTTTGAATGGTTTTACACTAGTAATTTTGAGGCCCTTTATACCTTGTTGTTCAGTGTGAGCGAAGGCCCCGTGTTGAAGGCCGTATTTTGACCTATAATGGTTTACTTTTATAAGTTGTTATTTGGATGGAGAGTTGTCTCATTGGCACTAATACCACATCTTTCTATATCTAAACATTTAAAAAAATAATCAAAACTATGAGAATTTAAGAATATTATTGGGCAGGCTCATAAACATTCAAGTAAATATAACTCAGACAAAATACTTATGACAGAAACAATTCACATATGTTCTTTAAATTGTCAAGGTCTCAGATTAAAAGATAAAATACATAGATTATATTTGTGGATGAAATATCAAAAATGTAATATTTTGTTTGTTCAGGAAAACCATTGAAGATTTAGAGAAAGACTTAAATTCTGAAATTAAGGGTCGAAATATCATAGCTTGGGAACCTCACAGTCCAGAGGAGTTACAATTTTTATTAATAACGATTTAGAATGCAAATTTATAAATAGCTTCAAAACCAAGAGGCGAGGCTACTCATGATACATATTGAAATTGAAGACAGTATTTACACTTTAGTAATTGTCTTTGCACCAAGTATACCTAAAAAAAGATATATTTTTTCCAAAAAAGTTGAAGAAGTTATTACAAAATATAGCTTAGGAATGGTTATTATTGGAGGAGATATGAATGATACTTTAACAAAAATAGATAACAAAAAAAAAAAAATGTCAACAAAAAAAATCAAAACAAACAAAACCAGTATTTAGCCTCAAATCTTTTATCAAAACTCAAAACTTATGTGATATTTTGAGAGAGCGTCATGGTAGACAAATACAATTTAATTGGCGACTTGAAAAAATTCCAAATTAAGTATCTAGAATAGGTTTCTTCTTAACCTGTCCTGAAATAAGAACTAAAATAGAATCTACTGATAATAGGCCAGCTATAATAACTCATACAGACCATCGGGCAATTTCTATAAAGATAAAAGGTCGATCAGACCGAAAAGGTAAAGGATACTTTAAAATTAACAATAGTATTTTAGAATGTGAAGAATATCAAAACATTATTAAAATTCTAATTAAACAATATGAAAGGAAAATTTTACTCACCAATGATATTGGTGTAAAGTGGTATCTTATTAAAACCGAGGTTAGAGATCACACTATAGCCGTGATAGCATTCTGCAAAAGTAAAGCCCAAATAATAAAAGAAATACATATTTTGGAAAACAAATTAAATGAGGGAATAAACAAAAATTGTAAAATGGATGTTATTAAATCTCTTAAAGAGGACATTAATATTATAGAAGAAAAACTTGGTAAACTATATGATTCAAAAACAAAAGGAGCACACATAAGATCTAGAATTACATGGGTAGAGGAAGGAGAAAAAACAGAACATTTTTCTTAGGACTAGACAAAGCTAGGCAAACAAGAAAAACCATAACAGCACTCCGAGACAAATAAAGGATGATTCATACACATTCTACAGATATACTTAATCTTGAAAAAGAATGTTATGAAGATTTATAAAAGTTCAAATCCAAATAAAAAATTATAAAAGATTATACTATGTTAGGAATACAGAATGTGATCATGTTCTAACAGATAAAGAAGGCGATAGTATGGAAGGTTTATTAAGAACTCAAGAATGCACAGATTCACTACTTAAAAATGAAACTCAATAAAGCCCCAGGAAATGATGGGTTAAGTGTAGAAATTTATAGAAACATCTTAAAGAGTTTGCAGTCAAAGCTTTTTATTTCTCATTTGATTTGGGAGTTAACGAATTCACAAAAATTAGCAGTGATTTCCCTTTTACATGAAAAAAATGATCCTCTTAGTTTAGACATTTATAGACCAATAACATTATTGAATGTTGACAGACAATTAGGTGCTTATTCACTTGCTCAAAGGATCATCAAAATACTACCACAAATTATCCATGGAGATATGGATATTTTAAAAACATATATATAGGATACCATTTTAGACAAATTCAAGATGTCATAGATTATGCAGACAAATTTAGTATAGAGGGTGCTTTGATATTTTTAGATTTTTCAAAAGCATTCGTTTTATAAGAATGGGATTTTATGTTCTTTGCTTTACAAAAATTTGAATTTAAAAATTATATGATGAGATGGATAAAACTTTTATATACATGTACTGACATAAAAAGTTCAGTTTTAAACAATGGATGGATAACAAAACCCATGAGTATATATCGTGGAATACGTCAAGGCTGCCCGTGCAGTGCGATATTTTTTATTATTGCTGTGGAGATTCTTGCTTGTAAAATTAGGCAAGACCATAACCTTAAAGGAATTGAAATCAAGTTAGATGGAAATACCCACACTTAAAATAAGTCGGTTAACAGATGACAGAACTCTTTTCTACAAATAAAAACAAGATATTTCAAAAGCTCTTAACCTGAATAAAAAAATTTGGTTCACTGTCAGAATTAAAACTTAACAGATCTAAATCAGAGGGCGTGGCTAGGGAAACAAAAACACTGTTAAGAAAAATACGAAAATATTAACTTTACAGATAAACCAGTTAAAAGTCTGGGGATATATTTGCTCTTCAACTTTGTATTTATTTGGCTTTTTGAACTATTTTGATCTGAGCGTCACTGATGAGTCTTATGTAGACGAAACGCGCGTCTGGCGAATAAAATTATAATCCTGGTACTTTTGATAACTATTTACACCACTCGGTCGATGCCACTGCTGGTGGACGTTTCGTCCCCGAGGGTATCACCAGCCCAGTAGTCAGCACTTCGGTGTTGACATGAATATCAATTATATGGTCATTTTTATAAATTATCTGTTTACAAAACTTTGAATTTTTCGAAAAACTAAGGATTTTCTTACCCCCAGGAGTACATTACCTTAGCCGTATTTGGCACAACTTTTTGGAATTCTGGGTCCTCAATGCTCTTCAACTTTGTATTTATTTGGCTTTTTGAACTATTTTGATCTGAGCGTCACTGATGAGTCTTGAGTAGACGAAACGCGCGTCTGGCGTATAAAATTATAATCCTGGTACTTTTGATAACTATTTACACCACTCGGTCGATGCCACTGCTGGTGGACGTTTCGTCTCCGAGGGTATCACCAGCCCAGTAGTCAGCACTTCGGTGTTGACATGAATATCAATTATATGGTCATTTTTATAAATTATCTGTTTACAAAACTTTGAATTTTTCGAAAAACTAAGGATTTTCTTACCCCCAGGAGTAGATTACCTTAGCCGTATTTGGCACAACTTTTTGGAATTCTGGGTCCTCAATGCTCTTCAACTTTGTATTTTTTTGGCTTTTTGAACTATTTTGATCTGAGCGTCACTGATGAGTCTTGAGGAGACGAAACGCGCGTCTGGCGTATAAAATTATAATTCTGGTACTTTTGATAACTATTAGGCATAGCAACAAAAACTAAATGTTGATAAACAGCTATAAAAGTCTGTAAAAATCTAACTAGAAAAAAAAGAAACTTAACCATGATAGTAAGAATAACAGTTATTATTTGGCTTCAGTCTCAACCTTGGACAAAGAGTATTTAAATAAATTAAAAAAAAAACATATATTAATTTCTATGGAACAATAAGACAGAAAACGTTAAATGCACTGTATTTAGCTACAACCAACTAGATGGTGGATTAAAAATGGTAAATATAGATAAATTAAGATAGGTTGGATATATAGATTCTTACACTGCAACAAGTGTATTACGATATTTCTCCACTCGAGACAGTTAAATTTTATTATTTAAAGCGCGAGGCTTGCCGAGCCCTTTAAATAATAAAATTTAACTGTCGAGAGTGGAGAAATATCGTAATACACGAGTTATAGTGTCGGAATCTGTTTCTCTAATGCTTTTTATCGTTCTTTTTCAAAGATTTTCAGAAAATTGTGCTCTTTATATGCGACGTCATCAGGCAAGATCGCCTTTTTTCATGACGTCACAATAGGAAAATTGAGAAGAAAACAAAACATTTTGACGTCATAATTAAATTTCGACTAATCATTTGCCGAGAACAGATTTTTCACTAGTGAGGAGAAATATTTTTCTCACACCGGTCAGGAAATGTGAAAATAGCACAAAAATTAGAGAAAAAAAGATTAATTGCTGATAAATTTCCTAATTGGATGGTTATGCCCAAATTTTATCTGAATAAATTTGGTAGCAATCTACGTATCTTAAGAATGAATACTAATACTATATACTTTCTACCAGGTACTTAAGAGCTACCAGAATTTTATCTTGATATGATTAGAGTATGGATAAAAAATTAAAAAATAATGAAACTAAAAATCCAAATAATTACAGACTCATCCGCCAAAAAGTCATTTGCGGAAATCCATTGATCAAATTTAAAAAGAAAACACTTCTTTTCCAAAATTTGATAGACAGCAATCATGGCAATATCATTCATATAAATAATATTATTGATGAAAATGGAGTCTTTTTAGAAAAATTTATTAGTTTAAAACTAAAAAAAAAAAAGTTGAGCTGAATTCTCAAAATGAGGAAAAGCAATTCATAAATAATGGTTAAACATATTAAGTGAAGAAAGTTCAACAAAAACTAGTGTTTTGACAAATAACTCACTACATATAAGCGAAAAAATAATGGAAAAATGAAATAAAAAATGGGGTCACCGTTTATTTACGCTCAAAATCTGCCTTCGAAAGAAGCATTCATTTTTGTTAATGTCCTTTTTTTCCGTTGAACTAATAGGAGAAATAGAGGTAATATCGAAATAAAAAAACAACTAAACTACAGAAATCGCTTAAATTTTACAATTATTTAGTTTATGTGCAGCTTATTTGAAAACAACAATAAAAAATATAGGTCACCGATGAGTTAAAAAGATATTTCAATTTTAATGCCAAAAAATGTCACTTTTACATCAAAGGGGGGTCATTTTGAGCTTTTGCAATTATATCTACATTTTAAAAGTCACCTGGGGACAACACGAATTATTTTTTTTGAATGATTTTTGTACCATTAGTCCGGCGGCTTTGTAAAAAATTGTGCACATCCTGTTACAAGCATGAAATTTGGCATAGACCTTCCTCAACTATTACTCTTTTATTTCAGATAGGGAGGCATTTGAAAAAAAATGTCTCACTTCCGGTAAAATCCAAAACGGCGGACGTTATACTTAAATCAGCCCAATATCGAAGGCTAGCGTGTAAAAATGTCCTATTATCATGCTACTATCATAATATTTGGTACAGACCTTTGTTTTTTACTACTTTTGGATAAATTAAATAGATTAGATGTCTTCAGAAACCCCACTTCCGGTTAAAATCCAATATGGCGGACATTGTACTTAAATAAGCTTATTTTTTAGGGAGGGTAATTGAAATGTGTTTTAACGTATTGCTACTATAATTACATTGTGTTTGAACCTTTCTTTGGTGCTTCTGATGGAGACAATGTATAAGACATATGTCTTAAAAATCCTTACTTCCGGAAGTATCCAAAATGGCGGACAGAGAAATATCAATTTTTTATTCAAATTTTCAACTTTCTTCAAAATGTAAAGAAAATGATTTTATTTTGTGCTGGTCATTAAACTTTTGGCTTTAAGTTATCCCCAAAACCACTTATTCTAGCATGTTGTAAATGCTAAGATATAAAGTTGACACTTCCGGTAAAAATATGACGTAAATTTTAAAGATGAGTCCTCAATCTATTTCTTCGATGTAGAGTTTTGGATAGATTGATTTAAACAAAATAAAATCACTATAGTACTAAAAAATATTTAAAACTACTTCTATTTGGCCAAGAATACATGCTTATTCACAATCACCACCACATGCACACAAGGCAGTGCACGGGAGACCCGATTTTACACCTTAAAAATAACCGCGGCATCCTTTCTTACATCCATAATGTACAAGCTTCTGAAAAAATGATGAGGTCTCAGAAAGAGTTTTTTTTTAAAGGGACCCTCTTTGTCCCTTCGCAATCCATTAGTGACAAGACTAGGTAGCATAAGAGTCAATCCAAAGCTCGTCTCACTAAACACCTGCATTAGTATATTACACGTTTTACATGCTTGAAAAGACTAGAACAAGTCGTGGGAATAGCCTCACTTAAAATGAGATTTCCCTTTTGTGCAAAAATTGACTTTCTTGGTTCGTTAATCATGTTAGATCTGATAAGTTTGTAAAGTACAACCCCGGTGATTAAGGCTGATCAATCATCATTCTTTATGTTAAAGTCACATCTTTAAATACCATTAATGTCTCCCAAGCAGTCTTTTTTTTCCTTTTCAAGCAAAGAGAGAACAGTATCACAACCCGTCATAAGGTATTGGTCAGAAATAAAAGTGTGTGATCACTCATTGCCTAGTGCATTTGAAAGGCCATTGATGGATATTAATCCAAAAAATTTTGCCTCCCCAAATACAATCAATAGTTCGTCTGCCCCTTTGTTACGGAATAGCGAAATACTGGTAGTTTTAAAGCTGCTAAAAGAAGCAAGGGCAACATTTAGGGGAAAGGGAATACACAGACGAACCCAGGATTAAAAACATCCTCAAAGATGGGAAAGTTTTCTGAGAGATGACGACAGTAAGAAAGAACTTTTAAGTTTTCATTCACAGGAGCTTGCTCAATACAATTTTGAGTACAAGGTAGTAGTTGAAGCAACAAATGCTCAGGATGTTTAGTGTTATCCACCACTTGATGATGTTTCAAGTTTAGCACCATGTTTACACGAAGAGACTGACACTAGAATCAAGATAGATGTGTCTGATGCAGTGAAACATAGACTTAACTGAGTTATGACTCAAACAGTCGATACTGATGTCATTGCTGTTTCGCTATTCCGTGACATAGGGCAGACAAACTTTGGTTTGCATTTCGAAGGGGAAAAGTATAAGATATATATCAATCAATGACCTTTCAAATCCACTAGGCATTTAAAGATAACACGTTCGCTGGAAAAGGAACTGCGTTGGTGACATTAATGGAGTTTGAAGATGTGACTATAGCATTTAGAATGATGATTGACCAGCCAACATCACCATATGGATTTGATGTTTAATGTCATTGAAAACGATTCGTGGTTTTGTTGGAAGATAAAAAAAAAAAAAAAAACAGATTAGGTTAACAAGGCAAGAAAATATGTGTTTTTGCAGAATTTATTAAGATGTGAGAAACAATACCACAGTCTTTGTAAATGTTGGAAATCAGCTCTTCGATTGTGAATTGCGGCCTACTGAGTATGCTGATTGGGTATTATGTCCTTACCTAAATAAAATACCTTGAAAATGAAATACGAGTGGATGAAGTCTTGGATGCGTATGGTAGTTATAGCAACAAATGGTCAGGATATTCTATCTTATCCACCACGTAATGTATTTCAAGTTCAGCACCAAGTTCACATTTAGAGGCAGACACTAAAATCATGGTGCATGTGTCTGATGCAGTGAAACACGCACTTAAACGAGTCATAATTCGAACAGTCGTTAATGATGATGTTGTCAATACTGTTTCGCTATTCCGTGACATAGGGGTAGACGTTGTGTTTGGGAGGGCAAAAGACTTTGGATTAATATCTATCAATGGCCTTTC
This sequence comes from Mytilus edulis, assembly GCA_019925275.1. Classification (NCBI taxonomy): domain Eukaryota; kingdom Metazoa; phylum Mollusca; class Bivalvia; order Mytilida; family Mytilidae; genus Mytilus; species Mytilus edulis. Next base: position 39,658,462 of record CM034357.1, read on the forward strand.
AAATGCACTAGGCAATGAGTGATCTGGGTGATCTGAAACACTTATTGTTATCCATGTCTTTACCTGTTGTGATATGGTTCTCTCTTTGTTTGAAAGGGGGGAAAAGACTATGTGGGAGACATTGATTGCATTTGAAGATATGACTTTAACAAAAAGAATGATGATTAATCAGACTAAATCACCGGGGTTTTACTGTAAGATCGCACAAACTTAGCAGATGGGTATAACATGGTTAACGAAGCAAGAAAATAACTATTTGCGCAACAGGGACGGCTTTTCGAGGCTATTCCCTCAACTTGGTCTAGTCTTTTCCAGCATGTAAATAATGCAATATACTTAGGCAGGTGTTTAGGGAGACAAGCTTGGGATTGGCTCTTATGCTACCCACTCCAGGCGGGGACAAAGAGGATAACTTTTGAAAAACTCTTTTTGAGGCCTCATCATTTTGTCAAAAGCTTATACATTGTGGATGTAAGAAAGGATTCCGCGGTCATTTTTAATGTGGAAAATCGGGTATCCCGTGCACTGCGATGTGTGCATGTCATGGTGACTGTGAATAAACATGTATTATTGGCCAAATAGTAATAATTTTAAATAATTTTTAGTACTATAGTGATTTTATTTTGTTTTAATCAATCTATCCAAAACTCTAAATCGAAGAAATAGATTGAGGACTCATCTTTGAAATTTACGTCATATTTTTAACCGGAAGTGTCAACTTTATATCTAAATATTTACAACATGCTAGAATAAGTGGTTTTGAGGATAACTTTAAGCCAAAAGTTTAATGACCAGCACAAAATAAAATCATTTCTTTACATATTGAAAAAAATGAAAATTTGAATAAAAAATTGATATTTCTCTGTCCGCCATTTTGGATATACCCGGAAGAAAGGGTTTTTAAGACATATGTCTTATGCATTGTATCCATCAGAAACACCAAAGAAAGGTTCATACACAATGTAATGATAGTAGCAATACGTTAAAACACATTTCAGTTACCCTCCCTAAAAAATAAGCTTATTTAAGTACAATGTCAGCCATATTGGATTTTAACCGAAAGTGGGGTTTCTGAAGACATCTAATCTATTTAATTTATCCAAAAGTAGTAAAAAACAAAGGTCTGTACCAAATATTATGATAGTAGCATGATAATAACACATTTTTACACGCTAGCCTTCGATATTGGGCTGATTTAAGTATGACGTCCGCCATTTTGGATTTTACCGGAAGTGAGACATTTTTTTCAAATGCCTCCCTATCTGAAATAAAAGAGTAATAGTTGAGGAAGGTCTATGCCAAATTTCATGCTTGTAACAGGATGTGCACAATTCGTCTGAAATATGCTTGTAGCCGCCGGACTACATATGATAAAGTAACAACTACTAAAGGTAATAAATAAAATTTGTAATGAAAATTAAATGTTTCATTTTTTTCTGAAAATCTTATACCCGCGATCCTCCTTAAAAGAGTATTATTACAATTTTTTTATTCATATTGAAGGGAAAGAGATACTAGAAAAGATATATTCTTATAATTGACAACATTGTTATCTTATTGTCAATATTGTTATAATATGTGTATGTTACAAAACTCCATGTACTTGAAAGAGGGACGAAAGATACCAAAGGGACAGTCAAACTCATAAATCTAAATATATGCTTCCGCGCTTCATACAAAATGTACTTCGGTCAACGCTTTTACACCCCAATAAATTTACAAAAAGAAGCATTCAATTCTTAAATGATTTTACTATTATAACTCTGAATATGAACTTTATATATATATTTTGTTACTATCTGATACATTTGAGTGATATATGTTGATGATAAAACAGGGTTATCTAAGCGTGTTCCGAATATGGTTTATAGTTTAATGTATTTCTCTGTTGTTGGGTATAATGGTTATTCAGGTTGTTTTTTTGTGTGAATTAATTGCTTTTACCACGTGTTTGCCAAATAAATGAATCAATAAATAAATTAGCCACGGAAGGTATGTTAACATAAAAATCTTGTTCTCATATAGTAAGCATAATTTTCATATCTTCCGTATAATTTAAAGTTATAGTATACAAATTTGGGGAAGAAATAAGAGGTACTTTTACTTTCGAAACTCTTTGAAATAATTTGTAGAATACAAAACATGCAAAAATCACTTCACTAGCAATTTGACCAAGAAGTCATATTTTACCAGAAGTTACGATGATCTGAATTGTAAATCGATAAATGTCGTCTACGGATTAGAGTGCAACCTTTTCGGATTGGTATACGTCGGTGAAACGAAAGGAAGGTTAAACAAACGTATGTGCGGTCATAGATCAGACATTAACCTCAATGCTAACGACATTCTATACCAGCATTTCAATCAGCCCGAACATTCCATCGTTTCTATGACAGTTCGCATTATCGAAAAGATATACCATAGCTCTAACAATCCTAATCTTTCAACGACTCTCGGTAGACAAAAAGAAGACTACTGGATTAGACAATTGGGAACTGCAACACCGTATGGGTGCAATGACAAAATTGATGGTATAGGTATTCTATCTAGTCCGTCGTGTAACTCGGTGAATGTGATGAGTATTTTCAACTCGACTCCTCGACGTAGACGCAGTCATGGTCATCGTCATAATACATCACCTTCTCTGCATGATGTCTCTATTAATGACTTGCTGTCATTCATACAAAAGCCGTTAGGTATTCATCACATTCGCACGAAACTTTATTCATTACCCCTTTCAAAACTTCATTCTCTGTTCAATTTATGTTTGGCATCCACTGTTACAAACCCTCATTCAAACCAAAACAAACTTCAAGCTATAATTTCGGATATTGCAAGTCACAGACTTTTCAAGCCAGTTCGCATTGGAAAAGATGAAAAAGAGAAAAGATCTTTTCTAAATCTTTCCTTTGCCAACAAAGGTCTCGATGGCGTCAACCTAGGCAATATCCTTCATCATAAATTAGTTCAATCAAAAATACCTCCTTATTTCAAAGACCAGTCTGTACAAATAATTTCCTATACCTATACCAAACCTATTGCAACTAAAATTTTCAATTACAAACGCGTTTTGCAGAATCTCGATATTGACGACTTCAAGTCTAAACCTCCTGGTTGCACTTGTGCTAGTTCCCAATTCACATATAATCCTGCTGGCCACGTTATAACCGGTGACCTTAACATTGTTAATAACACTTCTCTACGAAATGTGTTATCGAAAGGTCCGAAATATCGTGAGCCTAAATCCATCAATTGGAAATACAACTTTAAAATTTTGCTGGACTCAGTCGAGGATTATGCCAGGCAATGGGCTAAACGTGAAAAGGAAGACGTATACACTCTATCCGAATGGATTAAGGCAGTGAGGTCTTTAATACAAATCAGAATTAAGAAACTGAATGGGTCCATCAATGCCTATGCTACGTCAATCTTTAAAGACCCAAATGTTGCTAAACACTTATCCGACCTCCATGATAAATATGTTGTTGTCCCCGCAGACAAAGCCCCAAATAACATCGTTTTTGTCTGTAAAAGTCACTACATTAATTGCTTGATAAACGAATTAGGTATAGACAATTCACTTGGAAACTCAACATATACCCTCACGACACTTACTAAAGAGGAAATCCTGGATAATCATAGGTCTGTTCTTTGTTCCTTTGGTATTTCAACCAAAGATGAAGAACTGGATCTTCCATCACTGTATTGGATACCTAAACTACATAAATGTCCTTACAAACAACGGTATATTGCTGGGTCTTCCAATTGCTCCACGAAACCTCTTTCTAAATTATTAACATCTATTTTATCAGCAATCAAAGACGGGCTTCAAAGTTATTGTGAAACGGCCTATTCTAGAGGTGGCGTGAATCAGATGTGGATACTTAAAAATTCCAAAGATCTTTTAGAGTACATACAATCTAACTCTCTTTCATCTTGTAACAGTATTAAAACATTTGACTTTTCTACTCTTTACACAAGTATTCCACATTTCAAACTAAAAGACCAATTGAAAGAGTTGGTATTACTTTGCTTCATAAAAAAGAATGGCCAACGTAGATACAAGTATCTTGTCTTAGGGAGGGATAAATCATACTTTGTAAAGAATCACTCTGATTCTAACAAAAAAATTCTCTGAAACCGATATTATCAAGATGCTTGATTTCTTGATTGACAACATATTTGTAACGTTCGGAGGACGTGTTTTTCAACAGACTGTCGGCATCCCAATGGGAACAAACTCTGCCCCTCTACTTGCCGACTTGTTTCTTTATTATTATGAGGCTGACTTCATGCAGGAACTTCTTAGGAAGAAAGATAAGAAGTTAGCAATATCCTTTAACTCTACTTTCCGCTATATAGATGACGTTCTTTCACTAAACAATTCAAAATTTGGTGACTATGTGGAACGCATCTATCCCATCGAATAGGAGATAAAGGATACTACAGATACAGTTAAGTCGGCTTCATATCTTGACTTACATCTAGAAATTGACAATGAGGGTCGGTTGAAAACAAAACTTTACGACAAAAGAGATGATTTCAGCTTTCCAATTGTGAACTTTCCATTTCTAAGTAGCAACATTCCAGCAGCACCTGCATACGGGGTATATATCTCCCAATTGATACGATATTCCCGTGCTTGCATTTCCTATCATGATTTTCTTGATAGAGGGTTACTGCTCACAAGGAAGCTATTAAACCAAGAGTTCCAAATGGTGAAGTTGAAATCATCCCTTCGTAAATTTTACGGACGCCATCACGAGTTGGTTGACCGTTATGGAATAACCGTTTCACAAATGATATCGGATATGTTCCTTACGTCGTAACTACAATCCCCTTCCCTTTCATGAATGTGACCTACCGAATTAGACTATTTACCGGATTTGTAATCACATAAGCAACACGACGGGTGCCACATGTGGAGCAGGATCTGCTTACCCTTCCGGAGCACCTGAGATCACCCCTAGTTTTTGGTGGGGTTCGTGTTGTTTATTCTTTAGTTTTCTATGTTGTGTCATGTGTACTATTGTTTTTCTGTTTGTCTTTTTCATTTTTAGCCATGGCGTTGTCAGTTTGTTTTAGATTTATGAGTTTGACTGTCCCTTTGGTATCTTTCGTCCCTCTTTCAAGTACATGGAGTTTTGTAACATACACATATTATAACAATATTGACAATAAGATAACAATGTTGTCAATTATAAGAATATTTTCCAATTCAGGGGCAGCAACCCTATAAAGTTACAAAAAGAAGAATTCAATACTTATAATTACATTTTTTAGCTATGATCATGAAAACACGAATATTATAAATTTTGTATTTTATTCACCTGTGCACTTTATTGTGGGACCACGTGCTATCATGAATGAAAAGTTTTATTGAGTGATACAATTGCTTACGGAATAACACGTGATGTGCAGTTAGCCAATCAAAATAAATTATTATAATGAAACATACATCAAATGTAATTATAGAGAAATAATGTTTTAATGATAAATGATGTACTAATGATAAACAATGTATTAATTATAATCTTTATTTGTCACATAAGTAACATTATACTTGTGACATAAACAAAAGACATATAATATATAAACTAACAAAATTATGAATATAAATACCTGAAGATACCCTGGTCTTAAGGTACTAACATACAGGGATCTCCACTGAAATAGCTGTATCAGTGAAGAAATCTGTTAACAGTATGTGATAAATTGTTGTTCAATAAAAAAGACACTCTAAAAACAAATCAATGCATTTTACCAGGATATCATAATCAGTTACCGTTACAAAGATGATTGTCAGAAATATCAGCAAAGAATATAGACTTTTTTTAGTCAAATGGGGTATCCAAGACCAGACTGAACAACTTGTAGTTCCAAGATCTAAGATGGTAGCTGAAGGCAGAAATAAAAATTGGAGACAACTACAACACTATGTGGGGTGACTCATCAGCAGTAGCAGATGAGGCAAAAATGATTGCCACTGGTGAGTGACTTGAATGGAAAAAAACAACTAAAGATATACAAAGATTATTTGCCAAAAGATGCTTCCCGAGAGTCTTTATCATCTTCAACAGCCAAAAAAAAAAGATAAGATTCATCAGCAGATGTACCACCCCCTCCTAAAAGTAAAAGAGTTATAGTGCCAAATGTGAAGTAGGTGTAAATGAATACTGACACTGCTGCTGGTGATAACTTTTATCAGTTCAGAACAGCAACACATCACAAGTTCTTACCATTGAAATTCAACCACCTACGCCACGATCGCCAACACCATCAACTCTGCAATCACCAATTGTAACATCTCAACTTGCCAAAAAGTTATTACGAAACAGCGTACAAGTAGCAAAGCAGACCTGAAGTGCACAGGACAAGTCCTTAACAATAAGGTCCTTAGCTCAAGATGTTGCAATGATTTGCAAACTCCAGGCATCAAAACGAAAAACTTATTCAACTTATACAGAGCTTAGTAGATACGCAATGTACAACACTAAATCAGAGTTATACTTCACTGACCATGAGCCAACATGACATCTACTCCAACAGACAGCAAAGACAACTGATTCCAACTTCACCATTTTCTCTGCCAACCAACACACCTACTTTATTAACTCCTATACCATCACCAACTGTTAGACTTCCAGCATCCACTAAGTTAGTACCACCAAACAGTATGTACATTGCAACAGACAGTAAAGCGGTAGGTCCGGTAAGGGTTGATTTTGGCCTCAAATTTCAGATTCATCTGACTAAAGATTTTGGACACTTTTAAACACTTATGTAATTTGATTCAATTAGTTTATGTAAGAGATTTTCAGTGATTTAGTCATTAAAAACACTCCAATTCAAGCTCAAATATGGAACATCTTTCAATATGCAAATAAATGTCACTGTTCAGATGGTTTTTGTCAAAAATGAAAGTTGCCGCATCCGTTTTCATCCTCAACCTTCATATATGTTATGTATTATCATCAAATACAACTTAAATTTCAATATCAAATATTTACACAAATGCGGCCACTTTCATTTTAGACGAAAACCGTCTAAAATTAAACTGAAATGCTAAATTTGTGAAGATTTCAGTAATTTAACATGACTTAATGATGCCAGTACCCGATATATGTGCATTGTATTGTCAAAAATATCCCATATTTATGCAGCAGAAGCATTTTACTTTCCTATAAATAACTAAAAGTTTAAAATTTAATAGTTTTGTAAAACTGCTATATTTTTGGGCCAAAAATGGGTCTTACTGGATCTAATCCATATAGTTATACCATCACATTACCAGATAGCAGCGTGTGGTCTCGTTTAGGAGCCTTATTCATCTTCCGAACCGGGAAAGTTTGCAAAACATTTGTTGGAATTTATTTTCCCAGAACTTTATACCCAAGATTGATTGAGACGCCGCGTGTCCTACCATTGTGACTTTAAGAAAACAATGAAATCCTTTGATCCCGGGTTGTGTACAGTTCCTCATGCAGTATGTTTGCTACCTCTACCCTTAGATAAAGCAACCACAAGCTTAGAAAACTCATGGTAGTTACAAAATTTAACAAAGCCCTAAGACGTCCAGTTAAACAGCCAAAGAAGATCAGTTTAATTGACATTTTTATATGTGTTAAGGATGTTTGCTCCTCTACTTTTGAATTTTTGCCAGATTTTCGGAGTCCTCTGGGTTTATCCATGTATGAACATTAAAAAAATGTGCCCACTAACACCTACTTTTCTTTTCATATTTTTATTACATATTATTTAAAAAGCCATATTTCAAAATCTTATGAAATCCTTCTTATTTTTTCATAGTTTTTTTTAACAAAAAAGGTGTCGATGTTAAGTGAAAGAAAAATCTATAGAGAATTATTTCCCGCTAAATTTACAACGGCTTATATCTCAAAAACAAGCACACGGACCCTCCATATTTTCTGCTTTTTTAGTTTCTTTATCTATATACTTTCAATTTATAACAGTCCTTTAAAAAGCTTGTTAACATCCTTAAACCATTTTATCTTGAATGAAACATATTGTATTGTTTTTATGACAATTAATTATGATAATGTTTAATGAATCATTTTTCTAACTGTACTTATTCTATAAACCACCAAATTAATATTAAAAAGTTTAATGAATATTATCTATTATCATATTATAACACACATTATTTTCTTTTTTATGAAACTGTTTCAGAATTTGCTGTTTCTCAGAAAATAATTTTAATTAAAACATTTATGTTCCATGTTATATTTTAGTCAACTGTGATGGCAAGTGTAATAAATGTTATCAGAATTTTAGTATCTGATGACACATCAATAATATTTAATATTATAATGACTATATAGTATTTAAAATTGAAAAATGACAACGTCCTTTTTATAAATGCATATATTGAAAAAAAGTTTGAAAATTAAATTATTTATATCCAAATATGTATATACAGATTTTTCCACTACTGTAACATCTTATCAAATACTTACTTCAAGAAGTTATAAAAAAAAAATACAAATAAAAACAGAATACTAAAAATCATAAAAACCTTAAAAAGAAAAACAAACAAAAAACACAACTAAAAAGAAACACATTCAAAAGTGAATAAAACAAATAAAAAATTCAAACAAACAAAAATCAAAACATGATTTTTATTTTCAAATAAATAAGTTTAAAAAAAAACAATATACATGAACACAGATTAAAACAAAAGTTTCTCCTACAATTTCAAGAATGGGTTCAAATTTCAATTTTGAAAGACAAATCGTTAACCTTGACAGGTAAATTTTAATGACACACACAAACTAAAAAATTCAACCTGATTGATTTCAACAGGTAACATAATTAGATTAAACATCAACTTTTGTTTTATGACCCCAATGAAAGGCAAACTTCTCAAGATTTAATAACCCAGTATATTGCCACCATTTGATGCTGACCATACAAGAGGGTTGAAATAATCAAGTGGTTGATCGAAAATACGATAGCTTTACGGTCACTATCATGAATTGGTTGACTGATTGTAAAGTGTATCTACTTACTAAGTACATGTTTTCGCGGTCTTAGATCTTTAGATACAAGTACAGCTGTCCTATGAGTAATTTTGCCGATAGTATCTCGATTTAAACAGTTTGACTTTTTATGGTGAATGAGAAATCTTGAGCATGAAACGCCTACCATGTCTCGCTCCTCTTTGATTTTTCCGATTTCTTATTTTCCTGTAAAGAGTAAAACGACAATAAAAAAACTAAACTTCGAGGAAAATTCAAAACGGAAAGTCTGTAATCAAATGTCAAAATGAAAAGATCATACACATCAAACAAATAGATAACAACTGTTATATTCCTGACTAACAAGGAAATCTTCAACTGCTACCTCATTTTCTCTACACAATCAAATTACGAGATTTATGTAAAAACTGTTAACCACTGTCGGCTAAAGTGTTATATCCAATAAGTTTTGAGAAGGTTATGTAATATATTTAATGTACATGTATTCTTGTAATTTTTATGTCTGACATGTCTGATGTTTGTTTTTGTTAGTGTGTACGACGATCTATGTGAAATGGCCCAATCATATTCTCACCGGGTATCCTGTCCACAAGCAATTATTGACCTTGGTTTTACATGTACTTGTCCGATTGATCCTGTACATCTGGTGATGAACTACCACCATCGAGGTTCAGAGACATCTTCGTTGGATACTTTATTATATATATATCCACTTCAAGTAATGCTTAATGTTTTGCCTGGCAGATTTGAAGTAAAAGAGATTCCAAAAGGCGCTGAATTTTTGGCCACAGTAAGTATTTATCATATACCTTTTACATCGTTTAGATAATTAAAATTGTTCCTACTATATAGATATTGTATGAGTGTCAATGAGACAACTTCCATCCAAGTCACAATTAGTAACTGGAAAAGGGATATAAGCCAAAGTACAGTCTTCAACACGGTGCCTCGGTTCACACTAAACAACAAGCTGTATGCGTACATGCTGTATCGAAATATCAAGACATTACAAAATCACTTGTTTCAAGGAGTTTGATTACACTCATCTTAAAACTGTGCATAACAGATATGCTTTTCTTCTTCTAAAGACTCACTAGCGAGTGATGCTCGAATTATTGAAATGTAAAATGTCAAATTAGAAGAACATTGAGGTCTCTGGTGATTTTTACAAAGTCTGAGTAGCTGTTTATAGCTCTTGAATACAGAATAAGGTTGGAAATGTATATCCCATATGCAGAAGAAGTTGGCATATTGCTAGTGAGGTAGAGAAAATTAATAATTTCTAAATTAAAAACATCTAGTTTGTCAAAAATAATGGTACTGAGATAAAATATCCTGAGCATAGCATATTAAAATATCCTGTCAAACGTCAATATAAACGTCGAAGGGATGATTAAACAAGCGTCCTGCTTTTCAGTTTCCAAATTATAACACCATCAGCACTTATTGAAAAACTTATCTAAAAGTAAATTTATTTATGGGACGTCGATCCATTCATGTAACAGTTTATATTTCGTTTGTTGTGTCCAGTCCTATGTGTCCCTTGTTATTCTCCGGTTAAAATGTTTTCTTGTACAGTACTAAATGTACAATTATATTATATATTTATGTTGAGTATTCTTGCATTTGATTGTAATGTATTTCTGTCACGTAGTATTGTCTTTTTTAGCGGTATATTTGTCTTTGTCATATAAGCTTAAGCTTGGCTAGCCATAACACCATGTACAACGCACCTTATTTTTCTTAAAATATCCTGTACCAAGTCAGAAACACAACAGTTGTTATATAGATTCTGTATACACCTAATTGCGGCCTAGCTTAGCGAAAGTTCGTGCGACATAATCACATTTTTAGATTAACCCTTCAAGGATCGATCGATTTCATCGGTCAATTCAAATCTTCAATTTAATACCTGCGAAAAAAGAACATATTACGTACTATAACGTTGAATGGACTATTCAATATTCACGTAGCTGGTCAAGGTCGTTAAAAGTTTCCATTGTCATTCACGTACATGATTCTGTTCTTGATTACCCAATTACAAGTCTAGCTTTTATACATGTGCATGTAAAATTCATTGATTTTATAATTGTGTGCAATAATAAAACTTTAAACATTAATATAATAACAGTTTACATATCGAAATGTTAAATTCAACTGTCTCCTCTCAAGATTAGGAGAGATCATAAGTTCAATGTAGGATAAAAAAAAAATAACATGTTTAATTCACAAAGTTTTTTCACTAATCCCCTCTCTTAACTTTATTTAGGAACAACTGATCGCCCAATATCAATATTATGTAAATTCGATGTAAAATAAACAAAAATGCAGTAATTTTTACCCCAACCCCAAACTATTTGAATATAGTTATTTGTTATCTTCATTGATCTTTTGATGTCGTTCCTAAGGGAGCTTCCATATTACTTTTTTATTCTTTTTTTTTTTGGGGGGGGGGGATTGGATGAAACATGTTGTCCTACATATTTTTAGTTGTAATCTCTGTCCCGTCTTTTTAAATTTCAGTCTATTCAGTCCTGCCTTTATTATTATTTTGCTTTTTGTCTACTTTAATCATTATCCTACCTTTCTTTTTGCCAAGTTGCTCGTCCTGCCTTTTTTTTACTAAATGAACTCGATAAGTTAACGTTGTACTTAAAATGAAACCGTACTTTACTACACAAATAACCAAATTACATACAGGATATAGCTCGATTTGTTTTAGTAAATGGGTTTGACAAAGTTTTTTCACTAATCCCCTCTCTTAACTTTATTTAGGAACAACTGATCGAAGAGAAATCTTACGGTGTTTATATATCTCAACTTTTACGATTCGCTCGTGTATGTCATAAAATTGAGAATGGAAATGGGGAATGTGTCAAAGAGACAACAACCCGACCAAATAAAAAACAACAGCAGAGGGTCACCAACAGGTCTTCAATGTAGCGAGAAATTCCCGCACCCGGAGGCGTCCTTCAGCTGGTTTAGATTTTAACGAGAGAAATTTATGTATTACTGAAAAATTATAACACCAGGGTTTTCGATATCACAAACTAGTCAAAACATTTACTAAATTTTATCATCGGTATAAAGACATCATTCGTAAATATAGCTCAACATGCAGACTTCTAATACGTTCAGGTATTTCACATCCAATTTTTTATGGTAATATTCTTTATAAAGCACAAAGGTGTCAGTATTCACCTCAGAAACTTACAAAACCTTTGAATAGACTTATTAAGAAGGGATATAATTACGATACTGTTGTCAAGTCATTAAAGATTGCATATTTTGGCGTTAATATTGAGTCCCTGATAAGGTCTTTGCATCGGAACTAAACACATTTATTCTAAAAACAGTTGTTGGTATGACACGGGTTATGTTCTTCTCATATATGTTATGATGGTATGATACTAAACCCCTAACGGGAAGGATTGTGCCTGATGTTCATATGATGAAATCATAATCTTTCAGTCAGTTTAATTGAAGTCTGGAGCTGGCATGTCAGTTAACTGCTAGTAATCTGTTGTTATTAATGTATTATTGTCATTTTGTTTATTTTCTTTGGTTACTTCTTCTGACATCAGACTCGGATTTCTCTTGAACTGAATTTTAATGTGCGTATTGTTATGCGTTTACTTAACTACATTGGTTAGAGGTATAGGTGGAGGGTTGAGATCTCACAAACATGTTTAACCCCGCCGCATGTTTGCGCCTGTCCCAAGTCAGGAGCCTCTGGCCTTTGTTAGTCTTGTATTATTTTAATTTTAGTTTCTTGTGTACAATTTGGAAATTAGTATGGCGTTCATTATCACTGGACCAGTGTATATTTGTTAAGGGGCCAGCTGAAGGACGCCTCCGGGTGCGGGAATTTCTCGCTACATTGAAGACCTGTTGGTGACCCTCTGCTGTTGTTTTTTATTTGGTCGGGTTGTTGTCTCTTTGACACATTCCCCATTTCCATTCTCAATTTTATTTATTGTGTTATAAACTATCATGCTCACTATTTATATTCTTGCGCAAGATTTAGGTATTCGACATAGGACAGTGTGATTGTTTTCTGATACTGTTTATCTGATTAAAAAAAAAAACAAACACGAAATTCTCAGTAAATTCAGATTATATAACCAACCATGATGCTTTGTTTAGAAAAAAAAAGAGATGGCAAACCATGGCACAGTGGAAGGAAATGAACATTTTAATTCAGCGATATACTTCGTGAATTTATAATTAACTGTTTTGCTATTTTCGGTTGAAAAACGAATGAAGATAATCTATTGAAAATAGTTAGATAGAAACATAGAAAACAATGAGTTTTAAAAAGCGTGATTCGTTAAATGTATTGATAAAAAGGTAAGTTCCTTCTTGTACATGCATTTAGTTATCCTTAATTTCTTGATATTTAATTAATTAGTTTATCGTACGATGTGATGATTTGTATTTCATTTCAAATACGCATTCATACTACATATCACTTTGGCGGATATTTCAACCATGTTATGCGAAGCTCTATTCCTACGGTATAAAATTAAAAGATAAATGTTCATCCAAATAAAATCGTAAACAGTACACTTATATTGTTCCTTATATACTAAGACATTTCTCAGAAGTATTTACTTCAACTCATAAAATAAATAATCTTCGCCGATGTAACATTGTCAGGATAATAACCTACCGTAAGAAATTAAAAGTTGTTCTTATATTCATTCGTATAAAAGCGGCACATGCATTTTATTTTATCCTTATACTTTTCATAATGCGATACAAGATGATTGTGTTGCGGCATGCATAAAGAACTTAGAATATTATTGATACAAAATATCAGTTTCCGACCCCACTATTTGAAATTCACACAAAAGTTATTTAATTTTTTTGACCAAAGATTTGTTAACTATTTACGTTCGTAGTAACATTCTGTTTTCGGTCACCTGTGCACACTACGATTGTTGTTGTATTTGAATTTTAGACCAATGAAATGAGACGTTACAAGTTGTTTGTTTGTGATACGCCATAATGTTATCACTGAACTACCAACCGCTTAATTAGACTGCAGTATGATAGTGTTTGAATTGGTTGTATCAGTGTTTCTGTTGTTCTTTAGTTTTGCTCTTAAAAATGACGTGTTTCGCTTGGTTTTCGTTTGTTACCCATATTTGTTCTTTGCTGAATTGAATTAGAACTTTTGCACAACGATATCATAATGTTGTCTTTATCTTAGTTTCTGCAGTAAAACCAAATTTATTCAACTCCAATGCATCTTCATGTACCATTCTAACATTCCGATATAACGTCATTTTCTTTTATCGCAGAGTTTTTTTCTCTCCTAATAGAGATTATCCTAATTTATGAGTTGAAACATAAAAATAAAGTTATCGGTTTTTAATTGATTGAGCACATTAGCAATGCTATTACGAAGAATTTAATATTTAATAGTGCAGTGTCAAAAATGGACAACATTAAATACTATAGTGTTAAATGAATACCATTTAAAAGTACATACTAGCGTTATACAGCCGTCCAAGGTGTTTATGTTGGTCGTACCAATGTATGTTCTCGACAAAAAACATCCCATTAAATATTCAGATATGATATTACGGTTTATTAAATTATTGTATTGATAAGATTATTCAGTGAAGGTTTTACGTACTTTATTGTTACGGAATCCTATATTTCATAATTAACTAATCACACCTTATTGAGACGTAGCCCAAGCTCATCGCTGTTAAAGAGGAAAATAATGAATAGGGAAAGCAAATCGTATTTGATTCGTTATTTGGTAAACCGTTAACATATATACATAACAAGATAAGCTATGATTGCCTATGAGACAACTCTCTATCAGAGACCAAATAACATAAAAGTTACATAAAAGTTACCAACTATAGGTTGCAAACCTTCATTCATTTATCCATTCGTTTGATGTGTTTGAGCTTTTGATTTTGCCATTTGATTAGGGACTTCCCGTTTTTAATTTCCCTCAGAGTTCAGTATTTGTTTTTTTTTTGCCTTTTTCATCAACAAGCATACTGCATAGTCAACCACAAAGTGCCCCAAAATGACAACTAAATAAACGAAAAACAAAATTATGATATACAGCAAAAACGACAACCACTAATTACAGGCTCCTGCCTTTGAATAGACACATACAAAATGTACCGCAAATCGATATCCCATTTTCACTTGTTTTGAAACCCATAAGTCTTGAATGGATAAATATCATAAGACACTTGCTGTACATGTACATTGTAGAATATATATGGAAAATAGCATTTGACTTTTGTTGTTTTTTTATTTAACTTTTCGATATTATTAGAAATAGTGTCAGCAAATGAATGTTTATCTGTTCATTGACCATATCCTATGTTTACGTTAATGGTTTGAGTCTGTACAGAAGTCGTCGGACGCAACAATCTTTATAACTGTTTACACATGTTCATATACTAGACTAAACGTTTTTTTACGTACTTAAATTAAAAGACTAGTTTCGTAGAGTAGCTTCACTCCTGTAATCATTACTTGAAATCGCAAAATTCACTTTAATCTACATGCATGCAAAAAACGTGAAGTTCACTAATTTCCGAAATATTACATGTATATTCAGTAGTTTTGACCCATTAAAGGTAAATTAATTTATATAAATAAAGGCAACAGTAGTATACCACTGTTCAAAACTCATAAATCCATGGACAAAAAACAAAATCGGGCTAACAAACTAAAACCGAGGGAAACGCATTAAATATAAGAGGAGAACAACGACATAACACTAAAATGTAACACACATAGACAAAATCCCACGAGAATAACAAATATAACATATAATATAACATCAAAACCAAATACATGAATTTGGGATAGACAAGTACCGTGACACGTCTTATCGCAATGTGAATTTACACTAAAAAATAAGAGAAAACAAACGACACAACGTTATAATGTAATACACACAGAAACGAACTATACTATAACAATGGCCATATTCCTGACTTGGTACAGGGCATTTTTAAAGGAAAAAATGGTGGGTTGAACCTGGTTTTGTGGCATGCCAAACCTCGCACTTTTATGGCCATGTGAAATATAACATCAAAATGACAGCACAGGACTACAATATAAATAAATTGGAGAACACAATTGACAAAGAATCACACGAACAACAGCCAACAAAAGGCAACAAGTTCAAAATTTTAATACGCCAGAAGTGTATTTTGTCCACACAAGACCTACGTGTGACGCCCAGATACAAAAGTTTGAAAGCCGAAAAGAGTACAAAGTTGAACAGCATCGTGGACCAAAAAGATCAAAAAGGTTGTGTCAAAAACGGCAAGGGTTATCTGTTCGTAACCAGAAAATCCCTACAATTTAGAATAATTTATACTTTTGCAAACAGTAAATTTTATAAAATGAATATTCAAAAGATGTACATGATAAAACTGAAGTATTAACTAATTACAGGAAACAACTGAAATACATTTACATAACCAGACATTTGAAACACAAAAGTAGACACATCCGAATAAGTTTAAACCTCTACGCCAAGTGACGTCCTATTTGAAACTGATAAAATGACGAAAAAATAACGTCATTAGAATTTGTAAAACAGATCATCAAAAAATGAAAAATGACGTCACATAAGAATGAATAAGATAGAATAAGGATTGATTTAAGATTATATATTTGAACTAAATACTGATATTGCATTTAATAACAAAGCACATTTTAATACTTATTTATATCAAACTAAGGTAGCAATTAACTATATTATAAAACTATGTCCGGTTTGTTTTAAATCTAACTTCAAACGTAAATATCGTACTGATTACGTTGGACGAAATCAAATCTAATAAATGAAGGCGGTGATTAATTTTCTTTACCATAACACATAAATATAAAACAGTTCATAATATGTTTATTCTCTGCAATTTATTTCTAAAGAGTAAAATCAGAAAAATGATGAATTCGGGAGAAAATTCAAAACGGAAAGTCCCTTATCAGATGGAAACATCAAAAGCTAAAACACATCAAACGAATGGATAACAACTGTCATATTCCTGACTTGGTACAGGTATTTTCTTTTGTAGAAAATGGTGAATTGAACTTGGTTTTGAAGCTTGCTTAATTTCACACGTGTAATGTATCGTAACGTTTATCGTTACAAGCTGGGTTTTTTTTATGAAACACAGGAAACCATCATTAATGGGTCATTAATGTAATAGTATGTCAACTTTGTCCACGTTCAACATGTGTCATTTGACGATTCTTTCATAACAATGTTTTTTTGTTGTAGGGTGATTTCCGCGTAAGAACCGAGCTCCTAGAAAGTGATAAAATGATTGGCTGTCTAGCTGTTGAGTTTTCTATTCGTTTACCGTGTCACGGCTTCCTTTGTGTGTTGAACGGAAAATGATTCAAATAAAACTTGAATTTATATGATTGTTAAAATAGCGGTATCACCAGCCCAGTAGTCAGCACTTCTGTGTTAATATGAATATCAATTATGTGGTCATTTTCATAAATTTCCTGAAAATAAAACTTTGAATTTTTGAAAAACTAAGGATTTTCTTATCCCAGGAATAGATTACATGTACCTTAGCCGTATTTGGAACAACTTTTGGAATTTTGGATCCTCAATGCTCTTCAACTTCGTACTTGTTTGGCTTTATAAATATTTTGATATGAGCGTCACTGATGAGTCTTATGTAGACGAAACCCGCGTCTGGCGTACTAAATTATAATCCTGGTACCTTTGATAACTATTTACACAACACGCACAACAATAGCTGAACTATTTCAATAGAAGAACAACGTAATTAATTAAACAACTTAATGCTCAAATCTCTTAAAACCCCATCATTCGATGCAATGAAAGTCAAATACAATGTTTTATATTCTTAATATTTTCTTTTGTAGTTTCACACGAATGACAGCGGTGTTGACCTATATGTATCTTGATTAACGGGAATATTTCAAGATTTAACTCTGTCCATATAAAAATGAATTAAATTCAACTTAAGTTTGAATAGGAGTTTTGAACACAAGTTATCAATTGATATTCGGACAAACAAAACCCATGTTTAAAAAAATCTAGTGGCAATCCTAGTTAGAAATTCCTTAGAAGCTACAGAGAAAATCAATAAGTAAATTTAAATGATACATGTCTTTTGACGTATCAGATGTATCAGTCAATTTTGTGCATGTACGCCAAAAGATGTTATACGCATCCGTGACTTGATTTGTGTGACAGTTTTATGGCACATATGTGACGACAACGGTTTCTTTCAAATTTAGAATACTGCATGTACCTTACAATCAATTATTTTTTCGGGTTGAGATATTCGTGTTGGTATGCAGGCTTCGTCATTTTCGAAATTTTAGTTTGTAATCTATGTTGTGTGAGGAGCAGAAAATATTAAGAGATATATATTTTTATAATCAATTAATGCCTGGATGCAAAACATGCGGCAGCAAGTAAAATACTTTGAATTCACATAGTTAAACTCAATGTGAAATGGGATAAAACTAAATACGTTTAGTGACTTATATTCATTGATACGTTAAGATATACATAAGAGCACGACATAAATATTTGCGAACGATTGTCTAAAACAAAGCAACCTACGGCAAACCCATTCACTGGTAGTAAGATTAATTAAATGTATTCTTTATGATAAGATACACATAATATAATTAGAGATAATAAAATTATAAAACTACACCTTTAGCAAATTCAACGGAACATTTAAAACAGTCCCTCATCAAACGGCAAAATCAAAGGCTCAAACACATCAAACAAATGGAAAACAACTGTTATATACCTTTTTGTTACAGATCCTTCCTTGTATAGAAAATTGTGGATTAAACCTAATTTTATATCTAACTAAACCTCTTACTTCTATGACGGTCGCATACAATTTTAACGATGACTTGTTTTTACTGGATTTATTTCTAATCAAATTTAATGTACCTATTGCATTTGCTAAGATTTGTCCTTGAAAATAATTTTGAATACCTGATATTTCCCATCAATAGGCTACTTTAAGATTCGTGCATGATCGTCAAAATGTTGTTGTTAATTTACACTATTCGTTTTTGGTATCGGCACTTCCTTCTAATGTGAAACGAGCTAGTGAAAAAATCTCATGCTATATTACACGAACTGTTCGGCAAATTATTTTTTTTCTAATTAATATCAGCACTGTTGTCATTAGGGAATTGTAATAAAGTAACTATATAGCAACAATTATGTTTATTCTGCATTATGACGATCACGCGCCTGATGATTGCTGAATTTTAATGGTACAGGGATTCAAGGTGCCAATAATTGACGAACTTTTCCATTGAAGGACATAACTCGAAATTTGTCTATTTTCTTAAATTTTTTATTTAATTTTATTATCGAGAGGGCAATTAAAACTCATTCGGATCGTTCATGCGTGGCACAACAGACATAAGCCGCGACGTCACTAGAAAACTACCACGATTGCCAAAAAGGTTGTTCGCACTTATAAACTGGTCATTCGTTTCTCAATCGTACATCGGTTGTTTTTGTTTTAATTCTGCGACCAATAAATATAAAGTTTAACCAGCAACATCCGATCAGCCTGATCGGTAAGACATGCGCAATTAAGATGTGACTGATAAGGTGATGTAGGAGGTACAAAATGTATATAAACAACAGCTGATAAATGTAAACAAAACAAATGCACATGCTTGGGGAATTTGTAGCAGACGATTTAATTATCTTATCTTATCCACTGTGGTCAAAATAGTTATGGTTTGTAGTAGATATAGTTACAAAAAGAAAAGAAAACAAATATTTTCTTACAATTATGTTTTAATGATTTGACTTAAAAAATATGAGATCAAATATCATAAATCCAAGTAAATTTGAACTAACTGATGCCAGATTTCAGACCACATGTTATCAGATTTCCTTTTCAAAATTTTTACTTTTACTTGTCTTCGTACACGGGTGTCATTCGGTTTATCGAGAGAAATGATCGTGAAAGAATATCTAACGGCGGTCAAGTATTGAGAGACGATCGTGAAAGTTCTGGAAACGGATCGTGAAAGACATTTAATGTACATTCTAGTTTAGAATCTTTGAAAAATCGCTTAATTTTCAAAACGGGGAACAAATCCGAACAAGAAAATATGTCTGTCAAAATGGTTTAACTTCCTCAACATAACTGTGAAATAAGATAGAGAAAATATGCAGTACTTTATGAAAAAACACAAAAGGCGCAATGCATGTCTATGAAATTAATTACAAATAACACGCTTTTTGTACCTATAATGGTCATATTTCAGTTAATCGTGATATATTTGAAATTTAATCTTTGGTGTATCTGATAGTACAGTAAAATTAAGGTATTTTTTTCTCTTAAAAGCTTTAATTTGTATATGAAAACCTTGAATTTGTTGAATATCCATCAAACTTAGTCGTGAAAGATCAGGCAACGCATTATTTTGATCGTGAAAGATAATGCATGACCAGACTTATTACTAGTTTACCATTTGATAAACCTGCAACTGGTTGAAGCCTTTAACTATTTTGATAAGGATGAACATTAAAGCTATTTTTTTTTATTCAACACTTTACCTCGAAAGTTAAAAAAAACAACAACTAAAAACGTCTCTAAATAAGTTTGAAAGATTCAGTTCTGAGAATTGGTCAAGTGCAATTCAGGTCAGATGAACCATGAAATACAGATCTCTACAAATATACTGTAGACCAAATAAATGTGTTCCGATCCTTACAGTGCCTTAGAAACTGACAAATGTTAAAGTTATGCTTGGCCAATTAATTCGAAACATAAGGTCAAAAGTATATGAACCCTGACCGACAGCCAGACATAGACATCTTACTATCATTCAATATATCAAATACAATTGACGTCATCATGGTCATATATGAAACATGCAGACAGACATGGACACCATACACGAAATACCATGGCGCTATAGCATACAGGTATATATTCAAAAGGCTAGACAACATAAAACAAGCATTGCCGAATGATGCATGATAATGAGTTCGATGTTATTTGAAACCTTGCAGAAGTCGAAAATGTACACCTCACAATCATAACAACAGACATTTATCCTAACGCTTAACGAATCCGCGATACGGACTTCACCACAAAAATGAATCTTCATCCATGAAATAAGGCAAATTCGGGTTCAGGTGAATCCTATCCGACGGACATGTAGTTTATAGGATCCAATATACAAAATGTGGGTATCCTATAACTCGTGATAAGTGAGTACTTCACATGACAATGAAAAGCTTCATCCTAAAATCATCCAACTATTTTACATTTCATTTTCTGAAAATATTAATACTTGAAAAGCTTAAACCTATTGAGGATGTTGACCTATATAGCTTTTCTCAATACCAATAACAAATATTAATTATGATATAATTGAAGAATAATTTAAAAGTCTTCGTAGCATCAGATCTTTCACGACCCTTTCACGATCTTCAAAAATGCGGTACGTGATCTTTCACGATCCGAAAAATCAATTTTTGTGTAAATAGTTCTTTATTTACCAAGTTTCAGATTATGTTTATACAAAACAACTATGAGAACCATTTGATTAATTCAAATAGAATGCCCTTATTCGTATGAAAGTAGTTTTTCTAGTCGAATTTGTGAAAATTTTGTTTACATTTTTTTATGCCATTGAAATGTCGAGAAGCAATCTGCCTTTTGTTGTTTTGTAATAACTATGTACTTTTAAAACTGGATATTCTCACATACTGATCATAATGTTAAACCATTTTGACAGACAGTTTTATTTTAAATTAGAATATGTATTGACCTTTCATATGTCTTCTCGATTAAATGTCTTTCACGATCCGTTATCAGAACTTTCACGATCGTCTCTCAATACTTGACCGCCGTTAGATATTCTTTCACGATCATTTCTCTCGATAAACCGAATGACACCAGTGTTGTAGGTTTTTTGCATCTTGAACAGCTTTTAATGATTTAGTTTGTCTATTTACATGTTCATGCCAATCCAATACAGCTAGATTTGTCCGAAGAATATAAACTTGTTTGGAGAAGTTCATTCTCTTGTCGTGATATTGAAGAATGGCATTATTGAAACTTTCCACATAATAACTGTCCATACAATGAACATAATAAGTTGGCAATTTATATACCTGGGTGTCCATTAGAGCCCGACCTAATAACATCTCTCCTTTGGGATCCTTGATTAAATATTTAGTTGGTTCATAATTCGAATCAGTTTTACACCTTGATAATTCACTACAGTGTTCGTGATTGTTCTTATAATGTTCAACTATATTTAATAGACTTAATTTAAGTTTCACTGCATCCTTATTGCATTTTTTCATTGCCCAATACAGATTAGTTTTTATACTTGCTGCTTTGTCCGATAACTCATGGTGCCACGTTTGTCCTCCCTTGTATCTTGGTCCAGAACAAATGGTCTTGATTTTTTTGGCTATATTTTTGGTGGCATGCCAGGTATCATTTGTTGATTCTGTGTCAATTCCATTAATACGGATGAATTTGTTAACACTGGTATTTCTGTCATGACAGTGAACACAAATTTTCGCCTTGTACTCATCTCTGAGATTTTTAAAATATTCTTAAATCCTCTCTGTTCCTATAAGTTCATGTTTTTGTGCACTTGTACAATCCACTTTTAAAATTGTTTCAACACGTAAAACTTAGTCTGTTCTGGCACCAAGGCAAACGACGTCTGTGTACATATAGTTTTTTTTCTGGAACCATGTCTTGCATCAGTTACAATATCGATACCTTCTTGAAGTTTTTCATAGGTTGCGATTTCCTCCAAAACAGCAGTTTCATATGACTCTTTCACCAGCTGTGACACTACCGGGGCATATTTCAGGAATATACTATTCAGCGTAGTCTTTAAATAGTACCAATGTTAGATGCCTGACAAAATCTGGAATATTGGTTTGGTAGGACTCCTGACACATAAAATCCATGAGACATTCTTACGTAACATAGATATTTTTCTCCCATATACGGTGAGCTTGACCAGAGTAGCTCATGTCTTTCCTCACATTTAAGTTTGCATACTCCAACATGACCCTTTATTTCAGTTGGGTAAAGATGCAACTGACTTTTACAAACTTTTCCATGGTGTATCACTCATTTAATAAGGTTCTCGATTGATGTTTCGGCAGTGACAAAAAGTTTCTGAGTTGATGTTTACTCATTACATGATGTAAAAGAACAGTCCAAAAATGGTATATTGTTTTCCTCAGTCATATGTTGATCTTCATCTAGTTGTGTTATATTGTTTTTAATGTAGAATGTCATTACTTCAAATAACATGTCTTTATTTGTAGTCATGTTTGGGTTTCCACCACCCATTGCCTTTTTAATGTCATTGGTCATTTCCTATATCAAGTTTTTCTCATCAATAGATCAAGAAGAAAAATTTATTTTTCCTTCAATAGGTTTTGGTTTTTCTTTCCTAATGTCATTCCTTCTTTTAACACTCTCAACTTTATCTTTTAAATATTTTCTTTTTTTCTGCAGGTTGAATATTCTCATTCATATTTACGGCAAGTGCTTCCATGATTATGAAAAATTCTATTTCTAAATAATTTCCCTCCAAAATTTGATAGCTACTGATGTTGGACATTCCAATTTTCATTCAAAGCAGGGGTGAATGAAAATTAAGTTTTATTCTAAAACAGGTATATTCTATACTTTTTCGCAAGGTTTTTTTGAAGATATAATTCAATATTTTTGAGATTTTACTTGTATTTGTAATGCAATTATTGAAAACTTTCCCTCAAAAATAAATTATATGTGGGTTTCCCCCACTGTAAAAATGCTAGACATCACTATTTATATGGAGTGAACATGGCAAACAAGAGCAGAATATAGAAATTGGATAAAATATTGTGTCAATTCAGCAGCTTTTACATTTATCTTAGGTATATAAATCACAGTTCATAACACTAATGTGTTTCGTGTAAAGATAAAAAACAACAACACTTAATTGGACATTAAAAAATTTAACAATCCCCAAACCCCAATCAAAAGTGTACAAAGTGATACTGGCACACCTAAACTGTTACATATGACATTTGTGAAATCTGCAGTAAAATGGAAAACCAAAATGATCAAAATGTTCTTTCTTTGGCTGTAACGAAGGAACAAAAACTTACAATTCAGGCATTGTTTAACCACCATGATTGGGATTTTAATGAGGTAGCATCATCACGTACATCTAACCTTCATTTAGAAGATAATGCAGAAAACAATATTATTGCAACTGATGAAATTCAGCACCCTGGTCAAAGTGGGTCAGATCAACAAAGTGCTGGAAATGATACCAATGATGAAGATATGTGTCAGGATTGTTTTTGTAGTACTTGTGTTGGTTAGTTGTAGGACAGAGAGCACATGCTATAACTAGTGGAATAAAAAAACTAAAATATAAGTTATTCTGGAGAATGATGCAGGATAGAGGAGAATGGAGCCGTCCTCAATATCTCGCGAAGAAATGCAGGCTTTTAAATAGGAATAGGGTTGATGAAACTGTCGTTATCGTCAGGAGGGAAGTATTCCTGATTGTGTGTTAAATCTGGTTAGGGAATTGTACCCAAACCCTAAATCTAAATCCTACATGGGACATAGAAGGTACTAATTCGTTATATACTTTTATTATTTCAACCGTATTGACTAAAATTATTAAACCTTTTTGACCTTGTTTTATTACTTTGCACTCAATGTTTATATACAATTTAACTTATTGGACTAATTAACAAAATGAGTTTTCTGGAAGGAAGGTTTGTGTAATGTTTCAAAGGGATTTAAACATTGGATATTTCTGCAAATTAGGTAGGTGCTGTCTTTATTATGCATGAACATTATTTACCATGTGCATTTGTTTACAAACAGAATCAGCTGTTGAAAGGCTCCGCCTTCATAATTCAAATTTGAACTAAAAATCTGTTCACTTCAGAGTTTTGAACATGTAATATTTAAAAGATAGAAAGATATTTAATTTTTTTTTAACATAGTATGTTGAAAATTCTTGAAAGAACACATGTAACAACAATCATAATAAATTAAAAGTGATAATAAAAGTTATTCAAAAATATTGTCTCTGATTAGAACCCTGTCAATTATTTACAGATTTTAAGAATTCAAGGAATGTAACCCTTTTATACTCAAGTTGCTGGTTTAAACATGTTTTTTTATGTAGAAATATCGTTATTTTTATTTCCCATATTTAAGAACCTATATCCATTAATTATATACATATATAGCTAACAGCCCGTACCTTATTATCTAAAACTGTTATTGACATTTTTTATATTTCCTGGGGTTGATCAATTAGCATTATTAAAGTTTAAAACCTGATAATCTCTGTTGTACTGTGAAGAACGATAAAATACTGTAGCCTTTATTTATTACAGATATTTCGTCTCAAACATAAACTTCGGAGGAAAATATCTAGTAGAATCAAAGAAGTACGATTCAGCGTGAAATTATTTACAGTTTTATCGAGTGTGTTCTTTTACCGATTGTGACATTTTTACTGATTGTTAATTGACATACAACATACATAACAAGAGTTTTAAATTACAACATTGCATAATGCGGGGTTAAAGTACATTCGACGTGTTCTAACGAGCATATGAAGAATCTAAAACAAACATTCTTGTTGTACACTTTTCGTAATGGATAAGAGGCATCTAGTAATAGTTACTAAATGTACCAAGCTTATAATTTAATACGTTAGACGATCGTTTCGTCTACATAAGACTCATCAGTGACGCTCATATCAAAATAGATATAGAGCCAACGAAGTAAAAAGTTGAAGAGCATTTATGACCCCAAACAGTGGTTATGGTGTCAGTTATAACAATGTCCAGCATAGACAAAAATACCAGGGATTTCTATTTCTGTTTCTGATAACCTCCCCGAGAGAATCAGCATGTAAGTTTGCAATCTTGTTTCTGATAAAAGTATTTGAAGGAAAATCAATGAGTATTTCTAAACTCAAAGATTTACAAATTGTTATTATCATCGTTTCATTTCCATTAACAGCCCTGAACGACTGATCCACATGTTTGAAACGGAATAAAGTGTTTTCTTGTAATACGATGATAGGTAATCAAAAACTTTTACAGAATCATAATATGTAACCGTTGAGATTCCATGTACACAAGCGAAGTAGATATTGCAGTTCCCAAGGTGTTAACTTTTATAGTTACCGTTTTGTCGACCGCAGCAGTCTATATTGTATTAAAGCTGCAATGTTGATGGTTTTATCTCGAAAAAATGTCTTTGCAATCAAGATAAAAAAAAAATGGACAGAAGAGAGAAGGAGTGTGGTGGTTTTTTTTATTTTGCTTCGAGCAACCCTGATGAGTCTGGTATGAACGAAAGGCACGTGCGTCCCATATTATACCCCTGGTATCTTTGATGAGTTTTTTAAGACTTTTTTTTTCGATGTCCAGTTACACGTATAGTAGAACTATTTCCTAAAAACATCTATTAACAAAAACACGGGTATAGGGACGTTTCTACCACATATAGAGTACTTCGAACATCTTAAATAAGTGAAATACATAAACGTGTTACCTTTGATCCTCAGAATATTTTCAACATTTCCGAACTTAGGAGACATTTTTCATTAATAAGCGTTAGTACAGTTGCTTACATCAATTAACCTGCTCGTGAATAAACATTAAGTCTCTTACGTGAGCCCTTAGGTTTTTGAAATCGTACGTACCAGTTGGCAATTATAGAAAAAACACTAACCTTAGACTAATAAAATTATACTTTAACGCAGCATTGGGACATGTGGGACACAAAATGAAAACAATTATTGTAGCTATACGTTCGCCTGATTTTTTGTTATTCAACTGTTTAAGAGCTTCAAATACAAACATAAGCATAATGCACTAGAACTTGACATGTTGTGAGACCTTTTGCAGTTTTTGAACAGTTTCACATTTATAAAATAAATTACCTTTACAAATCTATAACACCATGGTTGAATTTTCATCCATTTGGTAATTATGTTTTTTTCATGGCATTTTATAAGTCTTTTAAACACAGGCATTGTATAACAGCGACTACACAAACTACCGCTTTTTTGGTTCCAATAACGGATGCAAAACCGTAGAAATGACAATTCTAAGATACAAAATAAAAACTGTTTTGTCAACCATTTATAAACACATTGTAAGTAATGTGCATTCATACATAAAATTGTGCAAATTTATGTATGAATGCACATTAGTTACAATGTGTTTAAAAATGTAATGTATTCTTGTTAATTTCTTAAAGGTGTTCACCAAATGACTGAATTGTTCGACTACGGACTAACAAGGTTATCCTAACAATTGTGTAGTGTTATCTACAACTGTCACTCTTATCTGTAGGAAAATAAAGTGTTCTTGTCATTTGGTACAAGGCAATGTTTTCCCTTACACACATTTTCTGTAAGTATTATGTTACTAAGCTATGATTTAATGTCAAAGCAGGTAATAACCTATATGTGTCAAAAGCGCATTTCTAAAATAAATTGGAAATTATTCATACCAAATAAGTTTTTCGCTATCCGGTTTTTTTTTTACCTTGTGTTTCATGATTTGTAGGTTGGGACATTTTAAGAATAAATATTTAGTTCTTAAATTTAATTTCAACAAATACAAAAAGAATGTTGTATAATAATGTGATCTAATTGTTAGCAGTGTTCGTAATAGATCCATATCAGATATGCGTTACACATTAGGTTTCATGAAAATATTTTATCGTAGATACTTGATGACTTAATAAATTGAAAAAAATTATCAAAATGATTTAAGAAATGTTTTCTTCCGCATTCGAACCGGTTTTCTTACAAGCAATACGAAATTGATCCACCATTTTCTAAACGCATAAACCTGTTAAAGAAGAAAGCATGGCGATTAATACCGACGGGAAATTCAGTCACAAACTGATCAAAAATTGACACTGCCATAGCAACAAACGAAAAACGAGTAAACGATTCCAACCCAATCCAAGGGTGATCACAGGTGCTCCATATAGTTACACACCCGATGATAAGTCTAATACGGTTGGTCACTTTCGAGTAGAGAGACTGGGTTGTGTTTACAATATTTAGAACATACCCGTCGTAATATGTGAATCAGATAACCCTTTACTGATGTTTTATATAATTACACTCCGTTTACACAGGCTGGAATATTGTTACAAAGAAATGGAACGTTCACAACACGGTAGACGAAATGCTATCTTTGTTGTATTATATTGTTTTCAAACTAGCCCTTTTGTCATTTTCAAATGTGTCCCGTACCTAAATACTTTATCTTAGCTGGTATTTTTTTTTCATGGAACAAAACAAGACCAATTCAGTTGTCTTTTATAATGGAATAGGAATACTGGGTTGAATAGGAGAAAAGTCAAGAATTTAAACATTTTGGTCGAGATGCAGATTGTATATAATGTAAAAAATCTTAAGAATTTTAAGTATTTACATCTTATTTACGGCACCCATTAGAATCATGGCTTTGATCACTCATGATTATAATAAATAGTTGAGACCCAGCAATATAACGTTGTTTGGAAGAACATTTATGTAATTAAGGTTCAATTACAACGCAGAAAGATCCATTTCTTAATCGTTGGTTGAAATTCTAAAGTAGATCAGTATTATCTTCTTGGAAAGTGATGTGGGGATTATGTTGAGTTTAAATGTCTATTGTCACTACCGTATTACTTTATTAAGTAGCTTGTGTAATGTAATGTACACAAAATTATAATGATGATAAAGACTTGCTCTGCTGGGACATGTACATGTTTAATATGAAGTAGGACAGGTGCTTAGCAACACTTAGTTCTTCAAAGATCCATATAGCATGTGTGTTCATAGACCGTTTCATTTTTGTCCTTTTCTTTTTAATATTTCATAACGATCGCATATCAGGAATTGATTCGAAAGGACTACAAAAATAAGATGATGGTGTATAACTGCAAACGAAACAACTTTCCAGAAGAAGCCAAAAGATACAGAAACTAACAACTGAAGGACACAGTATGGCCTTCAACAATCAGCAAGGCTATATATCTTACGTCTTTTATTCGTATTTAGACATTTGCCTGGCGTAATCATGGACTGGATCAATCAGTTTGTAATTTATGTTTCCAATTGGTGTGTTAAGTTTCATCCATTATAATAATCCAGTCGCGATATTTAAATAGTTGTTTTTTATCAATACAGCATAGATATATATACATTTTAATATAAAAAACCCCAATCAATAGAATTTTTTTTTCGACATGCATACAGTTTCATTATCTGTCGTTATTGTTATATTTTCAGCATAGATAAATGTGGAAAGTAATTGCTTATATGTTGAATTTCAGATTATTTAACTTTGATACTGCTTCAGGGACATCAGTCAGAAGGTTAGTAAAATAACAATTTTGTCTGAATGTCAAAAAATTATAGATAGCATAAATTGTTAAGCTCAAACTAAAGTATTTCAAAAAATTATTAAACTGATGAAATATTTACTAATAGTTTACGCAAAAGGTCGAGAGATGGAAATACAAAACCACCTTCTTCGATACTTCCAGCTCTTCAATAGATGGCATGCAATTAAAATACATATATTTTAAAAATACTGATTCTTAATTGTTTGTTAACCGTTTTTCATGAACAAAGTTTACTGTTTTATTTAAGTAAAAAAGATGTAATTTTTCAGCGAGAGGACCAGTTTGTTTACAATGTGACCAGGTAGCACAACCATCGGACTGCAAGAACATCAAACGATGTGGAGACCAAGAGGTAAATAGATAAAAAAAAATCATTGCGCTAAATTGAAGAATTCGACAAAAACATATCAATACAAATGTATGTAATTAATAGCACTCTATCCTTTAAATAGATAACATGTTACGCCAATTGTATATTTTTCTATTCTATTCTTGAAAGAAACGAATGATCAATTACGTTGCTTCATCAGTTAATTATTTAGAGTTCGGTGACACCCTTAGACGAGGCTGACTTGAGTATTTTTCTAGGTCCTATTTGATCCTAAGTTTTTAGATGTTTCGGTTCATGTGCACCATAGGCTTCAAAATATTTGACTTTGATTGCTCCGGTTGAACGAAGAAATAGAAAACTGCTTTTTGAATGTAAGCAATGTATAACGTGTAGGTTTTGTTGTTTTACCAGCATTAGGTGGATAGCTCTGATAGTGGACTATCAGTCCACTTTGGTATAATCTGCTCAGTAAGCATCACTTCAATACTGACATGAATTATATCAAACCTTTTAAACTTATCGGTTTGTTTTTTCTTAAATATGAAGAAATTAATGTTTTATCTCCCTCCGGCAAATTTACCTGAATCGATATAGGGTTGGCTTCATTTAAATCGAAACTGATAAATTAGTTAAGAACTTATGTTTACAACAAAAGAAACGATTTCAAGGAATTATAAAATAGTAATTTACCTTTTTTTCAGTTATGTGTCATGCAGAAGTATGTTACAAACGACGGTGCGGTGTGGTTCGATGTTGGCTGTAGCAGCTCTAAGGTAAATAAAGACAACAGTAGTAAGCCGCAGTTTGAAAGTCATAAGTCGATTGAGACGAAAACAAATCCGGGTTACAAACTTAAACCAAGGGAAACACATCAACTATAAAAGGGGAAACAACGAAACAACAGAAACACCAAAGTGAAAAAAAAAAATAAACGACAATGGTACTACACATTTTCAGAACAAATGGTTGGTTGAACCTGTTTTTGAGGCTAGCTAAACCTCACATTGTTATGGCAATGTTAAATATAACACTAAAATACCACCATTACACGACAGGAATACAGTCCAAATAAATGCAAGAATATTCAGGACAGAGAAATACATAAATAAACAATACAAGAGTACGTTCCAAGATGCTAACCACAGAATGAAAACGAACACGTAAACAACATAGGACAGCACTCAAAAAAGCACAACAGAACCACGAATTGACTGTGACACGATTTGTTCAACGCCACAAGAGTGCCGTCACAGGTAAATTTCTATAAAAAAATATATTGTTCAAGATCAGGTTTGAAACATTGTCATTTGATGTATTTTATAACAATTACAAAGAATATTTATATAAAATTGTGTGAGACATAAGTTAATGAATTGTATTATATAGGTACAGGTACATGTATATTGGTAATGTTTTCCTGAATCAAACTGTAAAACAAATAAACAGTGTACATACAGTAGCTTTAAACTGAAATCATAGAAATGAACTGGTTGGTAATTAACTTTATTGTACTTTTACATACGAATAGAAAAATAGTAGAATTACATCTATGATATAGGCGCATAGTTATGCCCAAACCAACTAAATGCACATGAAAATTTCAATTATGGAAAAATACGCCTTGGTGTCGTAAGCTGCAATCTTTTACTGCCAATTTTGAGAGAAAAATATTGTAAGCTGGTCATTTCATTTATTATCATGTACATGTAAAAATCTAGGTAGATGAAGGTAGACGTATTTTTCCTTTTTTTATATAAATCAAACGCCACTTCGTCAATCACAATTTTCGGTGTGTAAAGGTATAAATCGTTCAATGATGTCTGACGTGGAGCGATTTTGCTTTTTATAATTATTTTATAATTCGTTGATTCAGTGACCAATTCAAATTCTCAGTCACTGTCAAAAGACGATTCCGTTGTTGAATCGATATCGTCATTTTCAATAATCTGTACACACGAGTTATCGGACTAAACTGGTCACCCGCTGATCGATACTTTGCCACAAGATAAGAGTGAAATTACAGCAGGGGTCCAGTTCGTTCTCGGACTTTATCGTTGACAAATAGATAACGGAGGAGGATCATCTGAATTATATATATATAGGGCCTTTAAAGGTGATCCGGCATCCGTAAATATAATTCGAAAGTCTTGCACGACTTCTTAATCCAGTGACACGATTTAAAACTATTGTTTAATTTAACAGGTTAGCTTCATAATGGCAGTAACCAATGTATGACCGTAAATATTGGAGTAACGAGCATTTAATTGATCTAAGAAAAAGTTCTATGCTTGTCCTTTTCGGCGATAGGGCAGCTGACCAGTTTAACGTTTCTTTACAAACAAATCATTTGATCACTGAATACAAAGACACATACATACTAATTAGTTTGTTATAACAACTTACCAGTTCATTAAACCTCAAATACCCTCGGGGATACTCTGTCATCCTGTGTTTGTTTAATTAAATCATGCAACTAATTAAATATACCTTTTTGTTTTGACTTCTATCGATCGATTTCGACAGGTTATTTTTAAATACATATTTACTAACAAGCCTTGAAAAAAGCGTTCGGAATTCGGTGTTGACAGGGTTCGGTTGTTTCAGGTTAGATTAACGTTAATTGACAGGGAAATTTTGTTGGACTTTGAAAATTGTTTGGTTTAAACTGAAATTCGGTTTTATCAGGGTTCGGTTTACCCAGGTTTCACTGTATTTGATTACATATTTGCACATGATAATACAAAAGAGATTTCATTTGTTGGAAAAATTTTATTTTTTATTGGCAACTAAAATTTATGTATAAAAGTTTTGATTCTGTAATAGACATCGTGCAATGTCTTTCACGTTTTAAACTTTGACCAGGGTCCCTCTTATTTTATCTGGACGTTTTAATTTGATAGACATTATACTAAGACAATGAATATGGCATGCAAGTACTTCTTATTTCATTACTCAATTCATCAATAGTCATATGAGAGTGGTTGTTTCTATTTTTAGATTTTATTGTAAGATTATATAAAAAATAATAAGATGTGGTATGAATACACAATTATCAACAAGAGAAAGTCGTGTCAAACACTTCTGCATTAATCCACTTTGTGTGGACGGATCATGTGTATTAACATTTACCTTGTAATTGACACAGAAGTTATTCTGATCCGTCTTATTATAAATTTCAAGTAAATGATCAGGGTAACTAGTTAGATACGGGACAGTATATCACGTGAATAGATACTTATAAAAATAAAACCATATGGTGATATGATGATCGAAGGTCTTTCAAACGCAGCTGAAATTGTAATATTCATTTCACAATGTAATTGATGGTGTTATAGGACAGCTCATCCTACATTGAATCCTTTACCACAAAAAAAATTAATATACGGAAAAAAAATTAAACATACGGTGTACCTATATAACTTATCTCGTCAAATGTAAGCTTATGAAGATCATGTACATTATAAAGATTTTAGGGGGAATTCACAAATTATGACTGTCAACAAATTTTAACAATTTCTATTTTTAAGAGTACCGATTATTGAATATGTATATCAAACAAAATGCTTCGAACAATCAGAATTGTTAATTGTTTACCAAGAATTATTTTACATTATTTCCAACCTCAAATATGTGTTTTTTTCCCTTAATACTTACACTTGTCTATTTAAGCATTGTTCTTCGATTACTTCTGTATTTGGGAAAAGGAATTATGATGTAGGAGTGTTGCCAACCGCATCATCAACATTAAGAAGAAACGCTATACAAAATATCCTATACAGTTATGTCCGGTCAGCTGGGGATACAATAGTGTGTGAAAAATGCTGTTTTGGTGACCTTTGTAATGCTGGGTCAGTGTGTGGAACTGTTGGTATGGTTAATAAGTAGTTTCCGTTAGGTACACGTCTTTTACCAGTTAGTAAGCCTTAATTTTCCTCAACGAAGATTAAAACCTTTATGCTTCTTATCGGAAAAATCACAATTTACGATAAATGAAACGAAATTGTATGGGTTTTTATTATATAAAAATACACAAAGCGATTTCACAACAACATACATTGAGATATAACAAGTTCGTAACAATACACTGATAATTAAAATTTACACATGACAAATCAATATTTTGATCTGAGTGTCACGCACGTCTGGCGTATTAAACTATAATCCTGATATCTTTCATAACCTACTAAATAAAGCATTCGTTGTAAATATTATAATTTCTGTGTTTGTGGTTTATTTTTAAGAAATAAATATGTAGGTTGCCATACTCAGTGTGTATTTTAAGTTTTTGATTTTTTTTTCTTGACATGCTATTGCCTCAAAACATGACTGTGTCATAATTTCAACAAAAATGACATGCAAAACATCAAATTTATTTGCTTTTCATGAACAGCGAAAATCTAGCTGTTGATCACAAGCAATACACAATACACAAAAAATTTCAATTGCCAAATATATATCTTCTGCATACGTTTTTTTTGGTTTGCAAATTACATTTGAATCATTGTCAGTTACGATATGAGTACCTTATAGAAATTTTTAAAAATTTAAATACAAATAGTTTATATACTTTTAATTAATTGATATAATAAATATCTAGATTGATATAACGAGTTGGTTGACCGTTACGAAATAACCGTTTCACAGATGATATCGGATATATTCCTTGTTTCGTAACTACAATCCCCTTCCTTTTTCACGAATATGACCTACCGAATTAGACCATTTACCGGGTTTGTAATAATATGATCAACACGAATGGTGCCACATGTGGAGCAGAATCTGCTTACCCTTCTTTAACATATGGGATCACCCCTAGTTTTTGATGGGGTTCGTGTTGCTTATTCTTCACATAGATTTCTATGTTGTGTATTGAGCTTTGTTATTTGTCTGTTTGTTTTTTTTCTTTTTCAGTCATTGTGTTATCAGTTAATTTTCGATCTTTGAGTTTGATTGTCCCTCTGGTATTTTTCGCCCTTCTTTGATATAAATGTATAATACTCAAATAATTGCAATACATTACAGGATTTCTGCATGAAATGGTTTGTTTGAATTGTGTTACTACAAATGCAGTAGGATGTAACACAATCGAATTATGTGACAAAGACCAGGTAAGCTGTTTATGTTATTGACAAACACCTTCTGCAATATATGTTGACTAATTTTTAAAGTGTGTACACCAAACGATACATTAAAATGAATAGATATATAGAGATTATATAGAGATTAATATAATAATTGTATTCAACAATGGACACGTTTCTATACAATATAACTATATGTTAACCTTTCATAGTTTTAAAATTAGATGAATATTTTAATACAGATTGTTTTTGCCACTAACACCAAATTCCCTAGTTGCAAATAAAACATCAGGATCCTAGCTTTCTACAGACTCGACGATTACAAAACGTTGCTTATTTGCAGTTGATGGTACAAAATGTCTGCTTGTATATATATGTTTACTGCTTTGTCTTTATTTTTCAAGTCGTTATGAAATCTATATACTTTTTTTGGTCAATGATTTGTATTAAATTTAACTAGGTTAATTAACGTTTGATCATCGATAAGTATCTCTTATATATATTTAAATTTTACATATATATTTTTTTGTGTTGTTTCTATTTCAAATCTAACAGGATGTAGTGTATTTTTTTTTTCTGTTTTCGCAGCACAATAAATCATTAGTGAAAAAAATTAGCTTAACATAAAGTTTTAATCAAATATTTTCAGAAATGTTTTATCGAGAAAGTTGTTAATAGTAGTACTTCCAATATTGCATGGAAGACTGGATGTCGACATGAAGACTTGGTATGAATAAGCAATCTGTATCTTATTATGTCTTTTCAATTTCAAATGTATCAGTAAAAATATACAGGTCATATTGCCTGGTATAAATAACATGTGTGTAAAATGTTTTATTTAAAGGTCATTCAACATTTAATGTTTAGCTTGTCACATCCCAACGTGTATGTATCTTGTCTATAGTTCTGTTATATCCAAAATATTCTGCGATCAGTCCAAACATATACAGTTTATTAAGAATATGCATGTGTGAATACAAATTCATAGACTTCCTTCTCCAATTTTACAACTGATTTACGAATCTTTGTTTTTATCTAAGAGGCCATAAAAGCCATATTATTTGTACATTACATATTACCTAATGCAAATATTGTACTTATTATTCCCGTTGTGGTCCGAATTGGTCTATATCCAACAAGGTCAGTTTAACTGTAACGATTACACATGCATATTTTGTATGTGCAATAGGTTATAGTAATGTTTGCTATTTCGGACGTCTAAAATAAGAAAGACACTCTTTACATAACTTTAGAGAAACGCTAAAGCACATTTTGATTCATTGAAGAAAAATTAAAACTGATATTATACGGTCTTAATCATGTAACATATCAATCAACAGAAAAATAAACTCGAGATATTAATATGAACCCCAAACAGAGTTAGCCTTTCGTCGACAATGTGGATGTCTAATACAAAGACAGTTTTTAATACAGAATCGAACATTGCTACATTAAAGATATGTGAAACTAATATTTTGTAACTTCAATTAAAGTGTCAACAACTCCAATCTAGTCCAGGGACAGAGTGTTTGTCATCCTGTTGTAGTTCAGATTTATGCAATATGAAGTGTACTAATAATAATACAGGTAATAAATGATAAATTGACACAGTAAACTGCTTAATTTTGTGTTCGTTGGGTATATTTTATTATAGTATTAATGTATGGACTTTTTCATATTGGCCCTGTAACATGCCCAAGGTGTTAATAATGGCCAAGGATGGTTGTAATGGCCCTGAGGCAACGTCGAGGGCCATTACAACTGTCCGAGGCCATTATTAATATCAAGGGCATGTTACAGGGCCAATATGAAAAAGTCCATATATTGATACTTTTATTAACCAACTATAAAGGCAACTTCATTCAAGAACAGTCTTCGAGTCTCGGATCCAAAATTATACAGCTATCCACAAACTACAACAGGACCAATACAGAAAAGCCCGTTTCATAAAATTTTTATTAAATGGTTTTATTCTTCGATTAAACAAAGAGTAAAAAACTTACCGTGAAGAAGATACAGGAATTTCATAGCTGAACTTCAACTTGTCTTTTCGCATTCAAATTCGCATGGAATTTTAGTCAACATTGTGACTGTCAGATGTAATTTCTGATATCTCATCCAAGTACTTAATTTTATGCTATTAAAATTCATTTCATCTAGCAAATAAAAAGTAGCTGGGAAGAATTAATCAGACAGTAAAGTCTGCATTCTGAGGATTGAACAACGGAAATGAAACAGTGATAATAATCGAAAATCGTTCTCGAAAAAGGCTGTGAAATATTTCCGTTTCAAGTCGTTACAAAACAATGTTAATGAACATCATTTTTTAAACTTATTTTTATGATATTAAGTTTAAAAAAGAATAAAAAAATGTCACACTTATTTACAGAAATAAACGACATTTTGTTTTAATCGATGTCCCGTTTCAACTGTTCATAATGCATGACTGTGATTTCGTAATGCACGGGTGTGGTTTCGTAATGCATGACTGAGATTTCGTAATGCATGACTGAGATCTCGTAATGACTGGCTGTAGCAATTTCTCCGTTCATAATGACCAGATGTCGAAATTTTCCTTTTATAAAGCATGGGCATTTCTATACATATTGTAGTAAGTTGGTTAATAAAACATTGATATTCGACTGCCGTTCCCTCATTATTACCGTATATTCAAAAGGGCAGATGTAATGTCCCTTAAAGACGTCCGAAGATGTCTTAATGGATTCACAAGCTCTTCTAGAATTAGTTTTAGAATGTTGATGAAACGAAATGTTAGGTAAACATCAAGAAGGCAACATCCAATTGATACACATTCTGAAAAGACCTACATTGTATATAGGTCAAATCAGTTGTCAATAATTAAAAGGTGTCTATACAAAAAAATGCGATCTTAGTTGTCCTAGTAGGACAGATGTTTTGAATGATGATCAGAATGTATATAAAACCTGCAACCGACATTGATTTCCAAAAGCTAAGAACAATGACATAATTTACTTTTGTCTATTGTCTTGTCGACAACAAAACACAATGTATGCATAAACAAATATATGCATATTCCACCGATGTTCTATTTCTAAATTTTTGCAAGCACATTGCATATTGCACAACGTTAATATACAAAAGAGTTTTTTTTAGCGGAAACGACATTTTGTGGCTGTTATCACAGTCTTTAGACTTTTTAGCTGTGTCCGTTGCTTTCTCTTGGGGTTTCCATTTTTTTAAGCCTGTTTTAATATACATTTCACTTGCTGTTTACTCATTTTAAATCATTTGTCATTGTAGATGCATTGTGTGTTGATAAGTCCCTGACATGTTCAAACAAAACATTCCAGTCGTTTGTTTGTTCACAGAAACAGCTTCAGGATACCTGCCCCAGGTCTTGTGGCCTATGTCGTGAGTTATAGTAAAGATTTATTAGAGAAACTTATGCGATTCGGACAAA
Organism: Mytilus edulis; assembly: GCA_019925275.1. Lineage (NCBI taxonomy): Eukaryota > Metazoa > Mollusca > Bivalvia > Mytilida > Mytilidae > Mytilus > Mytilus edulis. The sequence goes on from CM034357.1 coordinate 39,696,786, forward strand.
AGGCTTTTGAACAGATTTTGTTTTATTTTGATAACCCTTGTATTAATATATTACTTGATTTGTTCATTGTCGGAATAGTTTATACTAGTACGGCATTTTGTTTCAATTATCTCTAGTTTTGTGACTTTACGTTTTGCAATTTAATAAGAAGACAAAACAACAGTGTTTGCGTTTAGACAGACTATACTCATCCAGCAACTCATAATTATTGCCTTTTTATTCCTGAAAACACCGGTAAGAGGCTATATGAAACATGATACATAAATACATCAGAAGCAAGGCACCGAAATAAAGGTTCTCGCAGATACTCATCAATTACAATAAAACAATAAATCTTGTTCTTTAAGACAAGAGTATCAATCATTACACATCCACCAAATTTAGTGTATAGACATTGTAAACAAAGTGAGTAACGCGTGATCTTGTGCAATGGTTAATTATTGTTAACAGTATCAAAACATATTTACTCCATCAATCTCAATATGTGTCTGTATCAAGTCAGAAATTTGTATTTTAGTTCAGTCTGTTTATCATATTTTTATTTGTAGTGTCTTTTCATCAATGAGTATTTTACATTTTTTTTTAAATTAGTTCACATATAGTCAAATCGAGTCCCTTTATAACTGATTATACAGTAGGGGTATTTTCTTGTTAAAGTCTGTAAAAAGACAAGCATGTGTTGAAACCAACGCCAACGATTCCTCGGCATAGGTTAAACTGTTGCACAGGAGCAGTTGACCAGAGTTGTATACTCAAGTCCACTCTTGTGTTTTTGAATCTTTTTTTTATTGAATTTCAAATACCGCATCTGGTATAACTGTTCAAATTAGTTATTGATGTTTTTTTGGGATTTCTTTTCATGAATATTATGTAACTTCTTCGAACTCTGTTTGCTACGACTTAATAGGTATTTGCTTGCGTAATAGTATTAAAAGCTTTCATTGGAATAAATACCATTACGCTTTCTGTATTGTTTACATGATTACTTAATGCTTTCTTGAATATTTACCGTACAGGTTTTTCAACCAATAATTGACTATTTATATTTATCAAATTATATTTCCATAGACTGCACTCCAAACCCATGCCTTCATGGAACTTGTATAAGCAGTCTTCAGGGGTATAGATGCTCGTGCGATGCCGGTTTTACCGGATCTATATGCGACAAAGGTAAATAGTTATGTAATTCCAAGAGATTTATTTGTTAACTTATCTGAAAAATTTCTGTTACTAGTATATCATTATATACAATGTTTGAAAGTGTATCTGCTATCTGAGAATATTTGTTACATGAAATAAATTTTACAAGAGATGCGTATTTATATATTTTCTCTTAATGTTGTAAACACAAATTGATTCATTTATTAGCAGGTGTAGTCCTTTTTGATAGATATGCAATGTTCAATTTCATTCTGTCTCATAATTGAGTGACAAAACACTTTTTCCTTTTTCTGAAAGAGCAAAATTAAAGATCTTTAATATGCAAGTATTATTGTACACTGGAGTTCGTAGACTTTATGACACACGATCTGTTCCAATTAATGCTATCAGTGTATTAAGAACAATCCACAATCGTCGACAAAACAAACTTGTTCACTTGTAAGAATATTTGATGGAATACAATCGCCAAAACCACACATAAGTGCTACCAATTGTGGAATTCCGTTTCTATGAATCAGCATTCCAGCAGCACCTGAATATGACGAACAAATCTTCTAGTGGATTCGATATTCCAAACCTTGCATTTTCTTTCATGATTTTCGTGTTAGAGATTCAAAGGATATAAAAAGACAATAGACTTAGAGTAAAATGTGTTGAAGTCAAAGAAATCATTCATTTGTTTTTTATGGAAGCCATCAGGAGTTAGTTTGCCGTTTACGTTTTTTTGGAATATCTATTTCGCAGATGAAGAAAGATATAGTTTGTGTAACACATATTTTGTCCTCATCTCCTCGAATTAGACATACCAGATTTTATTTATCACTGTACAAAACAAGCAACACAACGAGTGCTGCGTGTGAAGCAGAATTTGCAAACACTTCCGGAGACATTGTCATTTAGTTTTGAACGGATGAGTCATAATATCTATTCGGTTTCTATTACCTGTATTGTTAAGATATATATAATCGTTCTCACGTGCGTTAAAAAAAGGAAATTTTAAGTTTTAAAAAGTATATGTGTGTATAACTACATGTTACAATATATGTATGATTTATTTATCAATTTCTTAAATTATTGTTATATTTTAAAATTTGATAGTGTTTTCTTTTCTTTTACAGTTATAGACTGTAAGTATATATAGCGTTTGGTATCTGATGAATGAAATATCATTGATGTGGTTATGATAATACATTTACTGTATTTTTGAATATTTCCAACATTTAATGACTTAATGCAACAGGAACATTTAACTTTAGCTGTACTTTTCAAGACCGGAATATTTTGTTCTCAATTCTTTTTTCGTTATTTTTAAATTTTCATTTAAGCGTCAATGGTGAGTTTTTTGTAGATGAAACACTCACAAAAGTTTTATACCTGTTGTCATTGATGAATGTATGAATAATACAATAGAAATATGAAATTTCCAAATAACGTTGTGGTATGGAACGGTTTTGTGTTCGTGTTCCACCAGGAAAACCATGGTACATTTATAAGTTCACAATTTATTATTACAACTACAGTTTTAAAGCATAAACATATTATAAACAATACCATACATACACATTAAACATATTAAATTTAATTAGTTAGTATTGTTTTTGTAATCGACAAGTATTTGTAATAAACTTATAAAATTGAGACTGGAAATTGGAAGAATTTTCATAGTATTTAATACTTAAATATCAGTTATTTAACATACTAGATAACTGCCTTGTTACAGATACTTTGATACATTTTGTACTATGATGGTAAAAACTTTATCAGCTAAAATCGGACAGACTAGAAAAAATTTAATTCATCTTCAATCTCGTTGTATAACAAATTTTACACAACCTTTGTTCCATAGGTCAATGATTATGTTGATTTGTTAACAATCTTATGGTTTGAATATAAAATTGACAAAAAATCATATGTAATATTATTTGACAGTTTTGATATACTTTTACAAAAACAACTATATCCTATTAAAATTGGTGATTAACTAAGATGCTCTAGACGATTAAGGAACCCCGCAAAACTACTGATATTTGTTTCTAATTCCGTGGTTAATTGCATTCCACGTGTATTTTTTTAACTACAGATTGCAGCCCGAATCCCTGTGTAAACGGATTTTGTTACAACAGTCCATACGGATACAACTGTAGCTGTTATTCTGCCTATACGGGATCTACATGTTCAGGTTAAAATTGGAATATAGCTGCTTCATTAGTCACATTGTCAATCCTGCGTTGAATCTAAATTGCTTCTTAATCAACGACAAAAAGAGGCTAAAGATAGAAAGGACACAAACAAAACTTATAATATATAAAGCATACATTTTCACCACAATTCATTTTCGCCAAATTGAAATAACGATAACTAAAAAAAAGTGCTTCACCACCCCTCCACTTTGGTGTTATTCTTTATTGACAAGCAAAAAGTGGCAACGATAATTGTAAGAATTACAATTTTGAAAATTGGTTTGTTGATTAATAAATTTGTATAAATATCGATAAGATGTCAAGGACATGCACATAATATAAGTATTGCAATTATGTTTGCTCATCATATGATATAATTTTTCAATGTATCCAGGATATCGTGGCAAAATGCGTAAACGAACATTTACTCTTCACATTTATAGAAACATACATTTCTAGACCCAAACGTAGTGCTTTCTATATATACTGGAACTTTTGAACTTGATAATAGAGAAACGTTGTGTTTGGATGATAGACGCGCATATTCTGTTCAATTGTTTGCGTCCGTTTACAATTTATTATTAGTCAAAATACAACCGCTTTATACGTCAATGCTCCAAAGAAAAATAAGAGATTCCATAACGTCTTAAAGTTATTTGAAACTTACACTTAAACTGTTGACAGTTTTAATTTGACTTTTAAACCATTTTCTCTTTCTGTATAGCAATAAGCCGTGAGTATTAATAACACTTTTATGCATTACGAAACATTAAAAAATATTTATAAGATGAATTAACGAATCATAGATACCAGGATTGAAATTTTATATTTACGCCAGACGCGCGTTCGTCTTTTAAAGACTCATCAGTGACGCTCGAATAAAAAAATGCTAAGAGGTCAAATAAAGTACGAAGTTGAAGAGCATTGAGGACCAAACATTCCTATATGGTTTGCCAAATACAGCTTAGGTAATATATTCCTGAGGTAGAAAAGCCTTAGTATTTTAAAGTTTTGTTAACTTTCAATTTATAGTTATGAACATATCAATGATGAATGACCGCAAACAAGTTATGATATTGTAAATTCATATAGTAAAATGGGTAGTAAACTAAATGCTATAAGAATGTCGTTTTATTTATGTTTTGTTTTCTGTAATGTGCATGCATATTCTGAACATAGTACTACAATTCGCAGCAATGTTCACTATAAAATGAATCTAGTCTTAAAAGCTCATGTTGATCCTAACAACTTTTGAAAAGACTAGTCTGAACAATAAATTATTTATTCAATTTAAAGACGTTATTTACTGCAGAAAATATGCACTGTTTTGACAAAATTAGTTGATAGTTATAATTTTATTTTTTAAAGAACTGCTCAAATCAAAATAAGAGATTTGTTTGGTAAACGAGTGTATATTGAATGAAATGTTTTATTTATGTTGATGGTGTTTGAATGATTCATTGAATTGTTGAACTTGTAATAAAGTAAACTTACAAATCTATTAAAGACCAATATTTAATTCATCTATTTTGTAGACATAAGCATTTTCAAGCAAATAATAATTTTGCATAACTTATGCACTTTTTTTAAGGAATCTACATGACATTTTGCTATTTTATGAATTTTAGTCAGAAAAAACGTATGATGACCATATCCTTTCTTTTGATATTCCTAAAACATTTTTTGAGAGATATCGTCTCGTATTTTATTTCACAATTCTATATTTTATTTTAGCTTCTACAATAAAATGTTCTAATTACATAAATATGATTTTTCTTGTCATTTTGTCACAATCTGTAACTTGAGAAATTGCTCAGTGACCTATCACTTTTATTATATTTTTTAACATATCTCGATATATATTACGTTGTTGATAAAGTACATGTATGAAGGAATTCTGTCATTTTTGTTTTTTAATTACAACCTAACCACCTTAAACTAAGCAGTTTTTCAGCCACTGCTTAGTAATGTCAAAATTATAGAGTGTTTCAATTGTTTGCGTACGACGTCTTTTCCATCATAACCAAGACAATAATTATGTTTTTTCAGCTGGTTGATTTTAGGATTCGATTTTCTATATATACATTTGGTATTTGATATTCTAAAAGATTGTAGTTTCTACGTAGTAAAAATAGCGGTAATAACATTGCATGTATTTTCTAAACATCTACTGTTCAGCTTGCAGTGTAGTAATGGGTTGAAATCATTAATTTATTTCCTTTAAATAAGTGTTCACCCATCTACCTTCAATCAAACCCTCCTCGACCAGAGATATGTTACGCATGTGTAAAGCATGTTAATTATAAAATAAAACACGTTTAAAATGGAAATAGGAAACCAGTTATATATATATCCATTTGTCAGCTAATGATCCTTTGCACAAAACGTTAAACCAACTAAATGGACAATTCTGAATGTCATGTCTCTTACATGTAATTGGCACATGAAAGCTTTGGATGTGCTATGCCGTTGGTTACCACATTAAAGTTTTACAATGTTATGACAGCAAAGGACCTTTTTAAAAATAAGAGTTATTCAAATCAACTATACTTATCCAAGACTAGAAACAATCAATATAAATTCGAGGAGATAAACTTTAAAAAAGCTTAGTTATATAATAGTTATCAAAGGTACCAGGATTATAATTTAGTACGCCAGAGGCGCGTTTCGTCTACATAAGACACATCAGTGACGCTCATTTCAAAATATACAAAACAAAAGAAAATTACAATTTGTCTTTATAATTCGCACAAAAAGGGTGAATACAGTCTACTTGTATTTTTAGACCTTCCGAATCCGAATATATATATTTATTCTGTACTTTCATACCTCAGCTTGCATGTCAGTTCCTTGTAAACATGGCACCTGTCACGCCAGTCATAATGGATATAAATGTACCTGTGAAAATGGATACACTGGTTCTACATGTGATACAGGTAAAATATAACATAAGATATTCTATCCAATAGATTGAAATATCAAACAATTAGGTATAGAGTTTGGCAGGAATGCAGAAGAGCGTCTATATAATTTGTTATTAACTTTTGCCATTAAAAAAACGCGTTTTGTTTATAGTTGTAACGGATCACATCAATAACGCGATAAGTCGATTATGCGGTTTAATCTACATAAGTGTCTTTATTCATCAAAACATATAATTTCGGCTTCATATACTGTTAGTATCGTAACAACCGATTCTCTACAATAAAATACAAATACACATTAAAATACATCGTAAGTAAAACTATAAATTGTAACACTAAAAACAAACAATATGATTCATTTTCTTTCAAGCTTAAAAAATAACTTGTTTAATTAAAAATTAAATTGAAATAAATATTAATATATAATTCTTTTACAATTCTTAATATTTCTTCTTTGAATAAATATTGTTCTTAAGGATGTACACCTCTGAGGAGCCAAAAATATCTAGAATTAAACTTTTTTTCCTAACCTGATTTTTGAGTTTATAAGACTGTAACAAAATAATTGGTGAAGAAAAAAATCATATGGTGGTGCACTTTTTTTTTTTGCTACGGCCCTTAGAAAATGCCCAATTTTGATGATTTTCCCATTTTTCATCGATTTTTACCTATTTTTAGGCTATTATCATGAAAAAAATCACAGTTCCACAATTAAACTTTTTTTCATACTTTCTATAAAGATGAAGTGGACCAATTTGAATAAACTTTACTCACAAAAACTATAGGTAGGTGTTAATATAAGAAAGTTTTATCATATTTTGACGCTTTTTTGTGTAAAATTTACCATGCTGTCAATTATGTATTTTTGTGATTTTTCTCAGTTTTAAGAACAAAATGCATATTATTTCAACTTTTTTGTTATAAATGATTGAAAAAATACATATCTAAGAAATTTGAAAAGACCAAAATGATATGGGATGTACATGATTCTTGTAAAATAATTTTTTGTATTCCTCACCCATTTTCTCAAAATTTTGGCTAAAAATACTGACTTGATCGGTCGTAAAATTTGAAAACTGGATTACGCAAAAACCATTCATTGTAAATGCACAATTTTTGAACAGATTTATGCTTGATTATAATATTTTTAAAATTCATGGATATTTTCCACTTCTATCCCATGTTTTGGAAATAATTCCAGAACGAGATTTCAACGAGACTGAACGAGACTGAAAAGTCAGAAGAATATATCCTTAAAAAGGTACATAAATATCTCTTACTGAGTATGATCTCTCTTTAAAATACTGATGTTTCTCCAAATAATAAATTAATTGCAATGAATAAAAACTACACAACGTAACGTACGTCAAAAGCGAAACGTCATACAACTTAAAAAAACGGGAAATATTACAATGTTCATGAGCACAACGTAACATATGCGCAAATACTCAAAAATAGTATCTACAAGTATTATAAATAAAATAAATAAATTCAGTATAATAAATAGAAGAAATCCAACAATTTGAAATGACATTTCAAATTTAACATCATTAGTATGTCAATACTGCTGCTGGTGGACGATCGGTTCCTGATTTTATCATCAGGTCAGTTGTCAGTACTGGCATTTACCTTTATTACATTGTCCGTTTTCACTAATACAAGTAGATTTACATGGTGTAGATTTTCGAATTTTGTTTTGTTAATATATCAAAAAGACGACAAAATCCTAACCAAAGTGATTTTACTGTGCAAATGTACTAGTTCAAATGCACTAGTGCAAATATATATACGTTACAGTAATTGTTTATGTTTGAAATAAAAAAAAACTAATTTGTACCGTTTTGAAAACGTTATGAATCAAACAATACTTCCGTGACATAGGTCAGGCGCTACCATATAATTATTAATGGTATGGATTATTTAAACAGTTCTCAAATTATTTATACAGCAATTTGAAATACTAATGATTATACCTTATACATTTAAGGTGGCTGAGGTGTCTTCCTTATGAATATTATGAAATGTATTTGTAATACTTTTAATGTTAATATAGAAAATCATATGTGTTATCAAAATATCTGATGTGATTCGTATTTTTCAACTTAAACAAAGAGAAATATCTCATATAATGGGGGAGATAACAAAATATAAAGAAACCTTTAATATATACTGGGATTGAAATTTTGTATTTGCGCCAGAGATGCATTTCGTCTACAAAAGACTCATCAGTGACACGCGAACAAAAATGTTAAACAGGCCAGATAAAGTACGAAATTGAAGAGCAATCAATTTCTATAACAGAAATTGTTATGTGAATTTACCTATTTTAATATGCAGCAAGAAAACAAATCCGTTAGTTTTTCTTTTCTTTTTTTTTTTATCTTAAAACATGCTATAAAAGACTTTCATCTTAAGTCTATGTGCTGTAAATTTCTTTTTATCACACACACATTTTCGAAGGATAATCTACACAAAATTTGGCACAACCTGGAGCGTGAACAAAAGTCCGGTGACCCTTACTTGTTATTCTATTTTGGATTTTATTTTAATGAAAACTACATTTTGACAAACTGTTAAAAAATTTGTGCATTTTATGTAAGACTCCCCTTCCATCATTATCTTATTTCAGAGACAGGATCATTTAGTAAGTAAATTGTATTATAAGTTGCTTGTTCAAAGATATTGGTTTAGTAAAAAAAAATAGTAATCTTGTTGTGTTTCATTCAGTACTTGTCTAGCGTCAGAACAATGTAAATCAGGACAAATGTCTAACGTGATGGAAAATCTGTTGCACTTTGAATATATTTCTAGTTATACAATCATACTGATTGAATGCGAATTGACTGATAATTTTTCAGTTTTAGTTCCATTCATATTCAATTAAAAAACTCAAATTTAATTAGTTAAAATAAGTCAGTTCTGAAACTTTTCTCTATAACATATTGAGAATAGCAATGATATTTTCTTTTCGTTGACATACATTGTGCAATTCATCACATGTTTTTATTTTAGATAATTTACATTGACGTACATCAAAAGAACATATTTTGCAATTGGTATTCACCACTTCACATAAACGTCACTTTGTTTAATTCGTTTAACCGTTTTCAATACCGTATTATGCATTCCTCGTGTACCTTTATGCTAACTCATCAGGAATAATTTTAGGGATTCCTGTTACTGAAATAAGTTACAGATTACTGAAATAATGTTTATCTTGTAAATACTTCTGATTTTATCTTCGACAAACAATGCATTACCTCGTGTCGACTTCATTCAAAGAGGATGAAAATAGGTAATACACCAAAACATTTAATGGATTAAGACCATTTGAAACAATATTTTCCAGTATACCTTTGAACATAAAACAAAACTTGGGTGAAACAAAAGTTACATTACAAAAGAGGGTAAATAACATACTCTCAAAGATACTGCTGACTAAGGGCATACGATACAGTTACAGGGGAGGTACTGACGTTGCTAACGTAAATTGTTATTTTTGCGACGTCAAACTATATGACTTATTGGGAAAAGAGTCATTTTTCGACTGATTTTTTTCATTCAAACTTATTTAACTTGAAAACGAGTTCATAGACACCTCTGTTTTAAAATGCCATTTGGTTTGATTAAGCGAGAAGATTATGTGTGTCAATTTTCATGAAAACGTAAATAGTGCAATTGTTTTAAATTTGATAAATATACAATAACAAATGATGTGTTTTTCAACATTCATGAACATTTGATATGAGTTATTTCTAAATAAGTTATGTCTTTCTTTCGAAAGGGAAAATAGGGCCACAAATCCGAAGTTTGAGCAAATATACAAAATTTCGACCTCATTTTACTAAAAAAAAAAGTAGCACAGAAAGGTATATTTTTTATTACATGCTTGATTTAATCAGTTAAAAAATAGTCTACATGGAAATTTTTATCAAACTGTAAATACAGGATCAAAACTGTATCGTATGCCCTTAATAAAGGGCCATTCAAATATAAAATGTTGGCCAAAGAATCGAAAAATAAAGTACTAGTCTTTCAAATGGTACTGATGCATAAAGTTAAGGTAATTCTTTGCCAAGAAAATCCCAATGGACTTAATCTCAAGAAAAAACATGACATCAAATTAGGCGAATTGCTATTGTTAAATGACAATTATACGATAAAAGGACATACGAGCAACACACATACATGCACAAATTAAAATAGAAAATAAAAGAGTTGCACGGATTGTGTAATTTGTTTCCAATTTTGTAGTTCCATATCATAATCATTGGAAATGGACAGATTGTAGTACGTATACTTAAAAATCAATTTAATTAATTAGTAAGTATTTTGATAAAACAAAACTGAGTTAAGGATGTGCACCTCTGAGGAGCCAAAAGTTTCTAGAATTAAACTTTTTTCCTAACCTGATTTATGGTTTTATACGACAGTACAAAAGCAATTGGCGAAGAAAACAATCATATGGTTGTCCACGTCATTTTTTGCAACGGCCCTTTTAAACTACCCAATTTTGATGAATTTTCCATTTTTCATAAATTTTTACCTATTTTGGAGCTATTAACGTGAAAAAAAGATTTTTGATTTTTTTTTCATACTTTAAATAAAGATGATTTGGACCAATCTGAATAGACTGGTGTATTCAATTTTAAACCTGGCACCTTTTGTTAGCTTTTATTCGTGTGTTGCTCTGTCCCATAGGCTCTTCCATTTATTTGTATTGTAGTCCTATCATATATATGTTGTCATTTTAATGTTAAATTTTATATTGCCATAAAAGCGGGATGTTTGGCATGCCACAAAACCATTTTTTTTTTTAAATGTCCTGTACCAAGTCAGGGAAAATGGCTATTGTTATAATGTATCGTTTCTGTGTGTGTTACATTTAAATGTTGTGTTTCTGTTGTGTCGTAGTTCTCTTATATTTTATGTGTTGCCCTCAGTTTTAGTTTGTAACCCGGATTTGTTTTTTTTTTCTCAATCGATTTATGAATTTTGAACAGCAGTATACTACTGTTGCCTTTATTTGTAGACTATACACTTTTTTGTAATAGAACAAACAAAGAAATCGAAGACACATTTGATGTTTTAGAAATATGCGATAAAGCATTGGGAGTTAATATAAATATGAAATGACTGTAGGGATATATTTTGTTCGTTAGAAAAATAAAACTCCAAAATATGAATGAACAGGCGTTCAAAAGAACAAAGCATCTGGAGTTGTGCATGGATACAGTGTTAATATAGAAATATAGAAAGTGCATGGTAAGAAGCAAACAAAAACACATATTAAAGTGTTTCTTGGTGTTCAGAGATCTCGTGACTTGATAGTCGTCAATTCGGTAACGTTACATTCTTACAATTAAATATATTTTGGACGATACATATATACAATATTTCAGAATACACAGAAACTGGATTTTGGAAAGATGAAGATTGAAATTTACTATTCAAAAGTTGTTTACGTTCAAGCTAAAACATGTAAATAAACGCATCAAAAATACCAGGGCTAAATTTTGTATTTACGCCAGACGCGCGTTTCGTCTTCAAAAGACTCTTTAGTGATGTTCCTATCCAAAAAAGTTTAACAGGCCAAATAAAGTACGTAGTTAAACAGCAATGAAGACCAAAATTCCTAACGAATTTGTTAAAAGACGTTATTCTACATTAAATGGTTATTACAGGTGTAAATATTTGCTGATTTCCTTGATGTTTTCTGTACCATGTACATGTAGCGGTTTTGTTTTTTTATATCCAAATATTCATGTACTCCATACTATATCCTTGCGTGTTTCAGGTGATCCAGCAACACGTGCAATCACTGTTTCACATTTGGATTTCTCCCCAAAACCTTTACGTATTCCCGGAAATGTCACTACTGCTTACGACATCAAGATCCATCGAAGGATTGGAAAAGATAGTCATTTGAAGTTAAATGTCACTATGGATAAGAAACTGTTGGGTAGATGGCACAGTGTACCATGTAGTCGTCAGGTCGGTACGTGGTAAGTATTTAATATAATAAAACTATCGTTTACCTTATTAAGGCTCTGTCTGTAGATGGACTCGCAATAGTGAAATAAAATGTTTTAAGTATAGACAGTCAATTCCTACCAGTCAAACATAACGGTACTAGTCGTTGTAACAGTTATACAGATCAACACAATTTACCAGATAGAGATGCATTTAGATTTACTGTTTCTTGAAAAATTTGTTGTTGAATTTTGAAAGGACAAAATTAGAAAGTTTATATTTGTCAATCAATAATGAAGTCTTTCGTTCCAGTTTTGTTAACTTTCTCTAAACATTGCCATATAGTTTTTAAACCACTCTCATTAATGACCAATCACGTTATATCTGTCTAAGGATTTATTTGAGGAACTATTGAGCTTGCTTCAAATGTCTAACGATCGCAAAATACCGAGATATTCATTTCTTTGCCTCGTGCATTGTATTTGTTGGCATCAATGGTTATGACGTAATATTCTGCCCGTAATTAGAAAAATACAAATAGAAGAATAATTCAACGTGGACAGGATTTCAGCAAAAATGGAACACGACAGATTAAATAGAATATGTTGTAAGACTTTAAACTGAAAATACCGTGATGTGTAACAAAGACGGTCATACGTTTTATGCTTTTAATCCATCCGTCGAATATAATAACATCAATCAAACATGGTCCTTTAACTGCTATAGATTTGGACAGGCTTTGTATATACTTATACTTAATAGACGTAATGAAGGAATTTATTATCTATTGATCTGCATTAATTCATTTTTATAGAAAAGAGAATTAATGATAACTAAACACGTGTCTTTTGAAATGAAAGCTGTACAATTCCCCTGAGAAGCGAAGTTTGTTTGCCTTATTATAACCAGTTTACCAATGATTTTGGAAATCAAGCATTATTCAAATCACAGAAAACTTTGTGAAGAATGGGAAATACTTATGTTTGTGTATAATTACTTAAACAACGGAAAAATTGGCTACGTGTAAATTATCAACGCTCAATCAAGATATTTATGTTCGAACTTGTTTAAGTATTGTTTTTATTTTATTGAATTAATCACCAATTCGATTTTTTAGTGAACCTCTGTGTGGTTCTATATATTGAACATTCATTTATCATATTTTTCCATCAAATTTTATAATGCCTTTTCAAAAAACTTCAAGTTTATTTCAAATGATAGATCAGATTAATAAAGATATTTAATTAATACAGGATGTGTTTCAACATAATGATAAAAATACAGAATTTGCAAATTATGTAAATGACTTTACTTTTGACAGAACAAAAAAGACATTTTCGAGTTCAGAACCATTCAACAAGGACATTTGATTGCATAAATGTGTCGATTTGTCAGCATTTAAAACAAAACATTGTTTATTTTTCAAACTTGGGTTTATTTTTAAGTAAAGCATTCTGTACATTTGGCACCGTTAGCTACCGATGTCCAAACATCATTTGTTTTCAATTACGAAGGTGCAAATTGAGGTAACAAAACTGGGAGCTTTGACGGCGTAAGCCTCTTTTGCTATGTATGAATTGCATGCTTTTTATACCATGCGTATCAGTACTGTTTATTTCACACAAGAAATCGATAACTTAGCTGTATTTTGTGTGAAAAAAACCCTCATTTGAATTTGAATACGGAGCTATTTTTCCACCTCCTTGAAAGAACCGACACCATCAGCGAACGTATCTTCAAGCACTAATCAAAATATTGTGAACAATTTAGTATTAACGTTTGTAAACTACTCACACATACGTAATATGAAAGGAAAAAGACAAAAGAAAATTATGAAAATTATGAAAGAAAATTGGGAATGTGTCAAAGACTCAACAACCGGACCAAACAGCAGAAAACATCCATCAACACAGCGACAACACCACGCATGTGGAGGTGGCCATTGGCTGGCCTAAAAATCAAATGTGTACTAGACATCACACCAAACTCAAAACTTGACACTGAACTTTTAACTTGAAAAAAAAAAGTTGTTAATAGTGCGTTGGTATAATTATAATAGTTTAAGAACCAGGACTAGCTACCGTCTATAACCAGTTACCGCTAAAGTGCATTTTTGTAATAACAGAAGCGTTACAGGAATTCTGCATGTATTTTATATCTATCCACATCTATTTTTTTCTGGTAAAACCTTTTTTTCAGTTTGTACGACGATCCGTGCGAATTTTTAAGGATGTTTTTCCGCAACAATAGCTGTCCTCAAGCAATTATTGACCAAGGTTTGACGTGTGGATGTCCAATTAATCCTGTTCACCTGATTAGGTCACCTTTGTCGGCTGTAGGGTCATCAGTTTCAGACTTGTGGATAATGGGACCAATAATGAATTTCTTTTCTGGTAGAATTGAATTTCAAGTGATACCTTATGCTTGGGGCTTTATTGCCACAGTAAGTATTCCACATCTATGTTTTACATTTTTTTTGTCAGCTGCAATGTTCTCAACTATACATAGTAAAGTATAACTATATCTTAGATGCCATTTTCGATATAGAATAAGAACACTATATTTGGACTAGTTGTATCGAATTGCAATAGTTGAACTATTAGACCGGTCTATAGTTTCCAACTATAGGACTTCGATGAAACTATATGACCGCAAGTGTCATTATATTTCGCGGCATTTCCAATTCAGCTACCGGATTGGAGGTGTTTTAAAATACCGCGAGAGTAACGACGTCGCATTTTACCGATTTTATCTATGGTTGACTTCAGTGCAAGACACAGTCTTAGCATTTTAGAATATTCATGAAGTGAACGTTATGGTTAAGTTTCTGCTTTTTATATAATGATAGCTGGTTTATCACTGCAATTTTTTTGTCTGTTGTCTTTTTCGATATAACAAAACACTTACTGACTGGATGTTCGTGGAATATAAAGTTTATTGTCCCCTCGAATACAACTATTGCATTCGGCTACGCCTCATGACAATAGTTGCACCATGGGGACAATAAACTTACTATTTCATTCATACCCAGTCAATAAGTATACAATATCATGACATTTCAAAAAAGTCAAATAACATACGAAGTTGAAGAGCATTGATTACCTAAAATTCCGATTGGTTTTGACAAATTCTACTGAGGTATTGCAAACCTACTGAAAATTCTTAATTTTGATTACAGTTAATTTATTATCATGACTTTGTCCTATGATTGTTTATGTCAACACAGAAAAGTGTTATCACTGGCACTTGCAGTCTACCACCAATCACACAGATATGATGAATGACATAAATGTATACAAAAAAAAAAATCTTATTTGATAGCACGTATGCAAATGTCAGATTTTGATGTGATTTATAATGAACGGAATTTGGGAAAGAATTTATACATGTTATATAGACTGAGCTTTTTTCCAATCCCATTGTTTGAATGCTTAAATAATAAAATCTTTGAAATCAATTGATTTATAGTGAACAGTTATTTTTCTTTGCAAAGTGGTCGTAATTAAAGTAAGTACCATTTCTGCATCGTGATACTGTAAAACGTGACGCTTTTCGTAGATTAAGCGGAACATGGCGAACGAGTTAAAAAAAAGGCTGAATATTATGATCATTTTATTATAGATTTATCGTTCTAAATGGGTTTTTCCATATTAGAAGAAATAGTTTTTGTGAGGGGATGGAGTACCAGAAAACTGGTAAACAATTTCTGGTTAAGCACAATGACGGTTATGATAGGCTTGAATCGAAATTATAAAACCTTTGTTACACAACAAGGCCATGCTATGAATCTTATAAAGATCTGTGCAAAACGATACAGTCACAGAAAATATCAATAAGATTTGTCAACAATTTGATCACATGAAAATGTAACCAATTGATTTCGTGAGTTATAGAGCATAGACAAAGTGTGATAGAAATGAGTTTGAAAATTACTTTCAATACTCGAGATGAACCGATTGCAAAGAAAAGGTGATGGAAGATTGCCAATGACTCACATGTCAACCAGTGAGGAGGAGTAACACTGTATCGATCTAACTACCGTTGAAACGAAACTCTCAGCCCATTAAAACGAGTAAAAAGCCCAAAACCAAGCATAAACTTATGCAATACCTATGGGGATTCTAGAAAGTATGCAGAACCATAGTTTTTTTTTCGTATATTTTGTTTTGTTAATAGGTTAAAAGCACAAGATCTATCAAATTCATGTTCACCGATTTGGTTCAGATCGGATTGATAACTCAGTAAAATGGATATTTGTATTACAAGAATTCAATCAAAGCTCTAAAGTTTTGGACATCGAATGACCACAAGTTCTGTGGATGGTCACAAGTATTTGTCTCAGAAACAAAAATCACATCTCTATACATATAAGAGAGGTTAAGGTACAACAATAAAACAAAACCTGAGACAAGATCATGCGTTGATGATAGATAAATGACAGGGAATTCAACATCATTGCAGTGCTTATTATATTGGTGCGATAAACATCAGAATATACTGTTTTAATATATAAATATGTGTATACAGTTTCATGTATATAAAATTTTCATCCATTTGTATATCATTCTTTTCTACTATTCTAATAGTAGTGCAGTGCAAGTGCATAGTGGACACTTTTCAGTAATAATTCGATTATCTTATAGATTGGATTCGAGTAGGCATTCATAATTTTCCCGCGAAACGTTCTTGTGATACTCTTCCCCATGCGTTTACACACTTTTTGGTATTTTTGATTTTTTATTGATGTTTCTTACGACAAAACATTTGCATATCATCTGTGTCCTTAAAAACTATTGTCATGAATATTAATTGATGAAATTGATTTATAACAAGCGATAAGGAATGTTATTTTTCTTTCGGTCATCAGTCTTAAACGAAAGTCAAATGGGTAGAAATGTCTGCGGCAACAATTTACCGGAATGCCCTCATGGTCATCCGATGTCATTTTGTGTGTATTTTCTAGACGCTATCTAATTAATTATCGAAATGACCTCCGAAGACGGTCATATAATCGACATAAATGTAAATATAAACATACAGCAGTCACGAGAAATTGGTCTTTTTGATTTTATATCATTGGTTAAAGAATATGTAAATCAACGGTTTTACCTGAATGAATTTTTTTTTTACAGAAACAAAACGTCGAACGCTTGATTCACTTTTAATGAGGACATTTGTTCTATTCCTTTTAACATGCATGAACACACATAATAAATGCGTATTCAGTATTTAGCTTGAGGCTTAGTTGATGGTCAGATGATTTTGTTCTTAAAATGTCTTCTACCAAGTCAAAGCAATTGTTATCTTATAATTCGTTTCTGTGTGTGTTGATTTGTCGTTAGTTTGGTTTTCTTTCCTTTCGGTAATTATGTTGTTTCGTTTTTCCTCTTATAGTTGATGTGTTTCACTCGGTCTGAGTTTGCAACCCGGATTTGTTTTTCTCTCAATCGGTTTCTGACTTTTGAATACAGGTATATTAGTTCTGTTGCCTTTATTGGAATTTAAAAATTAATGGGGTTACTTTAAGTACCGGCAGGTTGCTAATCATGATAATATGTCAGCGATGTTTATAAAATCATTTTGAAAATTTTGCGCTAAACTGACTTCTTAAAACGAAATATAATTTCAAAATTCTGTTTTGACTTGCACTTGAAACAACAGGAATCGTATCTAACATGTACGTCTAAATCGTAGATAATACTCTTCTAACAACACACTCAATTATGTAGCGATTAAGGTAATTTTAGATACTGCAGTGTTAAATGAATAACCGTAACGAATAGATATAAACTTGAATCAACACTATTCTATTGTAGGGTGATTTCCGGACCAAAATCGAGCTCCTAGAAAGCAACAAAATAGTCGGATGCCTAGCTGTAGAGTTGTCTATTTTAACACCGTGCCACGGCTTCTTGTGTGGTCGTTAACAGAAATCAATGAATAAAGTTTTTAACTTTTTTTTTCTTTTGTTGATAATTATTTAATTGATTCAAGAATCAATTTTGTAAAAAGGCTTATCGAGTTCATATCTCGATCAATCATCGATGTCGTGAACAAGATCATGCGTATCTCATACGCATTATGACGGTTTTACACTTAATCCGTTGTGCTTGTGTTTTAAAGGGTTGACTTAAAAATTTGGAGAGCATCATTTATATATCAGTAATAATTGGCTTTGAAGTAGCTTTCAGAAACTTTAATATAAAAAAGAAGATGTGGTATGATTGCCAATGAGACAACTATCCATAAAAGACCAAAATGACACAGACATTAACAACTAACTCTTAATATGGTGCTTTGTGGGTATAGTTTTAATAGTAAGTTGTGTGTTTGACTTGCGCGGAGATTCTGTAAAGTTCAGCCAATAGCTTACGTTTTATATTTATTGTTTTCTTTAATTGTGCGTTTACATAACTGTTCCAGCTTACGAGGTTGATTGAGCGCCCAGAAACATGGTTAAGCCACTCTAATTTTTATGTACTGGTCCAAAGTCAGGATCCGGCAGTTCAAAATGAAAGTGAAAAGACATTCACACACCTATTCATCCTTTAATTCAGTAATGAGTTTTTATCGTTTTGGGTGTACACAATTTGAAACCTGGTATTTTATATTGTGTTATATCTGTATTGGTATGTGCATTTCCTATGTGAATTAGTCCTATTTTTATAACTAGCTAAACGTCTCACTTGTATGACAGTCGTATAAATTCTCATTTTATTAAAAGATAGTGAAAGATCATTCAAACTCTTCAACTTCGTACTTTATTTGTCCTTTAAAATATTTTTTTATTCGAGCGCCACTGATGAGTTTTTTGTAGACGAAACGCGCTTCTTGCTTAAGTATAAAATTTTAATCCTGGTATCTATGTTGAGTTTTTTTCTAAATAAACTTACAACGTCATTGCAAATAAAATGACAAACAACAGTATACAAAACACATAATAGACAACTAACAAAACGATCCACACGTACATTGTTGTGTGTCTCAAGAAAGTACGCGTCTGGCGTAAATATAAAATTTTAATCCTGGTATCTATGATGAGTTTATTTGCAACCACTTGGTCGATGCCACTGCTGGTGGTGATTTATTTCCCCGAGGGTATCACTAGCCTGTGTTGACTTGAGTTATTATTGATATGTTCATAATTATAAATTAACTGTTTACAAAACTTTGAATTTTTGAAAACTAAGGCTTTTTTACCTCAGAAAAAGATTACCTTAGCTGTATTTAGCAAAACGTTTAGGAATTTTTGGTCCTAATGCTCTTCAAATTTGTACTTTATTTGGCCTTTTAAACATTTTTTGATTCGAGCGTCACTGATGAGTCTTTTGTAGACGAAACGCGCGTCTGGCGTAATTATAAAATTTAATCCTGGTATCTATTATGAGTTTATCTTAATTTGGTCACATTCGGTAGATCACGTCTATATTGTGGTAACAACAATTGGAACATATCCGTCGTCATTTGTGAAACATATATTCAATAACGATAATCCAAAGTTTTTATACGAGCAATTTATCAAAATTAACAAATTAACCGATCTCCGATGAAAATTCAACTCGGTAAGCCCCGAATAAAATGGGAAAATTAAAAGCTCAAACACGTCAAAAGAACAAATAACAACAGCTATATTCCTCACTTGATACATGCATTTTAATGTAGAAAATGGTGTATTAAACCTCGGTTCTCAGCTAGATAGAAACTCAGTTGTATAAAATTGACATAAAATCCAATCATTGGAAAACAATGTGTGAACAAAGGAAACCAGGCATGATAGATACAAAATGTAAAAAAAAATTACATAGATATAGGAAGATGTGGTATCAGTGCCAATGAGACAACTCTTCATCCAAGTTATACTTTATAAAAGTAAACCATTATAGGTCAAGGTACGGTCTTCAACACGGTAGTATTATTGATAGTCATGCCAAAATATATACACACAAATGTAGAGGTTGTAAATTGTACAAAAATGTTGTACATCTAACTAAATTAGTTAATTATCAAAAGTCGTTTTTTTTTATACTTTAATTAGGGAGTTTCTGTATTATAATTTAAAAGTACATCAAATTCAAGAATACATTTCCCCTTAAAAACTGTAGGTATATTAAAGCAATATATTATAGCAAAATCCATTTATTTTGTATATTTTTTTAATCAAGCGAGGTAATAATTCATCAAACATAAAATTGAGAAAGGAAATGGGGAATGTGTCAAAGCGACCACAACCCGACCATAGAGTAGACAACAGCCGAAGGCCACCAATGGGTCTTCAATGTAGTGCGTAACTCCCGCATCCGAAGGCGGTCTTCAGCTGGCCCCTTAAACATATGCATACTAGTACAGTGATAATAATATAATGGACGTCATACTAAACTCCGAATTATACCCAAGAAACTAAAATTGCGGCGGGGTTAAATATATTTATGAGATCTCAACACCCCTATACATATAGCTAATGTAGAAAAGTAAACGCATAACAATATGCACATTAGAATTCAGTTCAAGAGAAGTCCGAGTCCGATGTCAGAAGATCAAACATGTATTATTGACGCTTGTTCCTACATTTTTTACATTTAAATATTATAGCATTTGTAGGCTATTTTAAGTAGAATATAAAACAATTCACGACCTGAGTGTCGTTAAAATCCATATTAATTAAATAATGCATGATTTTTGTATCGACCGCCTGTTCAATTTATTTTCTCAGGAATTAAATGCTATGTTTTATTTTAAGAAACCAAAGATAGTTGACTTGGCTTTTTTAAATAAAGAACAGAACTTAGATCTTCGATATTAGTGTGTGTCGGAAAGTAAAACTGAAGTAAAAATGTGTCTTGTAACTATCGCGAGTTATATCCCTTACTCATGTAAATGAACATTTATCAGGATCGCCATTGTTAAAATGCGTCTTATTAAAAAATGCTTGTTGTGTTTTTGCACTTCAAATTTTTAAATCAGAAATAGGAGATTTCCAATTATTTAAAGCCGGTCATAACTTCACTGTTGAGGGACCGAAAATGAAGATTTTGATATTTTGGTGTTTAAATGCACCTTTTAAAAATCGCTTAAAGGCACTGTCGTGGCGGCCAGTTTTTATTGGTGAGAGTGAAAAAGTACCCGGAGAAAACCACCGACACTCGATAGGAAAACTCACAATCATAGCCAATTGAGATTGTAGTCGAGTGCACCTGTACGAGCGGGGTTCGAACTCACAACCTCAGTGTTGACTTGAAAGTGATTACAGTAGTAACTTTTTATACCACTCGGCCATCGCCCCCCCCCTTTAAGATGAAGATGATTGGATCATTGATCATAAATAAAACTGTAGAACTGTTCCATTTATCTGATCAGATAAAAGAAAACCTTTTGTTCTCTTTATACATATCATACTTATTGGGGAGGGTATATGGTAAGTTGCATCCCCTAAATAAAGTGTGTGAATTGTTTATACTTTTAAACACGTTCACCAGAGAAACACCATCAGTAGTTGATATTTGTTATCTAATCAATAAAACATATAAGTTGTTTAACAAAGGACTTTAAACAGTTTGAACATATATCTTCGCTTATTGATCTTTTCATAAGTGTGTATAAATTTCTTTATCAGAATATGATGCAAAGTACTGTTTATAAGGTAGACAAATTAAAAAAAATTAAAAAGATTCGAAATCACAATATGAGCATAAATTTTATCAAGTACTTCAAACGAATTTTGACATTGCAACAGTTATTGATTCCACTTTTTTAAAACATCTGATCTGATCAATTTATTACCATGTTTTTTTTATTGTAATATGTGCACTTGTATATAGAACAGACAGTTGAGTAGTGGAACAATGGATTGCAGACGAAATAAATCTATAGTTTCTAAGGTGTTTTGTGCAGCTGAAGAAGCTAGTTTATCAGCTACAAAAACAGTCAAATATAGATATAGAGAAAAATTACTACAACACACACACATTGTTTTGTAGGTTATTGCAGACCAAAAAGGTGATCAATTGTAGAAAGAGTAAAATATTTTCCTTAGAATTCAGTGTGCTAAGTAAATAATGACGGGAATAACGATCTTCTACAGTTTCTTTATGTAGATATCGTCTATCATTTTTTTCTTTGAATTTTTCTTATTCTAGTCCTTCGTTCGCAGAGTAAAGGAGTACAGTTACCTCATACTTAATCTTAAATAACGGCTTATTTCGATCATACAAAAAACCTGGCGGCTTATATCAATTCAGCATTTGAAAATAAATTCAAATTCAAGGATAGAACATTAGATAAATAGAACAGAGCTAAATGATATGCAAATTCTTATTTAATTCTAGAATAAGGTTCACGTATGTATCCAGTTTAAGTTTTGGAATATAAAATGGACTAAACGCAAAGTCTCGAACTTTTTCTCTTACAGAGATGCAGAAGATGAAGCTTGAGTTAAAAAAAACCCATACCTACAAAGAACTTCAATACAAAACGGGATTTTCAATTTGATAGCAATATTCCAACAGACATCAAGTACAGTACTGTGGATTCATAATTTCTTCAACTCCATGTAAAACGGAACATAACCAGATCAGTGACTATTGATATTCAATTTGAACATTTGAATAAAGTTTACCAAAATAAAAATAATAGTAGTATAACGCTGTTTAAATGTAATAAATCGATTAAAAAAAGAAACAAATCCTGATTATAAACCAAAACCGAGTGAAACACATTAACTAAAAGAGGAAATCAACAGCAAAACAGAAACACTTATGTTAAACAAAAGCAAACGCCAATGTAACAAAATATTTGTTCCGGCGTGACATTTGTTCCACCGGAACAAATTTCATAGGAAATATGTTCCACCGGAATTTATATCACAGAAAATATGTTCCAGCACTGTAAAATTTGTTCCGGAACTTATTTTATGACCAAATGTAAAATAAGTTCCGGATCAAAAATCAAAGCTCCATGAAATTTGTTCCAATTAATAATACAGGGTTTTTAAAAACTTAAATAAGTTCCTGTGATATAAGTTTTAAATGAACATGCAATATTTCATAGAAATCAATAAATAAGTTCCGCTCAAACCTATTTTTAAATATAAGTACCTTTGCAACATATTGTACAGCGAAACATTTTCTTGTTACACTTAAAATATAATGCAAGCTAAATCGAGTGTGCTTGCATGGGATACAATTGAAAGCATGACTCTAACTATAGGATAAAGATAAAAAGAAAAGCGATGGTATTACATGTATCATAATTTGTATTTATATTTTGTGCGCTATTCCTCCTTGGTTTCTGTTATAAACTGTCATGGTCCCATGTTCTAGTTAAACAGTGTACTTAGGTAATGGCACAGTTTCAAAAGAGTGTGTCGTTTGTTTCTACATGCCTTTTGATATAATTGATCAGTCACTTTGTCATTTTCAAATAAGTACATAATATTATGTTCATCTTTTACTATAAATTTTTTCTGAATGATTATTCTGATCCTACTCTTTTCTTGCTCAAAAGTGTCATTTTGAAATATTTTGCGGAGCATGTAATTAAACATTTACTATACTCCACAGGATCTGAATTGGATGATTTATACTTTTCACTTATTATAATTATTATTGATATAATACTTATTTTTATAATGCACTTGAATGGTAAATTTAAACTCACTGATGACAAATGCTCAGTATATAACATAACTTGTTTTACCAGTGGAACATATTTCACAGACAAGTAACATATTTCACCAGGTGAGGAACAAATCTCACGAACCCAGAACTTATTTCACTAGGTAAGGAACAAATATGATCATAAACCTGGAACTTATTTTATCAGGTAAGTAACAAATTTCACAAACGTGGTACTTATTTCACCAGGTAAAGTGTGTAACTTATTTTGTAGCGATGGAACAAATAATATAGAAATCATCTGTGAAAAAAGTTCTACCAGAACATATTTCCTGTGATATTAGTTCCAATGGAACTTTATCACAGGAACAAACTTTGGCTCACACCAACACACATAACAACGGACTATTTGATAACAACTGCCATAATCAAGACTTGGTACAGGGCATTGTAAAGACAATTGTGGTGGAGTAAACCTGGTTTTGTGGCTAGAAAAACCTCCTATCATGGCTGTGTTAAAATACTGCCAAAATGACAAAATTACTTTACAGAATACAGAAAAACTACACGGCAGAACACGTACGAGAAAAATATACATGAATAGACAATAACATAGAACATTACAACATACAAACCGTAGAATCACATCGGACACGTCCCGTAAATCTACGAAAGTATACCAGAACATATGTAGAACTCCACAATAGAGCTATGAACTGCACGTCACACGAAGGTTTTAACACCACAAAGAATTATGTATTTGTGTGACGTTTATCATAATACAGGTACATATTTAAAAATGAAATACAAAGTCGGGTTTGACTTTGTTATGGTGTTGTTTCATTTATTTCGTATGTCTAATTTATCAAATGTTCATGTTATTCGTATACAGCCATTTGATTGATGATATTGCTGGTGAATCTATGGCCTTATATTTAAAATGAGTCATCAATACAGGTTGTACACCCAATTGAATAATCAGCTTGATTTCAGTATGGAAATATATACCCGTCAAGAGAATTATCCTGGTTTTTTTTCTGTCCGCATAGGTAATAGTACACAGCCAAATCGATATGCAATGTGAGAACAAACTACGCATACAATCTTTTTTAACGAGTCATGAACATTAGAAAACAACATTTTGAGGGTCCTTCCGCGCCAAAACGTTTGTGTCTATTCTTAAAGAGGCTGCTTTCTGTTTTTTATTATTCGATTCATAACAAATGATTTGGGTTTTGGCTTGAATAAATTCATTTTTTATTAGCATTTGGAAGCTACGCAAACATCAATTAATTGTGTTTCGTTACCTTTTTACCAGAACTTTTTTTTATCGGTTTTAAATTTGATAGTCTCTCAGTACTATAGTATAAATGCGAAATAAAAACATCGAAGATCAAATTTGAAATGGTAGTATTTTTCATTCAGATTTTCCATTAGATCAGAGAGAAAACGATGACATTTTTTGAAATTATAGTAATTAATCTCGAGATTATCTCAAAATTATAAGTAATTATAAAATTGATGGTGAACACGACATGACGAAGTTATTCATTCTAAATGCAGCTGCAAACTGTTTAGGCACAATAAACAACAAGCTTCTTGTATAGTTTTGAATGAAAAGTGTTTCATCTTTAACCATGAACCGATTAATTTTCTTTGGTTTTGTTATTGTTTTATTTGTTTTACATGTATTGGCTTAATTGTTTTTAATACTCTTCAATGTTGTACACGTAAACAGATATTTTATCTAATTTTTGTATTTTTTAACAATAAAATGGTAAATCGTTTTAAAACAAAAAGGCTTCTCCTATTTATTCTATTGTAGATTTTAAAAACAACATGTCGTCTTTTAGGAATATAAGGTAAATAACCAATTGTTTGTTCTTAAATGTTTTTCTTGGCCTTTTTTACTATTGATTGTCCATTAATAGTGCGGTGACAGAAGTGTAAAAAGTCGTCTAGATAACGAGTTTAATCTCCCCGAATAACACACGGCTACAAATGGTCTTAACTTGAAGACAAATGTATCTTCTTTATTTTTTGCCCTGTCGTCAGAAGTTCGTATGGTCACATTTTTCTAAAAAGTCGTTTGAATGACTAGTAGTATATTGAAATTTTTCAACCCCCTTTTTCAAAATGAAAATTTTAACATATTTGTTTACATTTAATTGATATATTTTTTTCTTAAGTTATTATCATATGTCCAACTATAATGTTCAGTATTTTATTTTCTTTTAATTTAATAATTTTACTAAATTTTGACTGTTGAAAATTAAGGTAATTTTATTTGCAAATTCAGACACAAACTTTGGTTTCTTCTTTATAGTATTGAAAACTATCCAATGATATTTTAACCATAAAGTACTTTTTAAAACAAGTTACTGATAAAAATTTCGGAGCCTAAATATGAAAAGGCCTTTAGATATCAAAGGAAAAAGAATAGACTAAAAAACTGAAATTTCAACACGGAACTTGATCAAATCTCTTCCATCACGTTTTTTGTATTATTAAACCTTATGGTCAATAATTACTCTCAACTGATATATATGATATTGCTACATTTTTCGCTATTATATACAAATATTTTCAATTAAGTGCACTAGTATATAGTACATAGTTTGTTTGTATATGTTTATATTCTATTTCTTTGTTGTAAAACATCAAAAATATATTTTTGTTAGAAAATTGTTACTGTAAAAAACTAAATAATTGACGGATAGTTTCAGTTAAAATTCTGCGACATGTACGATTCGTCAAGTCCGTTGAAACTTGCCCCTTCTAGTCCTAAGACGAAAGTCATCAAATTTTATGCATTGTTTAATATGCCAAAAACCATCGACTGAACGTTTGAGTCAATTCACAAGTATAGGTAAGTCGACTTTTGTTTCTGCAATGAATAAAAGATTGGATGAGGTGTACAGCAGGGTTCTAGATGAATTTGGTTCATTTGATACTTGTGCATTTGAAGAAATGCAGGCAGTTTACCATCGGTCCTGCTACAAAAGTTACACAAGTAAACATAATTGTTCCCCCAGATACAAAAGTTTGAAAGCCGAAACGAGTACAAAATTGAACAGCATCGAGGACCAAAAGATCAAAAAGGTTGTGCCAAAAACGGCAAGGGTTTTCTGTTAGTAACCAGAAAATCCCTATAATTTAGAATAATTTATACTTTTGCAAACAGTAAATTTTATAAAATGAATATTCAAAAGATGTACTAATAAAACTGAAGTATTAACTAATTACAGGAAACAACTGAAATACATTTACATAACCAGACATTTGAAACACAAAAGTAGACACATCCGAATAAGTTTAAACATCTACGCCAAGTGACGTCCTATTTGAAACTGAAAAATGACGAAAAAATGACGTCATTTGAATTTGTAAAACAGATCATCAAAAAATGAAAAATGACGTCACATAAGAATGAATAAGATAGAACTAGGATTGATTCAAGATTATATATTTGAACTAAATACTGATGTTGCATTTAATAACAAAGCACATTTTAATACTTATTAATATCAAACTAAGGTAGCAATTAAATATATTATAAAACTATGTCCGGTTTGTTTTTAATCTAACTTCAAACGCAAAATATCGTTCTGATTACGTTGAACGAAATCAAATCTGATAAATGAAGGCGGTGATTAATTTTCTTTACCATAACACATAAACATAATAGAAAAGACGTCAACACATTTGACAAAATCCGATGAGAATTACAAATATAACATTAAACATTTAAACTAAATACATGAATTTGGGATAGACAAGTACCGTACCACGTCTTATAGTAATGCGAGTTCACACTCGGCAAAACAGTCACAATCGGGAATAAGTCACGTTTGGTAATTAAAAGATTAGACGACATTATGACAAAACACAATCTACCATGTGGTAAAAATGTCCTTAGCTAGTTTGGTCAACGAAACATCGTATGGATCCACCAAATCGTGATGGTGTCCATAAAATTTACGGAGTGTCAATTTTAATCTGTCCTCCTCATAACTTTGTTGGAACAGTTTCTGCGTAAGGAGCACACTCCTGTATATGAAGTCCGTATAGTGTGAACAAGCACGAGAATAACGTATCAATTGTGATTTGTAAACACCATACGAAGGGGCAGAGGGTATGTTACTGCTGAGAAATGGGAAATTGATAATTGGGAAGTTGAAATCGTCCCGTTTATCATAGATTTTCGTGTGAAGTCGTCCATCTACGTCAATATTGAGGAAAAGATCAAGGTATGAAGCAGTCCTTCTTGTATCAGTGGTATCCTTAATTTCAAGTTCACTTGGATATATGAGATGTAAGTATTGGCTGAAATATGGGTTATTCAATGATAGAACATCATCAATATATCGGAAAGTAAAATTAAAGAATTTCGCAAGGTGCTTTTTCTTTTTTCTTTTAGAAGGTTCTGAATGAATTCTGCTTCATGCGAGTACAAAAACAAATCAGCCAGCAGGGGTGCACAATTAGTACCCATTGGAATACCGACTGTCTGTTGAAATATAAATCCTCCAAACTCAACAAATATATTGTCGATCAAAAAGTCCAGCATTTTGATAATATCATCTTCTGTATATTTTCTAGGAGATTCAGTGTGATTTTTCACAAAATATGATGAAGCTACTTGTCTGACATATAATGACGACAGACAATTGTCGGACTGTTGCCCCTTAGTTTCCGGGGTTTGTACGCGTTCGAGAATTCAATCGTTCGACTAGAACTCTTGTATTTTTTGTTGCAAGAAATCTTTAAGAAAGATCGAAAAGTACGCAAGTTATAATCAGATGAGCGTATTAAGAATGTTTTATCCGTGGCGCAAAGCAATGACGATGATTTAAAAGTTGAAATTATTTCCCATCAATCTTTTAAACTTCAAGCACTTTATCATTCTGGTTGCATTACAAAATATTTGCTAAACACGAAAATACAAAAATCTGAACCCGTTGAAGCAGAAATCTCACATCACGATACTGCTTTTACTAACTTTATATTGGCTATTGACAATGATTTAATGGTGGAGAAAAAAGCATTCCTCATGACAACGTTACTTGATAAATACAGATCTTTCCTTCCTCCTGATTCTTATCTAAAATATTCTACTTGGAAGTTGCAGTCTAAACTCGTTGATTTTTATAGGAACTCAGTTGTCATACAAACACAACAGGGTCAGGGTAAGTCTAACCTCATATTCAGTAGCAACATAACTATTGGAGATGCCATATCAGCTGCTAATCAATTAAAAACTGACCTCAAAATCTCAGAAATGCAGGTATCAATGTCAACTTCAATAGACACAAATAACGAACAGATATTGCATTCCGCCGCAAGTATATTAAGGAAAGACATCGAAACTCTACAGATTTCCACAGACGAGTACCCAACTTCGGATGAATTGTCTCTTCCTTCTTCAATCCAGTCAATGCCTTCGTTTTTATTGAAATTCATTTCATGATTACTTGATGATATTGCATACAACCAAGCATATTCACAAGAAGTGGCACCCGATAAATTGCGTAAATGCTTGGCAATTGTTGAGTCTATTGTTTCTGTGGCCAAAAACAGTTTTACTCCTTTTCATTTAGGATTGGCCTTACAAGTATATCATGAGTTTGGTTCGAAACACCTTGTTGAAACATTGAACGCCAATGGATTTTGTGGTTCGTATAGTGAAGTTCGACGGTATCTAACAAGTGTTGCCAATCATGAAATTGAGCGAATCCAAGATGGTGTGTACGTTCCTTATAATGTTGCTCATGTTGCAAATGGCGGGGGTCTTGTTCAAGAAGGTGCCGATAACATTGATTTAAATACAGAAACAATAGATGGAAAAAACACATTTCATTCAATGGCACGGGCAGTTTTCCAAGTCAGTAATTCCAAAGAATCGTCCATTGAACCAGTTAAGATAAAACGTGGTAATGAGAGATCGTTGACACTGACCGAGGATGCCATGTCCATGATGAATTGTGCTATTTTCCATAAACCAAAAAAATAGAACAGAACCACCCCGAGTTCCTAATGCATATGGAAAAATTTTCCTTTGCGCCACAGATAGAACAAATTCACATGATATGTTATGGGTGCTATTGAGATATTTGTCTAGAGGTGTACTAGAATTACCTTTTGCCTTGCCTTCTGACACTCCCCAGCTTCCTTTCTGGAGTGGGTACAATAGCACTCTTTCAGAAGTTAGGACAGAATATTCAGTTGTTCCATACCCACCCATAATTGACTCAAAGCCAAGTGATATGTCTACAGTATTTACTACCATGAAAAAATGCTTGGACATGACCAAGTCTATAGGACAAGTTCATGCTATCCAGACATTTGACCAACAACTGTATGCAATTGCTCAGCAAGTAAAGTGGGCTTTGCCAACAACATTATCGTGTTTTATTGCTGCAATTGGTAAATTATGGGGCGATGGTGGTCTTCGTGATTTGTTAGTTGATTCATCTGTGTATGCTGCTGCAACTGTGGATCAGATGTTATTCGGGAAACAGTTTAACCGTGCAGTAAGAGGCCTTACATTAGTTTACGAGGCACTTTGCTCTTTGTGGTTTGGCGCATTCTTTCGTTGGCTTAATGATAAGATTAAAAAAATTCCAGAAAATACATTGACGTTTTTTTCCACGTTTATGTCAATGTTTCAGGCAGGGAAAACTGTAGAAGCTAAACACTTTGCTGAGGTGAAAGTTTTTTTTGGAAACAAACATTTTGCCTTTGACTGAAGAGTTCCGGATTTGGGGTTGTGAAAATTCCCCCACATTTATGTTCTGGAATATGTTTTTGGAAGCCATTGAAATACTTCTACAGAATGTAAGATCAGAAAGAGAGAGAAATTGGTCCTTTCACTTAAGCTCTACTGCTGCAATGTTGCCCTATATATATGTTACAAATAGGATCATCTACTCAAGATGGCTACCTGTCTACCTGCTAGATATGCTATCATTACCACTAGATGTAGAATTAGCATTTCAACGAGGTGAGTTTTCGATACGCCAGAAGCCTGGAAAGTTCAACGGAGTATGGAGTGACATGGCAACTGAAAAGTCTGTCATAAAAGATTCTAAAGGTTGTGGTGGCATCAGTGGCATAACACGACAAAAGCCAGCCCTGATGGTATGGTCATTGACTCGACATGTGCTTGCAGACTTTACGTCAGAAATGAAAACTCGGTCTGGTTGCATCAATGACAAAAGCGTTGAGCATGATGAGGTTAAACCAACAGCTTTGATTCGAGATGAAGAACAAGTTCAGAACATTTTTGACCATGTTCCAGAAAAAATGACTGACCCGTTTGCCACAGAACTCCATCCACCATCACTAATAAACATTTCTACTGGAATGCACGCTTCAAAAGACATACAGGCCTCTTTGACGTCAGCTGTTGATGATGGTAACACAATGGCAAAATCATTTATTGACGGGGCTTTTTGTGAAGGCAAGGTTCGTAGTTTCTTTGGTTCTATCCCTCGGTCAAAGTTAAAAATTATTTGAGGACCTAACGAAAAAAACAAAATTGAAATGCAGAACAGGTGAAATTTTGAATCTTCATATCAATCCTGAACTCGTGTTCTGTCGAGCTTTGGTGTTAGCAAATAGTCGAGATGACGTCACTGTTGAAAAGGTGTTGTCATTTCCGATTGGACCAATCCCTACAGCCCTTTTTCATGATGATGGAACCATGAGAAAATCAGGTGAAGCCGATCTTTGTCATCAACTCGAAAACGAGACATCATATTGTCACTCTCTCCCTGACTTCGATAAATCGCTTACAGTTTTGATAAGGGATGGTATGGCTCTTATCCAGTGTATCAATGCTAAAAATTTGAAAACTCTTGGTGACATTGGGACAGAGATCGTTCAATCTCAGCTCCGCGGCTTTTCAAAAGCATCTTCCGTTCTTGATGTCTTTGACAGATATGACGTCAAACTTTCTATCAAAGCCGCGGAACGTGATCGTAGATCACACTTTACAGCAAAGGTTTTCCAAATAATCGAAGGTCGATCCCTTCCAGACTGGAAAAAGTTTTTATCTTCTAACGACAATAAGCAAGCATTGCTCAAGTTTTTGGTAGTTTTATAGTTGGTTACCACACAAAGAATCCTAATGCACTAGTAAATAATAATGAACTTACGTTAGCTGGAACTTTTTCCGATCCTCAAATCGTAAAACGCATTTGTGATCAAACTGTCAAAGACTGCGTTGATCTTTACAGTACGCATGAAGAAGCTGATACTCGTATGATTTTGCACGCAATCTATGCTGATCACCAGTTTGGTAGTGGTAACTTGAAAGGCAGGATCATAGTGAAATCCCCTGACACGGATGTTATAGTTCTTTTCTTCTATGAAAAACACAACAGAACTATGGTTTGAAACAGGAACTGTATCGAGCACCAAAGATGCAAGACGTTTCATACCTATACATGAACTATGCAATTCTTTGAATTCCATCGTAAGTCAATGCTTCAGTACATGCAATTTCAGGATGTGACACCACATCGACAATGTTTGGTATAGGTAAAAAAAAAACGGTTTTCAAAGTTCTGAAGCAGGTGTGTTGTGATGTGTCCGATTTAGTAAACCTGGCAAACTGTGATGTTGAGGAATCTGTTTCACTTGCAAGAAAGTTTGTTGCTATGCTGTATGATCAAAAGGGTAAATTCAAAAACCTTCACAGTGACCTCAATAAAATGCGTGTAAAACTAGCGACAACTAAAGATGCGTCTCTGGCCAAGCTTCCCCCCTGTGAATCAATATTTACACAACATTTGCTTCGAGCATCCTTGCAGACAAGCATATGGATGTCATCGCACCTCCCAAAACCACCTATTAGATCTCCGTTAAATATTGGATGGATTGATAAGGATGGTTTGAAGCCTGTGTTTTTCGAGGGACAAATGTCCTCGGACTTCCTACAAGACCTTGTATGCTCAAAAGAATGTGTTTGCTTTGAGCAGAACCTTTCATGTACAGACCTGTGTCCATGCCAGGCAAGTGAAATGTGTAAAAATATTAATACACGTCTTGTGATTCTTGCTGAAAATGAAGATGACGGAGATAACGCGTAAATGTGTTGCTTGTTGCCCTAGCTGGTACACAATGTTTTAAGTTCTTGGAGGGTTTGCGTGCCTCCAAAATAATTAATCCCCGCCACATTCTGTATGTGTCTGTCTCAAGTCATGAGCTTGTTATGCAGTGGTTGTTGTTTCTTTCTATATGCTATATTGTGTGTGTTTTCTTAATCTATTTTGTTCATTTATAAGGATGTTACATCATCCGTATACATTTGTTATTTTGGGAATTGAAGACCAAGCAGTATAGGTTTTAATCATTGTTGAAGGCAGTACGGTGACACATAAGTATTAACTAATGTGTCAGATGGTAATTTATGGAGAAAAGTCTCGTTAACAATCATACCAAATATTATTTTTTATATAGAATACCTTTGAAGATTGTTGTACGTTGCCAAGGAAAAAAGGGGGGTTACAGATACCAGAACGATCATGTTATAGACAAGAACAAGAGAATAATACACAACAGCATATAATACTATGAAAGCCGCAATAATTGTGAAAGAACAGAAGCAACATTACAAGTATTCTTTTGAAAAAACAGAACCATCCGCAAAAATCAATTTGAGGTCATATTTGACTGTAGTGTATTATTGCTTCGTTTTGATACCACACCCAATATGATAGTTTTAAAAATAATTTGGAAGTACTGTCCTTCATGACTCTTGATTTTAATCTGAAATTGAGAATATTTATAAAGCTACGGTGCTCTAAACATTTTATGGGTTGAAAACTGAATTTTTGCAGTTTTGTTTATAAAACGTCGTTTACGGACATTTTTTATAAAAAAATTGTTATGATTAATGTTTGTGTATAATAACAAACATTTCTAAAGCTAAAACAGTATCGTTTGTATTGAGGTAGAGATTAGAAATAGAAATAAATGTCAAAATTGAAACCCTTCAAAATTTTCACAGATTGGTACATATGACCTTTGACCTCAATTAAAAAACATTGTGACCATATGAAGTATTGACGACAGGCATAATGTTAAAGCACAAGGTTTCCTCTTTCGAATGATATATTATATAGGTGTGTGTTCGGTGGGGAGATTAAAGTAAAAAAAATCTTCCTTCAGTCACCGCACTAAAATTGGATTAGTTAAATTAAAATCATTAGTTTTTCCCTATTAAGTAGAGAGATACTAGTTTCTTACGGAATTAAAAAGTGTTTTGTCATGTAAAAATCAATAGATTTCTTTAAAGTTAATGTGTTTTAGTTTATTACGAAATGGGCTTGTGACATCTTGCATCTTGGCAGAATTGATTGCACATTACTATTTCTTTGAAATATTGTAAAAGATAAAGGTAACTGATTATTTGAGATAATTTCAAGTTTTCAAATATTTCTACATCAAAGGAAATTAACGGCAAATAAACGAAAAAGTTGTAATGTAATAAAGATATAACACAGATATAATTCGAAAATAATAAATATTAAAGTTATTGCATGATTTAAAATTTTTTAGGTCAAACCTGTCGGATAAAATATGTGATTTATGTACTCAGTATTGTATTCATATGCATTTTATGTTGATTATTTTTTTAAGTTCAGCTCTGAGAACCGGATGTTCACGGTTTTGTTCTAAATCAATTATTTAAAAAAAAAGGCTTTTAGGCCTATTTTGTCAACAAACTTGGCATTATGGAAGTGAGAGAAAGTGGCCATAGTCGACTCGGATTCATACTATTTCGTTCGAATTGCTACTTCGTAACTACAATCCTCATCCCTTTCATGAATGTGATCTACCGAATTAGACTATTTACCGGATTTGTTATTACATAAGCAACATGACGGGTGCCACATGTGGAGCAGGATCTGCTTACCCTCCGTATCACCTGAGAATACCCCTATTTTTTGTGGGGTGCGTGTGGCTTATTCTGTAGTTTTCTATGTTGTGTCATGTGTGCTCTGTTTGTCTTTTTCATTTTTAGCCATGACGTTGTCAGTTTATTTTCGATTTATGAGTTTGACTGTCCCTCTTGTATCTTTTGTCCCTCTTTTACATGTCATTTTTTGGACATGCATCAATATATGCTCGTCCTAAAGTAAATTGATACCATCTTATAAAAACAAATCGAATTGATTGAATTTGTCAGCCCATGTAGTTTTAAAAATGACATTACAATTATGGTATAAGGTTTGCGAATGACATTGTGAATGCTAGGTGATGAATGTTGAAAATCAAACTGAATTATAATTTTAAAATTGATATTGAACTTTATGATAGGTGTGAGATACCCAACGGGGCATTAATGCATAAACAAAAACAAACTGACAACGCCATGGCAAAAAAGTTAATTAATCAAAACAAACACAACAGTATACACCACATAGAAAACTAAAGATTGAACAACATGTAAAAAATTCCTGCTCCTTGTATGGTCCTCTTGATGATGTAAAGACAAACCATAACAGACAACCAACTGTTGATGGTCTTCGTAAAATTTTAGAAATGATAATTTCAATATAGTAGTCGTGTGCAATATTTTCATGCTTATGTTTCACGTCTGTTTGTTTTGTTCACACATCGTTGTCAATGTAATAGAATTTTATCCGACTGTTATACTTGTGCGTGGTTTAGCTAGCAATTTTCTACAAAAAGAAGTACCAAGTCGGAATATGACAGTTGTTATCTACTCGTTCGATATATTGAGCTTATAATTTTGCCATTTGAATAGGGAATTTGCGTTTTCCTCGGCGTTCAGAAATTTTGTTGTTCATGTTGCTGAAATACACTTTTAAAAATGTGATTTGTAAGATTTCTTATGAGATACATATGCATTGAAATACGTAGATATGAACAAGTATAGGTCACTGCACGACTTTCAACAATGAGCTACAAAAATAAACGCGAAGATACACATCAGATAATAGACGAAACAATGTATACGAGAACTAGTGACATTTAACATTTCAAAAAATAAGAGCGAAAACAAGATATAACAGACTGTTAAAAAATTACAATTCTGAATTGGACAAGTCATTCAGAAAGTGGCGTGGATTAAAAATCTTTATGAAATTCGGGAGTGCTCAACCTATCATT
>CM034357.1:39732876-39748052 GCA_019925275.1 Mytilus edulis
GTTTAATACTGAGGTTATATTTAAAAATGGGTTAATTCGAAAACAAAATCCTCAGTAGAATGGGGTAGTTTTAGTAGGAGAATATGTGTTATCAAGGAGAATATTTACAGCACTTACAACTTATTACTTTTTACAAGTTTAGATTTTTTTGGATAACTGTGCATTAAATTATTACTAAAGCAGATATATACCGAAGCTGTATTTCAAAAAGAATTTGTTTAGTATACCATTATCATGCATTTATATGATGAATGTTATAAATAGGCAATATTCTATGTAAACCGCTATATTGGTATAAATAGTCCTTAGTTTAACACTGTTCAAATAACGAGCATGGTCTTTTTTCATACAAAACACTTCTGATACATGATAGAATATATTTTATAACTTGAAGCAGACAAGACCAAATATTTAATTTTATGAATGGCTGATTTAATCTAGGCTGTTCTTGTCAAACTTTAGTGCAAGACCAGTTTTGATCCCGTTGCTAAGAACCGGCTTTAGAATAACGTCGTGTGCAATTGTCATACGTTCGAGGCAATCTTAGTTTCCGTGCTGGTCAAGCCTCATCAATGACGTCAAAAGTTACATATGAAAGATACATAAACTGTGAAAATCGAATTACATTCAGAATGATTGCAATCCACGTTCTATTGTTTTATTCTAAAAACGAACAAATAGAAGGTTATAACTGACTCATAAAAAGTAATAACATTGTCTCTTCGAAGTAGAAATTGAGTGTTTGGTTTAGTATACATTGTTGCAACGTGACTTTTGTTTCGGTCTTTTGTGTCCTGTACAATTACATATTTCACATACATGTCTTTTGTTATCATTTGAACGGAAAGAGAAAGAAAATTATAGTTCATAGTCTCATCTTCTTAGAAAGGATTGTAGGATAGTTTACAGAGGTTTGCTAACATCAGATAAAATGTGAAAATTCGGGTTATTATTGTTACATTTTCATTAACAACCGGACACAACGGATCCGCATGGGGTACATACATTTGTTTTTTTCTGGCAGAAGGACGACTTTGAATCAAAGACAAGTTCAGAATCACAGTATGTAAGCGTTGTTATTCCATTTACACATGTGTAGTAGATTTCGCACTTCTGAACATGTTCACTTTTATAGTTACCATTTGTTCTATTAGAACAGTCTATAGCGTATCCAGACTGCCACTTGGATGGTTTTATAATGAAAAGGTCTGTACATTTGCCATATGCCTTGTAAGGTGCCATGTTTGTTGAACAGGGATTTTGACCACTATAAATGTTTCTTTCATCTTCACATTCAAAATAATCCTCATCTTGCGGCGACCTATTCTATTCTGTGTATTCCATCAGCATATCCCACACAGTCAGGGATTGAATATCTGCAGAACTCACATGGGAAATAAGACCCAACTTCTAGGTAGTCACCTACAAATGTAAATGTATCAATCAGTAATTAATATTTTATTTTATTTCAAATAAAACAATAGGCTTATGGACTTCAGTTTATTTTCAATATCCATATTAATAGGTGTTGTGTCATTACTTTCTCTGACTGTATAATCCATTTAATCAATGTAGAAACTAATGAATGGTATGCGTGGTTAAATGGCGAGTTCAACAATTGCTTCAGCACGGACTAGCCATTACGTTCTTAGTAAAAACCATACAATATTACAAGAAAACAATCATAGCCTTACCGAATATTCACAAACAAAAAGAAAAACGGAAAGGTCATGAAAGTCCAGATTGTTGATGATAAATTCAGAATTTATTGTTAAAAGCATGTGTTCAGCTGGCTTTTGCTACTTATTTAAATAAATGTATGAATGTTTTTGATACTCGAATATCACATTTTGAAAATAATTCAGAAATGAATAAAATAGTATAGAATACGCCTATTTCAGATTAAGAAATAAAATTCTGGAACTTTCAAAGTGGTTTGTGTTTGTTATAGCCGACAAAGCAGCCAACAATGCGGTGGTGGTATGCCGTAAATACTATACGGATGTCCTTAAGATTGAAATTTTAAATTCATCTACATTCAAGTACGTGCGCTCAACAGATAGTCATATACATGATATAGTTCACAAACATATCATGACTACATTACAGCCTAAGGATTCTTTCAAACATTCTAAGGTACCTACTTGTTTTGGTTACCTAAACTGATAAAAAAAATACTAAAATATCGTTTCATCTTGGCCTCTAGTAAACGTTCTACAACTATTTTTTCAGTGCTTTTTATTATTTCCTTAACTACTATCAAAGAACTTATCATACACTTTTTGTAATAAGACTAACTATTTTTTGAGTGTGAAAAACAATCATGGATTTGCAATCTTTTGATACTTTGACTGTTTATGACGTTTGATCACTAAATTCATTGTATGTTGGATGTTTACAGATTGATAATTTAGATGCATGATTTTTTAGCAGTTGTTATTGGCTTTGAACTATCTGTCAATGACTGCGAGTACTGTCAGGTCTATACTTAGTGGGTTTTTTTTGTTGGGATGTACAAGTATCTGGCCACGTCCATCCTGTTTTGTTTTGTTATATGTAGTTCTATTTGCATCCATTTGATAATGTAACCTTTTCAACTGGTTTTTACAGTTAGTTCTTATGGTGTACTGTCCCTGGTTAGGGGAGGGTTGGGTTACCGGTAACATGTTTAACTTTATTTCCATTCTCAATTTTATTAACCCCGCTACATTCTGTGTGTATGTGCTTATCGCAAGTCAGGAGCCTGTAATTCAGTGGTTCTGTTTGTTGCGGTGGTACACATTTGTTTTTTATTCATTTTGTATATTAATAAGATCTTTAATTTTCTCGTTTGAAGTTATTAACATTTGTCATTTCATGGTCTTTAAAAGCTGACTATGCGATTTGGTCTATGCTCATTAGTGAAGGTCGTACGGTGACCTGTATTTGTTTATTTCTGTGTCATTTGGTCTCCTGTGAAGCGTTGTTACATTGGGAATCATACCACATCTTTTTTTTATTATTTTGTTAATCGTCTCCGTCTACTCCAAAAAGGAAATCCACTTTTTCTGATCATTTGTTATTTCATTTGTGTACCGTGATTCAGTGGTTTTTTATCACATTTATCCTTAACTTTAAATTGTTCATATATACTTACATTTATTTTTTGTTTCATATCTACACCCACATTTCACGTCTGTATAATTCTTACAGGACATAGTTGTAGTTGAGAAAAGTTCAGGGTACGGACATTCGTGTAGATAGGCAGGTCTTAGAACTTCTGGTATGTCAGGGAAAAACATGGTATCTATATGTAATGGAAGGGGAGACACCGCTTGACTGCAGTTATAGTACAGCTGACATATATTTGGATGTGGCAGAAGTGTGTTTGTGTCGAGTATGCATGCTTGGTTTACATCTAAAAAATAATATAAAAGTCTCGTAAATATAGTTAAGAAACTAAAGTGCCGACTTTTTTTCGCTTTCTATTGTTCATAAGATTAAATCATTATTCTCATTTTATCTAATTAATGTGGTTATGTGCGAAAACCAAAGAAAGACTTATGTGCACAAATACCACAATATATAAAATGAAAACAACAAGGAAAATAATTTCATGCGTTCGAAGCACTTTTCTGGATTAGCCTTCATCAGGAACGGTCAAAGCCAAACATTTGAAATCCGAGGACGTATAAGTACCGAAACAGTTAAAGAGCTATAAGTATCGTTTTAATTTATGTACTGCTCTATTCTTTGTAATTTAGATTATTTCTTTTTATTTGATAATAGGGAGAAACTAGTGATTTAAAAGTTTAATCAATTATAAATTAGAAGGTTTGTATGAGTGTCAATGAGACCACTCTCCATCTAAGTCACAACTTATGAAAAGTAAAAGGATAATAGGTCGAAGTACGACTTTCAACACGGCGCATTGGTTCACAATGAACAGCAAGCTATAAAGAGCCCCAACATGACTATTGTTAAACAATTCAAACAGAGAAACCAACGGTCAAATTAATATAAAAACGAGAAACGAGAAACACGTACGAACCACATCAACAAACGACAACCATTGAACAACAGGTTCATGACTTATGATGGGTTCATACAAATACGTTTTAAAGAGGCTCAATCCTGCATCCTAACCTTAAACAATAGTTTAACACAATAACATAAAAATATCTATACACTATAAAATATCAATTGAAATGGCTTAACTCGACCAAAAAGACGTATAAACTAAAACAGGTTAGCATACACTGAACAAATAAGTTTGATCTATGACACAATATCAATACCATATTAATAAAATAAAGTCGTAGAACAATGTCAAAAGACAACCCTAACCTGGAACAAATTCACATTTCGAAATTTATAACATTATTTTTGAATTTAAATTAAACCAGTTTGTTGTTAGGAGTAGGGAAATATTTCTCAAAATAAATAGTAAGAGTACAAAAGTGAAAATGTATCGTTATACTAGTAAATACTTAACACTAAATAATTAAACATAAAATAACAAAAAGGTATTACAGATTGTGTTAAAAACGAAATTACCATTTGGGAGTACTCCCAGTTAATAAATGATAGTTTGAGGCCAAAAATATTTAATAATAAAAAAGGTCATGAATCAGTTGTTTGAAAACATGGATAACTTTTTCTTTAAACCTTTTTAACTAAATAAATACGCCTGGATAAATAATATTACAATATCCATTGATTTTGAAAAAAAAGTAAAATCACAAAAATACTGAACTTAGAGGAAAAATAATTCGGAAAGTCCATAATCACATGGCAAAATCAAATAATAAAACGCATCAAAAACGAATGACAAGAACTGTCATATTCCTGACTTGGTACAGGTATTTTCAAATGTAGAAAATGGTGGATTAAACCTGGTTCTATAGCGCTAACCCTCTCACTTTAATGACAGTCTCATCAATTTCCGATATATTTACATTGATGCGTTAAATAAACAGACACAATAAATAAAATAGTCAAAATATGGGTACATCAGTCATTAGTCCTATAACATATGACTTCGCATTCTTATTCAATTTTTAACGTTTTTATACTGATATTTTCATTTTTTTTTTTTTTTTTGGAATGCGAAGTCAAATCGAGATACGTTAAATTCCTTTAGCACTTTCCGACATGATTTCAGGTCGGAACAAAATTGCTTCAATATTCTTTCTATGTCAAATATTTAACGGGCCAAATATCATTTTGAATAACTTAAGCACGAAAACTATTAAAAAAATTACTTACTTGTGCTAAAGAAATAAAAAAAAAGGAAATTCTTTTTAGCATTTTTAGGAAACGATAATATAATCTATCCTTGAAAGAAAGGAGTTAATTTTTCTCACCACATGATCAATCATTCAATATTTTTTTTAATTCTTATAGCAAAAACTCCTACATTTTCTCTCTCATTCATAAAAGACATATTTATTAATTTGTTCTAAGGTGTTAAAGAAAAACACTATCCCCTACCCCCCTTTTCCCCTCCAATAATATTTCAGAACCTTCATTAAGGGAAACGTTGAAAATAAGAATAAAATTGTTTTTCTTACGTCTATATATTATACCTGAGTTATTTCAACTAATGTTTTCATTTGTCAGTCTCTTGAATGGTTCCAAAATATATGAAAAAAATTGTTATATATGGGCATTTCTGCAAAGTTCAATACACGTGTCAGTTATCTTTATAGAAGCTGTATATTCTTCCTCAGTCGTTTGGCTTGAACTTTCGATAAATGTCTCACTTGTAATGTCATTCGGCGAGCGAAGAAATCTTCATTCACCGTATAGTAAAAACATTCTGTAATGTTTCTCAAAATAGTTTTGGAAAGTTTTTCCCGAAATTCTCCGTCCTCTGATTTCATTCGGTGAGCGAAGCAATCTTCATTCAGCGTATAGTAAAAACATGCTGTATTGTTTCTCAAAATAGGTTTGGAAAGTTTTCCCGAAATTCTTCCTCTCATTTCATTCGGCGAGCGAAGCAATCTTCATTCACCGTATAGTAAAAACATTCTGTATTGTTTCTCAAAATAGGTTTGGAAAGTTTTTCCCGAAATTCTCCGTCCTCTGATTTCATTCGACGAGCGAAATAATTTTTATTTACTGTATAGTAAAAACATTCTGTATTGTTTCTCAAAATAGGTTTGGAAAGTTTTCCCGAAATTCTCCCTCTGATTTCATTCGGCGAGCGAAGCAATCTCCATTCACAGATATTTCAAATATTATTTCTTCTATATAATGTTATACAATCTGTGTCGTTGTCAGTTTAACGGAAATGTACAAGTTAATTTCAAGAATGGGGACAAATAATTTTTACAACTGGTTAAAAACATTTATTCTGCAATTTTCTAAGCCAAAGTTTCGCTTAAATTTCAATTGGGTGAATTCCATCTAAATACAAATCTTTATAATTATAAGATATATGAGTTTGGATATTTCTCCTACTGCGACCCCGACGTACTCGTCTTGGTTTTACTAGATCTAACGAAAATTTTGGTCCCGAAGTAGTGGAATTTAAAGAGTCCAATTTAGTATTAAAACTTTCAATAATTTCCTGCAGCTTGATGTCCTCGTCTGCAAACGTTTCTGTAATGTCGTGTCCTTGGTATTCATTCCAGTGGCTGATCGAAAATATTGGACACGACAAATAAACGACCTCAGCCGAAGACTTTACCTAAAAAAATTTTGTCTTTATGGATACTAGTCTTTCAATTACGCCATTTATAGTTTCAGACGAATTGATAGAAATATATCGGTGAGCTCCAATTTTGTGAACTCGCAAGTTCCAAGCCAAACCATTACTAACGGCCTTTCCGACTTACAACTTGAAATACGACCTTCAAGTTCTTCGACAAATTCGGTGTTCCTACTTGTAGCCCCCCTTTTCACAACAAACTTAATAATTGTGTCATCGCGCTGTACACTCCTCAACAGATAATTCCCTTTACTGTCGGTCAAAAGAAAGGCTTCCCGACTTTGATGACCACCAATTTTCTTCTGAAAATCATCATCAAACCTGTCTAATTGCTTACGCACTGCGTGTTGAGACATTTTGGGTAAAAAGAATGCCACGTGTAATTTATCCGCTAAAAGCCTTACGGTCTTATTCAACTGGGGA
Source organism: Mytilus edulis (assembly GCA_019925275.1). Lineage (NCBI taxonomy): Eukaryota > Metazoa > Mollusca > Bivalvia > Mytilida > Mytilidae > Mytilus > Mytilus edulis. The sequence goes on from CM034357.1 coordinate 39,739,994, forward strand.
TCATGGTGAGATCGTAGAAAAGTTTTCTCACGAAATTAATAGATTGATTTGCTCAATTAGGCAAGTCGGAAATATTTCATGCATATCATACACGAAGTAGCATGTAATCAATTAGACATGTTTGATATCTATAATTATTCAAATAAATATAATAAAAAATAGTTGTTGGTCCTTACAATCCGGTTGCAAGTATTTTAGACAATTCAAACCTAATGCCAAAAATGCTGAAAAAATCAAATCAAATAGATTTTTTTGGTCGTATCTTAATCAATAATTTTAAGTAAAATTTTAGAAGCAATTAATATATGCAGATCATTTTGACAATAAAAAAATCACCAGTCTTGAAATTGAAAGTACATTCTACGCATCGACTATCACTCTTCGTCGTTTATCAAGTCTCTTTGATAATTGTTTCATTTTTGGTTGAAACTTTCCTGGGAACTTTGGATTCTCATTATGAACAAATGGATCAAAAGCGCTATGATGCTGTCCATTGATTGTAGAGAAAAGGTCGTCTCCTTGCAGAAAAGTGATCATTCTTTCAACATTTTTGTCTCTGTTTGATTCCCTTCTTCGGTGTCTATACAACTCTTTCTCTATAATTTGGGAATCAAACACAGAATCCAACGCCTCGCCATGTGGACCTACAATCTGACCACATCGTTGGATTGTGGATTTTGTATACCTCCCTGTAGCAGCATCTAGAATGTCTTTGAAAAGCCTATTCAAAATTTCATTCATAAAACCTTGAGGAAGATTTCTACCCATACCACCACCATAATTTACCGTTCTGTTGTATGTTAGGTCGTTCTTCAACTTTTCGAGGAGCCATCCATTTACAGAGATCAACAAACGATGTGCGAGAATCAAATATTTTGGGTGTTTCGTTGAGAAGAAATGAATTAGGTCGAATTTCCAATGAGTTAGCATAGCCTCACCATCAGCCTCTCTTACAGCATCCCGACGACAAAGAAGATTTAGACCAACCCAAGCAAGAGCTCTGCTATAGTTGCATTTAAAATTAAAATTTTCGGTTTTGCTTGCTGATTTTGATTTCCTCTTTAGTTTGCCCTTTTTGCCTTCTTACAAGCTGCTTTACAGAACCAATCCCCTTCTGGTAAACTATCTGCTGTCATAGTTCAAATGATACCATTCCTGACCAGTACATCTAGATCCAGCACTACAGCCAATCATGGGCTCATCGTTTCCTAGATCTTGCTGACATGTGCAGTACGGATAATTATCTTGATGATCCTTACATGCATCACTGCAGAACCAGTTATTTTGAAGGTCATCCGGATCCAAACCAACGCAAGTATAATGAAACAGTTCTCCATGTGAACAGTTTCGTCCAGCTCCACACAAAATAACATCTTCTCCAGTTTCCTCTCCGCAACAATAGCGGTCTGGTTCCGAATTGACATCAACTTGAAGGGGGTCATGATCGAAATGATGCCATAATTCTTTCACGATTGCTGTTGACAAAGAATGAAGATACTGGGCTCTGTCATCATTGGACGAATTTTCAATCTGTTTGGTGCAGAGTTGGGTCTGTCATTGGCGCTTTTCATGTCTAATAAATTCATTGCAAGAAGACAAACGTAACCCTCCGTGGCAAGGCACATTAATTCCCATGCGTGATTGAAGTTGTCAGATATTATCTGATTTCACTGATATTAAAAATATTTTTTAGGTGGCTAAGGGTGCCACTATCTGCCGCGCTTGACCCTTTGAAGAATTCGTCATAGTAATCCTGCAGCAGCAGCATTTCCTTATGGAATTCTTGAACAGCAGGTTCACAACCTTCCAAACGCTTCGGAACCATTGGTTCAGACCGTTACACCGGGCACGGTGAACATCATTTCCTCTTTCGCAGCTTAAACCATCACCGAAAGCTATAGAAGTATATGGCTTTTCTCGTATAGATGGAATATATCGCTGTAAGTTTTCGTAAATGGTGATTGCCCCTTGAGTGGATGATGGGTCTACATCGAAAACCCCAAGGTTTATCAATATACTTTTTTCTGAAGATTCTTTGGAATACTCATGTAGAATATGCGGAGTGGTGCAGACACCTAGATGTCTATTGAACCAGCGCAAATGTCTTGTTATTATTCTGGATACGATGACTTTCATTCTATTTTCCAGATTTTCAGTGTCTTTAGCGTTGGGAACAAAAATACCAGGAGAAAAATTTACTGCCTTCTTTAATTCACCATTAACTTCCAAATCAAGATGCGTTGTTTGCACTCTGTTTACTCCTATGTACCCGAGCGCCATATTGAGGTACACATTCTTCTTATCCTCAGATGGATTTCTTGTAGTCACCTTTTTTCCTATATTATCCCAACACATTGTAAATCCAGGATGTGCGATTTCTTGCTCAACTTCCTCAGGTCCGCTCTCAATTTCTGCAATTTCTTCATCAGATAGGCTCAGGTCTTCATCTGAAGGAATAACATTTGAGTCATCCGAACTTTCTTCTAAAATTTCGTGATCACCACCATCATCTGAATTAGATTCACCAAGTCCATATGGTATTGTGTCATCGAGATTGTCATTTTTGGTATTTTCGGTACTTGACGAAGGTTCAACAATCTCATCTTCAATGTTTTGCATTGTAGCAGCCATAGCAATTCTTAAATCCGGATTAGCTGCTTCGTGTTGCCGCAATTCGGCGATTGGCGCGTTCCGAAACTGTCCCTCAATTTTCTCTTTGCAAACTACTGCAGCTGAATCAAAATCTGAAGATATGTTATCCACTGCTGCAAGAGTTGTATCGTAACCTTTGCAGATACCAGTGGGGGCTAGTTGTTTTATCAATTCACGTTTCAAACCACCTCTCCAAAACTGGATCGAGAACAATGTTGGCAAAAAACTTGCTTTACGTGGAGCTTTGGAATGCAAGATTAGAGCAGCTACAGTACCAATCTTCGGTTTCAAATTGACGTATTTACCTTTAACTAAACTATTTTCACATTGTTTTGTTGTCATAGCATCTTTCAGGGCATTATATAATAGAGGGCATGAATATTGGAGCTTAGTAAGGGCCTCGTCCCATGAGAAAGATTCTAAATTTGGTATATTAACTTTTTGAGAGAGAGAGAGAGAGAGAGAGAGAGAGAGAGAGAGAGAGAGAGAGAGAGAGAGGAGAGAGAGAGAGAGAGAGAGAGAGAGAGAGAGAGAGAGAGAGAGAGAGAGAGAGAGAGAGAGAGAGAGAGAGAGAGAGAGAGAGAGGAACAGATAGATAATCAGATAAAGTAACCGAGATAAAGATAACATAACAGAGAGAGAGAACAGATAAGATAATCAGATAAAATAACCGAGATAAAGATAACATAACAGAGAGAGAGGGAACAGATAAGATAATCAGATAAGATAACCGAGATAAAGATAACATAACAGAGAGAGAGTGAACAGATAGATAATCAGATAAAGTAACCGAGATAAAGATAACATAACAGAGAGAGATATATATGATAGATTTATTTTAGCCTATATCTAACATTGTACTTTAATTTTGGTGGGGTTCGTGTTGCTTAAAACTGAACTGTATACTGTAATTCCGACTAATGGGTGAATGAAGATTGCTTTGCTCGCCCATGGAGTTGTACATAGAGACTGGTCTGGTTAAAACTGACTTGTATAATAAATGTCAATATGGGTGAATGAAGATTGCTTCGCTCGCCCATGGAGTTGTCCGGTTCAAACTGGACTGTATATTCACTTCCATTTTTATTTATAAACCTAGCATAAATGATTGAAACCATGCAAGCAAAGTTATCAAACTGTAAACTTAATATAAAATCATTCCTGACATGGAAGAAATTTATAATTGAGATAGTTCAGATGTACAGGAAGACCGTTAGTTAAATATTAATCAAGTGTATCGATCATTTACAGTTTTATAATATTCGATCTAGTTGTTATTTTAGATACAAAGACAATCTTCATGTGAATTCATCATATAACATAATAATTACTGTTATATGTGTACGTAATCAAGTGTTTAATGTCATGTGCTCCTAGGCAAAGGAGGTTTATTCACAGAAGAATAAAATTTCGTTTCGTTTCACGAAGAAATCCGTTTTTAGATTAGCCGATTTTAAATTTTGAACGCAATGGTGATGAATGTTGATAAATGTTGAACTGTTGTGTTATTTCACATTTTCATTTGGATTTAAAGCCATATTAGATGACATTTCACTTCTTAGTATGATTGGACACACTTAAAAACCAGGTACACATGTTAATTTTATAATTTTTCTATGCTACGCGAATTTTGCCTATCGCGATATGACCTCGGGTGGCACATTGATAGTAAAAAAAAATATCAGAACAGTAAATAGAAATAGTAAATAATGCCCCCCGAGGTTATATGTTATAGGACTACATCAGTCATCATCGTATAACAATTTTAAAAGGAACAATTTTACAGAACACAAAAACATCTACTATCTACGAACACATTCATTGATTTGAGTGTCTGACGTCAGAAAATTTTATACGTCACATAAATTTGTCGTTCAATGTGCATACAAACAATTTCAAAATGTACATAGGAATGTTAGCATACAGGGTTAAAACATCAAAAGTATGTAAGAATAAATTTCTGAAATAGACCCGAGATTTAAACTAGTCCAAAAGTTATATATAGAATTTATAAAAATCCAAAAATAGTTAATACCACTACGCGATTAAATGATTTTGACGTTTGTGGTTCAATGTATATTAATTCATTATAGAAATATATCATAATGACATATATAATAGAACAATATCATACTGACGGGATCTTTTAAGGTACAGAGTCACGTTATAAGAACAAAAGAAATACAAAAAGTCGCATATGCAAAACAAACCACCAAAAAATGAAAGCCAATACAAACACATTGACGAGATGTATATAAGTACCGAGCCACGTGAAACGGATATCACATAAAACCATCCAACAGTAAAAGTAATATTAATAATAGAACAAATACAAATGAAAGAACTATCAAACACGTTGTTAAGATGATAAACAACATCAGTACGCAGAATCTATACATCAAGACCATCGTGTATTATTTGAATATATTTATTGATAAACGTGTATTTTTGTTAAATTCAAAGTAAAACAAACCTATTTGACATTTTGATCCAGCAAAGCCATCATTGCACGAACACGAACCATCGACGCATTTTCCATCATTATCACACGGTTCCTGTAGACATGACACTAAAGCCAAAAGGAAACATTGTTCATTAAATTTGTTTGAGCGTTTTTTGTAGGAAAAGACGATTTTATCATGTCAGACGTTCAAATCGCAGTTAACATGGTTAACAAATACAAAATAAGAAAGCAAAACGACTTTTAAGAATATTTTTTTAAATGAAACATATTTCTTAATATATCTCCCAATTGATACGATATTCCCGTGCTTGCATTTCCTATCAAGAATTTCTTGATAGAGGGTTGCTGCTCACAAGGAAGCTATTAAACCAAAGAGTTCCAAATGGTAAAGTTGAAATCATCCCTTCGTAAATTTTACGGACGCCATCACGAGTTGGTTGACCGTTATGGAATAACTGTTTCACAAATGATATCAGATATGTTCCTTACGTCGTGACTACAATCCCCTTCCCTTTTATGGGTGTGACCTGCCGAATTAGACTATTTACCAGGATTTGTTATCACATAAGCAACACGACGGGTGACACATGTGGAGCAGGATCAGCTTACCCTTCCGGAGCACCTGAGATCACCCCTAGTTTTTGGTGGATTTCGTGTTGTTTATTCTTTAGTTTTCTATGTTGTGTCATGTGTACTATTGTTTGTCTGTTTGTCTTTTTCATTTTTAACAATGGCGTTGTCAGTTTATTTTCGATTTATGAGTTTGACTGTCCCTTTGGTATCTTTCGTCCTTCTCTAATAACTTTAATCATTAACATTGAATGCTGTCTTTTTTAAAATTCATACGAAATAAAAGCAAGTGTCCTTCATCTTTTGCAAAAAGTGTAGCACTTACAGTTTTTTGAAAAAACATCCATACATGCCTCATATCTTAAAATACATGTAGAAAATGACAATGAGCGCCTGCATACGGAGTATATATCAATATAATTGATACGATATTCCACGGCTTGTATTTCCTATCATGCTTTCCTTGATAGAGTGTTGCTGCTCACAAGAAAGCTATTAAACCAAGATTTCAAAATTGTGAACTTGAAGTCATCCCCACATAAATTTTACGGACGTCATCACGAGTTGAATGACCGTTATTGAATATCCATTTCACAAATTATAGAGGATATGTTTCTAATGTCGTAATTACAAGCCTGTCCCCTATTTACGAATTTGACCTACCGAATTAGAGTTATAACCGGGTTTGTACTTACATGAACAACACGACAGTTTCCACACATGGAACAGGATCTGCTTACCGTTTCGGGGCACGTGAAATCACCCAAATTTGTTGTGGGGTTCGTGTTTCGTAGTATTTGGTTTTCTATGTAGTCTTTTGTGTACCTTTGCTTGTCTGTTTCGTCTTTTTTTTGTCATGTCGTTGTCAGTTTATTTTCGACTTAGAGATTGAATAGCCCCTCTTTAACAATATATAATTTTGCTTTTTTTTTTTAAACATAACCTTCTGTACGAAGTTCTCAACGTGTGAAAATGTAATTGATCTATTACATTAGCGCAGCTTATAGGTCAATCACTTTATGTTGCTTTTATAAAAGTAGTTTCCTACAAATTGGTGACCTATGACGGAATCTGTGTCAGCCAATAACAGATTAAAAATGATATGATTTTTTAAAAACGTCTGAAAATACAAGTTTTTCATTGCCATTTTGTAAGTAACATGAGTAATGTATGGAGCAGTTTTTTAAACAAAAAATAGAATCATAGGTTCAAAATAGGCAACACAATGTTTTAAAACACTACAGAGAAATTCAATTATTGCACCCCAAGAATCCCAGAATAAAATTCCACGTAAGCGTCCGAAGTTCTGCTATTCCTGTAAACTAATTTGGCATTATACATTTTATGCATGAAAAATGTGTAAATCACAAATATGAAAGTACAAGTATCCTTCATATTAAGGTGGTACCCAGCTCTTTCACTAAAATTAATTTTGCTCGTTCAATTTTCATAAAATTTTGACAAAGTATCTACTTTGACCCTTTAACAAAAATGTAAACATTTCAAAAATTTTAAACCAATTATCTTATCAGAAAAATACACTGGTTATATAGCAGTTTGACAAACACCAATTTTGATCACTGTGAAGCTTAATATTCCCTTTACAACACCACGTAATTAAAACGTTTAGCTGACTTTACAGGTAGTGTTAGGTACCACCTTAAGTTAGACAATTTTTATTATAATGGTTTTTTTCCCTCACTAAAAGCTTGATTGGCGTGTTTTCTAATTTACCCGAAAAAAAGTGCACATGTTTTTCTGATGTAAATATTAGCTTTTGAGAAACAAGAAAACCATTTACAAAAAACGACAGGGTGTAAAAATCAGTGTCCCCAAAATTAAACATAAAAACTTTAAAAGGACAAAATAAAAAATTTCCGTTTGATACAGTTTCATTTACCAGCAGAATAAAAGATAGCTATCCACGTTATATAAAAAGTTAAAAACACATAAGGTAAGCATGAGCAGGGAAAATTATTTTTTAAAACAAAAAACACTCACCGTTTTTGGGACAAAGATCAAATAATTTTGAAAATTCGTTCATTCCAGCCTCATAAAAAGAACAAAAGGGTAGTGTATATCAGAAATGATGGGTTTTTTTTAAAAAAAGTTGGGAAAAACACATTTCATAAATAAAAATAAATTGTTAACACATTAAAAGGGAAAATAAAAAGAGTCCCCCTGTGCCCCCAAGCGTGTGTGGGCTATTCCCGACAGTTTTGGGGTTCGGCCCGGGGGGGCAAATTTACTGATTCCCAAAAATAATAAGGAATATTGATTTGTTAATGTCAAAATATACCTGGGCAAGATGCGTCTTTCTCTGTGAAAGGGGGCCCAGTAAATATAAAAAAAATAACATTAAAAATTTCCCAT
>CM034357.1:39756357-39767515 GCA_019925275.1 Mytilus edulis
TCATGAAGGTCTCACATATTTTTGATGTGTCTCAAAAAAGATATTACTTCATTTACAAAGGTATACGTAAGCCCCTGTTTAATTCCAATGAGAAATTTATCTTCACTATATGAGGTTTGGTAAAACCAAATAATATTATAAACAGATCTTTACTACAAATCTGGCATTTTACAAGCTATATTCAGTTCATTGGGTGACCTTTTACAAATATTTGAACCAGTATTGATCATTCTGCATTATCGTTCAATAAACAAAGGAAATCTTCATACTTCTAAGTAAACCACGTTATTAATTATAGATTGTCAAAATTTCAAAATATTAAACGCACCTTTCGAATATCGTCTCCTTTGTATGCTTTTCATATTCATAGTAATAAATTAAAATACACGACACGTATTATCAATATGATTCATAGTAACTTATGATTAGCATTTTTAACTTTACTTTACATTTAAACCTTCCTTTTTTGGCCTTGATTTGACACCTTCTTTGATGTTTGCAAACATTGTCATTTATACAAATAGTCTTCTTTATAAAATAAAATTATCATTCATTTTAATTTTAATTCCTTTCATTAACCATTTTCGTAATTTTCAATGTAATCTCATTGATAAAAAAACCTACACATTTTGATTTTTAATTTTGCTAGGTATTATATAAAGTTCCTGTGGACGACAATCCTGTAGACGACAATCCCCCTTCTAGATAACAAAATAAAAGGTAAATAAAAAATTTTGATAAATCAAAAAATTTAAAAAAATAAGTTAAACAAACTTATAAATGATAAGATTCAAGTTCTTAAACTTTAATCAATTTTTCATTTCTTGTGTGACAAATAAGTATTAACATTTATACATTTAGATACATTTGTTGTAAACACATTTTTGACTTGGACTTTACGTGTGTAATTGCACAAGTCATATCTTCTTTGACTGTCCATGACGTTAACTACTTAATCCCTGGTATGTGCGTATTGTTATGCGTTTACTTTTCTACATTGGTTAGAGGTATAGGGGAAGGGTTGAGATCTCATAAACATGTTTAACCCCGCCGCATTTTTGCGCCTGTCCCAAGTCAGAAGCCTTTGGCCTTTGTTAGTCTTGTATTATTTTAATTTTAGTTTCTTGTGTACAATTTGGAAATTAGTATGGCGTTCATTATCACTGAACTAGCATATATTTGTTTAGGGGCCAGCTGAAGGACGCCTCCGGATGCGGGAAGTTCTCGCTACATTGAAGACCTGTTGGTGACCTTCTGCTGTTGTTTTTTCTATGATCGGGTTGTTGTCTCTTTGACACATTCCTCATTTCCATTCTCAATTTTAGTTGATTTTAGACTCTGATGCATGATTTTTTATTAATAATTGTTTTTATATCTTAACTAGCTTTAAGTAAATGCGAGTTGCTCTGAAATCGTACTTTCATTTTAATTGACCTGTTGATACAATTTGTAATGCTTTTGTTTTATTTCATGTTTACTTATTTAAATTAATATCTCGTCTCTCTATTTCTAGCATATACCAGCTTTGATAATTATCTGGAATGAATATAAATTTTTACTCCTGATCTCGTTCTATGAACAATAAGATTATATATTTTGTAAAAAATATTTCCGTTCTCAATTACTGTACAACATTATTTTCCTTTATCTGTGTACATTATTCTATTTGGCGGCCTTTTCTTCAAGGTTTACATTGTTATATGGCGGTATTTTGTGCAAGGTTACGGTTGACCTGAAATTATTAATTCTCTCACCCCTTATCTTATTTTATTGATTTTGTATTTAACATTGAATTTAATCGTTCCGTGTACATCACTTGTCTGTTTTCATATGTCTTTTAAATGAGTTTAGCCATTTCGATTGATATTATAAAGTGTGTCTTTCTATGTTGTGATAATCCATCATTGTTTCAAGTAAGGGTGAATAAACGATTCATCTTTATTAAATTGTACAAATATGTTATTGCTATCTAGACAAATAAACACATTGAAGGATGCCAGACATTTCCAAACTTTAAACAGATCATATACTTAGTGTTTTTAGTAGCTCCCAAAAAAAAAAACGTAATCCGTTTTGCAAAATCCATTTCATGTATGGTAAACAACGGCTAAACATAAATTGATTGGTATAGTCATACACATAAACATAAGTGTTATGATTGCCAAAAAAACAACTCATAGTCAGCTAAAAACTCACCAAAATGACATAATGCTTTGTACAAACGCACAATAATTGTGACATGTAACTATACTTCCCTGTTGATCAGTTTCATCCTTGTTTTCTTCTTGAAAGATTTTTGTCTGTTGCATTTAAAAATCATCTTTGTTTATCATTCTTTTCACAGTGCTCTTTTGATTTAGAAACAAAAATCGTCAATTGATAAGATGTTGAGAGCACGGCAGAGCAGCTATGTTATCAATAACGTTGATGTAGGTAAAACAGACCTTGGGAATACTGTAGGCTACGAGGAATGCCTTGATTATGTAGAAAAGGACGATTATGATCAAATACCGGCAGATAGAGATACTGTAAATCATGATTATCTCGTTTTGACATCAACAGTAAAAGAGGAGATCAATCAATCAAACCACGTGGTTCATCATCAAAACAAACCACCAGTCAGCGAGATTCATCAAACGAAACAATCTGTATTGAGACAAATATTTCTAATCATGCTTTGCATCATAATCACAGCATCAGTTACAGCAATTGTAACATTCTTTGCTACGAAACAAGTACTTTCAGAAAACAATGGAAAATGTAAGTATCTGACACATTTGCTTACATGATAGTTGTTCTTCAGTGAAACTGAGAAAGGGTTTTGTGCACACATAACTTGATTGAATGAGTTATTGCAATAATGAGGCAACATAAATCTTAACCATGTTTTAGTAGTTTTATTTGCTTTTGTTTGTATGTTTATTATTCCATGGAACTGAGTTTAGGATGTTTATTAGATCTTATCTCTTAAAATGATAACCCAGATCCAAAAGAGGATATCATGCTCAATTAATACTTACATGTATTTGTTCTCAATATGATATCCATGATGAAATTATAGTCGCATTTTTCTAAGGAAATAAAAATAAAACCTTACTAAAATTTGTGACCAGAATTCATGTAAGCATGAATGTGACACGATTTTAGATTCAGGCTTTAAGTAAACATTGCTTCCATGTTTGAGTTTAATTTCTCTTTAGATCCCAGATTTCTTAAAACTTAAAACTGGTCTATTATTAATGAGAAAAAGATAAATAGCCAAATGTTCTTCTTGTTAGTTATTTAAAAGACAATTTTATGTTCATGTTTCAAACATATTATAACATATTTTTTCAGTCAAAATTGGCGAAACAGTCTGAATATCATGCATCTTCTTTCTAATGCATTCGGCTTAACAGAGTCCGGTTTTATAGTTAACTGTGTGTAAATAAATGAGAGAGATTCCGATTAAGAACTGTTGGTTCGACTTTAAAGGGAGACTATTTTATCTCAATCACATCAATTTTAAATGTTTGACAGCATGCTCGTCGATAGGGTTCATGTTATGTATGTTCTACAGTACAATGTACATCTTCTGCAATGCAGAAAGACCGGAATGAAAGTCAGTTAATTTAGACTGTTATTGGCTATAGGAATTTTTTAGACAGGGATAGATATTTGTTTAGCAACATGTCAAATACGGCCCGTTAGAGATTTAATTGTGTAATCACTTTTTGACGTGCAATGAACGTTACACTCTCATATGTAGTATATCATTTTACTTTACAATTCAGACCGGTCGAGCTCGTGCTACAAATCAATACGTCCATACAATTCAGATGAAGCAAGAGTTATGAGTTAGTAAAATAGTAATTTTAATCAAAGACGCAATGACAAAAAAAGCCCAATCGTATTGCATAATAGTTATCAAAGGTACCAGGATTATAATTTAATACGCCAGACGCGCGTTTGCCTAAATAAGACTCATCAATGACGCTCAGATCAAAATAGTTATAAAGCCAAACAAGTACAAAGTTAAAATTTGAGGACCCAAAATTCCAAAAAATTGTGCTAAATACGGCTGGGGTAATTTTTTCCTGGTATAAGAAAATCCTTAGTTTTTCGAAAAACTTAAAGTTTTGTAAACAGGAAATTTAAATTTATAAAAATGACCATATAAGTGATATTTAAGTCAACACAGAAGTGCTGAATACTGGACTGGTGATACCCTCGGGGATGAAACGTCAACCAGCAGTGGCATCGACACAGTGCTGTAAATAGTTACCAAAGGTACTAGGGTTATAATTTAATATGAAGACGCGCGTTTCGTCTACATAGACTTATCAGTGACGCTCAGCTCAAAATAATTATAAAGCTTAACAAGTACAAAGTTGAAGAGATATACGATGCACATTTCGACAATAAAGGTATCTACAGTGATGCCCGAGAACAACAAAAACAAATGTTTTTTTGACTCTAAACAAAATAACAATCGCAAGTAAAAACCATCTAAAATAAAAAAGGAAAAATGGGTAAATGTATTTAAGCAGTCATTTTTAATCTTGTTTCTTTTTAGATAAAGCAGACGCAACACGATGCAACACTACTTGTTGCAACAGCACAGGAGATGCATCTTGTACAGGTATATTTTTCTCAATAACACGAATTAGTCTCCATGATTAACAAAGCAATATTTCTTTTTTTTATATTTATCTGAGACTTCGTCCATGAATCTTGGACAACACGGATTTTTTTTTACGAACCAATACTTAGCTCTCTGGAATAGACAAATAGGAGCACGGATAACTCACATTTCTCTTCCTTTTCTTATATGTGTTATATACATACATGTATAATGATCTTTGACATGTGTTTTATGATCTTTAAAATACGTCTTTCTAATTGATTTCCCACAGAATGATCAATTTGAACCCAATTGGACACTTTCTTTCGCAGCGTTAATTTTAGATTCAAAAGTTCATTATTTGCTTTATATTTTCCGTAAGTTCCAAAAATTTCTACAAACTTTAAAAGTTACTTGCTTTAATTTCGTATAAATGGAAAACAAAACCAAAACAAACCTGGACAACATTCAATTCTATAGTAAAATATTAAAATATTATTCATAGAAATCGTGTAATGTATTGGTTTGTGATTCGCTACTATTTTAATTATAAATAAGATGGAGGAACTTTTTCTAAAAAAAGACGCAAGCCAATATAAAAAAAGTACAATGTTCTCATCTGATTTTAGTTCCATGTTCGCAGGAATCGTGTGAGAATGGAGGAACTTGCGTCAACGATGATTGTATGTGTGACGATGGGTTTGCTGGAGTAAAGTGTGAAATAGGTTTGTTTAACTTTGAATTATTGATCAGGACGAAACAATTTAGCTAAAATTGTCACAGTCAAATGTTGCCCGCATGCACACATGTATTAGAAACAACTTTGTAATTGCTAATTTCACTATTTTTAAATAAAACCCAAATTTAGATAACAAAAACATCAGCAGTACGCATTTATAGTCTGAATTTCATAGATATAAGAAGATGTGGTTTTAGTGTCAATGAGAGAACTCTCCATTCAAAACAAAATAAGTAAAAGTAAACCAACGTTTGTTTTCTCGTTCGAATTGTTTTACATTGTCATATCGGGGTCTTTTATAGCTTACTTTGCGGTATGGGCTTTGCTCATTATTGAAGTCGGTACGGTGACCTATTTTGTTAATGTCTGTGTCATTTTGGTCTCTTGTGGACAATTGTCTCATTGGCAATCATACCACATCTTATTTTTTATATCATCATAGAAACCTTGAAATTTCATATTTGCACCAGACGCGCTTTTCGTCTACAAAAAAAACCTCATCAGTGACGCTCAAACAAAAAAAAAAATTAAAGAGGCTAAGTAAAGTACGAAGTTTAAGAGAATTTGAGACGAAAACTATATCCTGTAACCATTATGTTTTCATTATTGCCTTTTTTTTTTAACACATAACCACATAAAGCAATTTGAGAATGCTGATTCAAATCTATGAACAGCAGAACACGACAAAAAGTCGGCACATTTACTTCCTAACTATATTTAGGAGTCTTTTATATCATTTTTAGATGTCAACCAAACATGCAAATCTGACGCAAACAGACTCATACCACATCCAAATACATGTCAGCTGTACTATAATTGCAGTCAAGCGGTGTCCCCCATTCCAACATGGTACAGACTATACACTCATATACCACAAGTTCTAAGACCTGCCTACCTGCACGAATGTCCGTACCCTGAACTTTTCTCAACAACAACTATGTCCTGTCAGAATTATACAGACGTGAAATGTGGGTCTAGATATGAAACAAAAAATAAATGTAAGTTTAATAAGTAAATTAAAGGTAATGGTAAATATCGATGAAACATCCCTAAATTAAGATATACAAAATGATCATAAAGAGTATAAATATCGTTTTGAGTAGACTGAAAATGATAGTAAAGAGTTAAATGAATTGAAAATATTTATAAAAATAAATAAGTTTATAAATGAATGAATAAATAAATGAAAACAAAACCACGATTCACCTTGCATATACTCATACGATTTATTTGTTATAACATTGATTCTATGGTTGTTGCTAGCAATTCCATATTTTATTAATTATTGCTAATCTTGTAGGTGACTATCTTGCAGTTAACTATTATTGCATGGGTGCGTGTAAGGTATGCATATATTCCTTCCCTGACTGTGTAGGATTTGCTGACGGAATACACAGTTCGCAATCAAGTACATATTTTGAGTGTCAAAATGAAAGGATTATTTATGGCGGTCAAAATCCTTGTCCAAGTAACATGGCACCTGACAATGGCAAATGCACAGACCTTTTCGAAATACAACATGTACAACATTCCATATGGAGGCTTGGATACGCTATAGACTGTTCCGGTCGACCAAATGGTAACTATAAAAGTGAACATATTCAGAAGTGCGATATCTACTACACATGTGTAAATGGAAACTCTACGCTAACATACTGTGATTCTGAACTAGTCTTTGATTCAAAGTCGTCCTTCTGTCAGAATACAACAAATGTATGTACCCCATGTGGATCCGTTGTGTCCGGTTGTTAATGAAAATGTGACAACAATAATCCGAATTTGCACATCTTAGCTGATGTATGCAAACCCTCTGTAAAGTATCCTACAAATTCTTTCTAGGAAGAGGAGACTATGAACGGACATTTTCTCGCGCATTTCTCGTTAAACCATCTATAACAAAAGAAATGTTTGTGAAATTTGTATTTGTACAGGACTTCAAAGACCTTAACAAAATTGACCGTTTAACAATGTGAACCAAACCAGTAACTCAACTGTCTCGTCGAAGAGAAGACGTTCTTTCTTTTTATGAGTCTGTTATAAGCATTTGTTTTATTTGTGTTTAGAATAAAAGAATATAATGTGGATTGGAATCATTTTGAATTTCTTGAAACTCTCACAGTTATGTTTTAAATCTTTCATTTGTATATATTAAAGGCTTTTATGAGACTTGACCAACGGGGAAACTTATGTTGCCTCGAACTTATAACAGTGGCACAAGACGTTGTTTCTAAACCACTTCCTATAACAGGGCTCGAAACCGCTCTTGAGCTAAAATTTGACCAGAACAACCTACATTCATTCAGACATTCATAAAAAAGAAAATTTGGTCCTAACTGCTTCAAGTAAAGAAATAACTATTTATCAGTAGTATTTTGTAAAATAAAAAGACCGGTACTTGAAAAGTGCTATTAGAATTAATGTACTGACAAGGTCTACAAGGTCTACAAACGGAAAAATAACTACTTGTGTGTTTTCTCTACAACAAATATGTTAACTTGGAAACATATTCAAATGTCTGATCGAAGTTCAATTTATAAAGGTGAGGCATCATTACAATTGAAGAAAATTGAATAGTCGGATCAGCTAGGAAACAAAAATGGTCGTTGTGATGAGTAGTATATTTATATGTATGTGTTGAACGTAATACTGTTTCAGTGGAGTTGGTCCATGAGGTATTCTCTACTGTGCAAACACTTCTAATTTCCTGTTTCTTTTAGAACGGGTATACCCTTTTTTTTTTTAAATTATATCGGTTAGATACATTACTGTGAACCTTTTTGCTTGATACTTTTCTCATTGGCAATGATACCAAATATAAGGATCTAAGTATGCATTTGACGTTATCTACTGACATTTTTTTTTAATCGATTTTGATGAATTTATTATTTGGCCTACTCTAAACCTGACACTAAAGATTCTTTATGGACATGAACATACAGCACGCATGTATTATGTTTCATGATATGTTTTTATGTTTGTTTGTTTAAAGTTGAAATATTTACTTTTTAAGAAAAGATGCCAGCTTTTGTTAGGTACGCCAGACTCGCGTTATGTCTATATAAGACAAATAAGTTGCACTAGACTTAAATTTGTTGCAAAATCCATATCAATTACAACGTTAATGCAATCAAAGATTAAAAGACCAATTTCAAATAATATATGCATTTTTGTAATTTCATCTTTTAAATTACAATCATAAAGCATTTAACAGTAATACGATAATGTAGTTCTTTCGCTGGTATTCAAAAGAATTAAGAGACAAAAACAAATACTTATTTTGGAAACCTGTTGGCTAATTGGCATTTATTGGAATAATGTTGTCGTTTGATCTTCGACTTAACATTATCTTTATCTCATACTATCATATAAAAGATGAAGTGGAGGAGGTCCTAGAGTTATCCATCTGTAAACCCCACCGTTACCACTAACCACATTTTCAAAACCTGTAAATTGTAGAAAAAGGCCGAATGAAATATTCCCCCAATCACTACGAGTCTCCCTGAACCGCCACATGGGAGACCAAGTCAGGTAACAAATCTGACTTGGGTTCTCACCTCCACAAAATTTTAATTTTTGAAGCATTGTGGAAACGTTGATTTTGTTGTGCGTAGAAAAGACTCAACTCCCTCCATGTATATTTAAAAAAAAAAAAACGTAGGATATTATATTTTTAATTAAACCCTTCCTTGTCAGTTGTAAATCTGTCAAATCATTGGCTCCGCATGAAATTAGGAGAAGGCAATAATTTTTTTTTCGCATCCAGCATATGCAGTAGGGCATTCAAATCCAAAACCAGGTTGACCAATCCAGTATGTTGTGACTCATCTGGACTCCAGTCCAGGGTTGGTCCTCTCATATTTCTTTTCCTCTATATTTGCCCGATGAACATGGGAACTTCAAACAATCAATAAAATCTTGGGCCCCGTGAAAACTTGAAACTTGCTAGCATTTTTGTAACTAGAAAAATTGAAACCTAATATAGCGAGACTTATCCTTCGATTTCCATCTGCCAAATTTCATAATAACCGCATCTGAGACCCCCTGCCTGGCCAGTTCAGTGGCACCCCCAAATCTAAAACTATGTGACCTGGTGATCTAATGGCATTACGTTTCCCTCCTTGAATTCTTTTTATTCCCTCTTTTGCCTTGCTAATTATAAAGAATTTTTATAGCATCCTGTCTGCCTTAGGCTTGTATTTTATGATGATATTAAACTCTTGATTTATAAGATGATATGGTACCCCCTGGAAGACCTTGTTCTGAAAAAAAAGCTATAAAATAAAGTAAATCATTGACTGGAATAGTTGTTTCAATTTGTAAGATGAACTTAAATCACAAAGTTTTGAAAGACACAAATTGTATGATTTTTGTATGTTTTTGGAAACACATTGGTTGACGATAAAATCCTCCTCTGTAAAGGTTACAGATCTGTGTTTAAATTTTGCTTGGTCATTTGTATGCTTCTGGAGTTAGGCTTCTGAATTCCCCCCACTGAAAACAAGAAAGACAATTAGCAGTTTGGTTATGTTTTGAAAAAAATTGCCTTAACTGACGGATTATTTTTTAATTTCATTGAAACCATTAATCTCAGTAAACTCTACTTGACTTGCTAGCCTGCTGATTAACGACATGAAAAATAATTTTTATGTTAACAAAATATGGTTCATAGGACATAAGTGCTGATACATCTGGAAACAATACTAACAATGTCATATATCAACAAACGGGTATTCCAAAATTCAAATTCCATGCGAGACCGCTATAAATGACAAAGTCATATAAGGCAATGATGTAAACAGTGCAATGCCCACACACATATTTGATTGAATTAGACAAGATTATTTAAACTGTAAAATTTTGATAATCTTTATTATTGCCTATTTGTTTTTTTTTATCAAACGACACTTGAAGATCTACAAAGACTACGGATTTTGTTTTCGAATCAACTCACTTTAAACGTAAATCAAACCTCAGTAAATATAAATGCAATAAAAAACAAAAGGTAAAAGAGACAATTTATTTTTCAAATTTTTAATATTCCTTGACTATAATGTGCCCTTGATCCAAAATTGTATTTCCCAATGAATGTACTGTTGTTAGATCTGTAGTGACGATTTACATTGCAATACAAGTAATCTATGTATAACAGTTAAATTGTTAAAAAACTAATTAGGTACAATCATTTTGTTAAGAATTTTGCGGTACCTGTAAATTGTCATAATAAACTTTCCATTTCATGGGTAGATATTAAAGCACGGACACAGGACAAGAAAGGGGTATGTTGAGCATTCCTTAAAATCATGAACATGTTTAACTCCGCACCTTTCTGAATTAAACCAGACCTTGCTGTCTGCTATATTCCTGTTCTTCCTTTTTGAAATTATTCATGCCTTTAGTTTTTCGTATAAATTGTTTTTTCTGTTATGTCTCTAACGGAACCTTTTTGTAGCTACTTATACTGTAAGGGTTTCTTACATTTTTGGTGGTCGTGCAATGAACTATACGTGTTCACATGCACGTTATTTAAAGGATAGTTTTCTTGTTAGACGTCTTACTAATGATACTTTTACAAGTTTATTTCAATAACATGAGGCGGCAAGATATATTTAAATGAATATAGATATATTATGCACATATTACTTGTCCCTTACAATACACAATTTACAGTAAAACTGCACAAATATATTTCGTTTATTAATCTTTGCGTAAACAAATACGGGCAATTGATCTTTCCGCTTTTTAAATAACAGCTGTATTGAATTAGCGCATATAGTTGTGTAATTTTTTCCTTATGTTATTTATATTTAATTGTTATT
>CM034357.1:39767615-39854847 GCA_019925275.1 Mytilus edulis
TTCTGTTTGAACCCGTCGACCTGGAACTTATCAATTATTGGTAATATTAATCATTTGGAAAAGAAAAGGTCCTGGAATGGAGTATTTTTTAATCAACAGCATTGTCCTATATTAGTTATGAATAAAGTTGAATTCTTTGATTCGCTGTTTTACGTCATGCCCGCTAACAAATTGAAAACTGTACCTATACGCCTTATTCGTATTGTTATCTTAGAAAGTCTTACTGATTAAAATACTACAATAGGGATCAATTTGACAATGATTGAATTAAGTAGTGTCAACCCTGTGATTATGACCCGTGTATATAGCAAAATCCTAAATACACCGTTTGGGGGTGCGCCTGTCAGATGCGGAACGTACAGATAAGGTAAGGTGAATATAATATTGGTATCGGTATCGGATTCGACCCGGAACTTGTTAATTATAGGCAATATTAATTATGTGGAAAACAAAAGGGTCTGGAGTGGTATAATTTTTAATCTACACCAATGTCCTATATTAGCTAATATATAAAGTTGAATTCTCTGATTTGCCGTTTTTACCGATGACGGCTGACAAATTGGACCTCGTTATTTTAGTATTATAGATTTATACGAGGGTAACATAATGCTTCAAGTTAACAAAATAAATAATACCTCATAAAATTAAACGTTTTCTACTGTGTGTCTCGCAATGTCTCAAACGTTGTATTACATTTGCGTGCTCTATCATTACATTTAGCGGGGAAATCATTTAAGTTGCACGCGGCTTTTTGTGACATTTGCGGGCATTCATTTTACTGATACAATTGAACGTTTCCTACCGTATGTCTCGCAATATCTTGAACGGTGCATAACATTTGCAATTAACTACCGTTACATTTGGCTAAAAAATCATTTGGTTTGCGTGCGGCTTTTTATGACATTTACGCGCATTTAGTTTACAGATACAGTGGAGATCACTTCTAACCTCTCATTAGAACTGTCAGAATATTCTGTCATAGAACTGTTCTAACCTGTCCTAGAACAATTCTACCTAGAACAGTTCTAACCTAGAACTGTTCTAAGTAGAACTGTCAGAATCAGTTCTAGGTAGAACTGACTAAATCAGTTCTAGTTAGAACTGTCAGGATTAGTTCTAGGGTAGAACTGTCTAAATCAGTTCTAGGTCGAGCTGTCTAAATCAGTTCTAGGTAGAACTGTTCAGATCAGTTCTAACCGTAGAACTGTCAGCAGAACTGACTAAATCAGTCAGGACTGTAGAACAGTTCTAAATGACGTCACTGCAGTAAGGGCACTTTAGAATTTAGAAGAAATAAATCACTTCCAGCAGATTTTCTATATTTTTTACTGATCAAACGTTACTTGTACAAATATCGAAGTGAATAAAAGGTTATCCAACTCATCGGAGAAATATTTTTATATGATTGCATACGGAAACATCATTGTTTACGTTTCTTCGTTCCCCGTTTTTAACAGTCTCTTCCTAAGGGGTTATTCATTTTCACATCTATATTTATGATATTCGAAAACATACAATTTTTAAATGATTTGTTTATTATAAATAACGCATGTAATAGTCAGGTCATTATGTACCATTTATTCAGAATTAATCATCATCCTCTGCAGGAATGAATCTTTTATATTCCCAACTGCATATACATGTATTGCATACATACATACATAGTATTAAAGTTTGGTTGTAACGCCTCTTTTAAAAGTATTGGCAAACATATTTCGCCGAGCGGAGCGAGGAAAATTTTTTTTAAAGGGTTTTGGAGCCACTGAAGGCCCAAGAAGCTATAGAACAAATGATGCAAAATCATGCTTTCTGAGTGTTCCGAAGACCCTTTCATAATCTGAAAATGCAAGTTTTGTATTAATAATTTTTTGACAATATTTTGGTCTCAAAGCAAAATGTATAAATTCAGTGTAAGACTTAAGTTTCTAGGGACAACATCAAAAGACCGATGTGCATGATAAAGTAAAAATGGAATTCACATAGTTAAGTGTGTGGCTGCTGGTTTTTTTTAAACTCGTGATCAAGTTCATAACAAAATTACTAGATTACAAAAGGAATGCAATACTAACAGAATACAGAAGTGCAATCAATGAACAAAAGACAAATAAATAAGAAATATTGATCCCGAAAAATCAGGGCTACGTCTGAGGAAAAACAGATTTTGCTTCTTGCAAGGCACTCGCTGTGAACACAATTTGATATGGAGACAAGCGTTTAGTTTTGAAATTTCCTACATGAAGCATTTAAAATACGTTAAAATAAAAGTGAGGTACAAGGTTTCCTGAGACAAGATACCTCAAGTTAAATAAAACCAATTTTCAAACATATCAAGTATATTTAAATAATATTTATACTTTTATTATTAAAAAAATTTGGGAAGTGTTTCGCGATTTGTTTTGGGGAAAAGATGAATTTACGAAGAATATGGTGCCATCTCATACTTTCGATTAGACCTGCTGAGTTATTCATTTTCAATACATTGCCAGTCAGGTAATTTATTTTCAAACTACCATAGAACAAACCATTTATTTTTGTGTTTATCATGGCTGAGTTATCTATTTTCAAAATCCTCCTGCCCCCCCCCCCCCCCCCCCAGAATATCAAATGGTCGTCCCCTAAATATAACTGCATTTAATTCATGGAATTTTAATCGTAATTTACCTTGTTTGCCTTCATTTAAGATTCTGTTTTCACAATTGTTCAAACGAAAATTGTACAGTGAATAAATTATGGGATATTAATGAAAAAAGTGTTATACATGTGCACCATCTCCTCGTCAATTTAGCAGATTTATCCATAACGATTATAAATGATATCTGGGAGTCTGGAACTCAGAAAAAATATACTCGATCTGAACATGAATGAAACATTTGCCCCTGGACGTTCGGCTACAAACAAAATCATGCATTTTTCTTTGCCTTTTTCAAATTATATTAACAGTATACTATTCCAAGAAGAGTACTTCCCATACATGTACTTTTTGTTTTAAAATAAAGTATATTAATCAGTCATGTGAGTGTTGGATGATGCCGTTAAATAGTTTTGTTTAAAAAAAAAAACATCACAAACTACTGACTTAAAAAGTCACTTTAGTGACGGTTCATTATTATGGATACAGAGAGTAAATAACAGCGCGCTAAATTTTTAGATATGGTATAAATACACCTTATCGCTGCCATTACTGGATATCACACAGGTTCCCGTAAAATTTTGACGTCATAAAACAAAATATCTGACGCCACAATGAAAAAGTGATTGTTGTATGCTTCAAAAGTTCAAGAGGCCGGGTCAGCCAGGATTAGCGATAAGGTGTATTGTGTACCAAAGTTGGTGTCATTTTTATCATACGATCCGTCCTGACATAGAAATATTATTGGTTTACAATGAGGCCATATATATTTACATGATAAAGTGTAAATAAGTTCAGTTTTGGTTGATGCGGTCAAATAATTTTGTTAAAACGACTCATTGTGATATATCGAAACTACTGAAATGTGTTTACAATTCAATATTTTGAATAAAAAGAGGACTTGCTGGTACTCTAAATTGATGTGGAAATTTTTTTGTAGCCAATGTGTTCCAATATTGCTGTCATTTGAATTATACAATCCATCATGATATGTAACTATAAGTGATTTACTATGCGGCTATATATATATTACGATTTACATAATAAAGTGTAAATATGGTCAGTTTTGGTTGATGCGGACAAATAATTTTGTTATATTCATGAGTCATAGCAAATGTCTTCCAATATTGCTGTCATTTGAATTATACAATCCATCGTGATATGTAATTACTATAAGTGATTTACTATGCGGCTATATATATATATATTAAGATTTACATAATAAATGGTAAATATGGTCAGTTTTGGTTGATGCTGTCAAATATGGTCAGTTTTGGTTGATGCGGACAAATAATTTTGTTATATTCATGAGTCAGTCTGAGATATCAAAAATACTGAAATTAGTTTACGATTCAAAATTTTGATTAAAAAGAGGACATGCTGGCACTATAAACTGATGCGAGCATAATTTTGTTTTTCAATATTGCTTTCATTTGAATTATACAATCCATCATGATATGTAACTATAAGTGACTTACTATGCGGCTATATATATATTAAGATTTACATAATAAAGTGTAAATATGGTCAGTTTTGGTTGATGCTGTCAAATATGGTCAGTTTTGGTTGATGCGGACAAATAATTTTGTTATATTCATGAGTCATAGCAAATGTCTGCCAATATTGCTGTCATTTGAATTATACAATCAATCGTGATATGTCACTATAAGTGATTTACTATGCGGCTATATATATATTAAGATTTACATAATAAATGGTAAATATGGTCAGTTTTGGTTGATGCTGTCAAATATGGTCAGTTTTGGTTGATGTGGACAAATAATTTTGTTATATTCATGAGTCAGTCTGAGATATCAAAAATACTGAAATTAGTTTACGATTCAAAATTTTGATTAAAAAGAGGACATGCTGGCACTATAAACTGATGCAACATAATTTTGTTTTTCAATATTGCTTTCATTTGAATTATACAATCCATCATGATATGTAACTATAAGTGATTTACTATGCGGCTATATATCTGTAATACTAAAATTACGAGGTCCAATTTGTCAGCCGTCATCACGTAAAAACGACGAATCAAAGAATTCAACTTTATATACAACTAATATAGTACACAGGTGTAGATTAAAAATTGCACCATTCCAGGCCCTTTTGTTTTCCACGTAATTAATATTGCCAATAATTAGGAAGTTCCGGGTCGAGTCCCATACCGATACCAATAGTATAATCACCTGTTACCTATTACCTTATCTGTACGTTCCGCACCTGACAGGCGCACCACCAAACGATGTATTCAGGATTAATATGCTATATACACGGGTCATAATCACAGGGTTGACACTACTAAATTGTCAAATTGTTACCTATTGTAGTATTTTAATCCGTAAGACTTTCTAAGATAACAATACGAATACTAAAAATCTGGACTAAAAATAAGTTTCAATTTGTTAGCGGGCATGACGTAAAACAGCGAATCAAAGAATTCAACTTTATTTATAACTAATATAGGACAATGCTGTTGATTAAAAAATACTCCATTCCAGGACCTTTTGTTTTCCAAATAATTAATATTACCAATAATTGATAAGTTCCAGTTCGGCGGGTTCAAACAGAAAGATTTGAAAGCAGAGAAAATTGTGTATCTTATAATCGGCATGACTTTATCAGATGACAGTACTAATACTAAAATAAGGCTTGCGCATAGTTATATACTTTAATTCAGTCATGGACCCGCGATATCACGGGTGTGTTCTAGTATATATTAAGATTTACATAATAAATGGTAAATATGGTCAGTTTTGGTTGATGCTGTCAAATATGGTCAGTTTTGGTTGATGCGGACAAATAATTTTGTTATATTCATGAGTCAGTCTGAGATATCAAAAATACTGAAATTAGTTTACGATTCAAAATTTTGATTAAAAAGAGGACATGCTGGCACTATAAACTGATGCGAGCATAATTTTGTTTTCCAATATTGCTTTCATTTATATTAAACAATCTATCCTGATATAAAAATATAAGTGATTTACTTTGCGGCTATTAAGATTGACATCATGTACATAATAAAGTGCAACTATGGTCAGTTTTAGTTGATGCGGACAAATAATTTTGTTATACCAGTCAGTCTGAGGTATGAAAACTACTGATATTTGTTTCTGATGCAATATTTTGAATAAAAATAGGACATGCTGGCACTCTCAATTGATGCGGGAAAAAAATTGTGGTCATTGACTTCCAATATTGCATTTATTTATATACTACAGTCCCTCTTGACCTAAAATAATAACTGAATTACTGTGCAGCTATATAGATTTACATAAAAAAAAAAAGCAAATATGGTAAGCTTTGGTTGATGCGGTCAAAAGATTTTATTGCACGACTCAGACTGAAGTAGAAAAACTACTGATATTTGTTTATGATTCAATATTTTGAATAAAAAGAGGACATGCTCATTGGCGGATCAAGGGGGGGAACCCCCTTTTTTTGACGATCAATGCATTTGAATGGGAGCATATAGTTGGAACCCCCCTTTAACTCATGGTTGGGGACCCCCCCCCCCCCTTTTAAAATGGCTGGATCTGCCCCTGCATGCTGGCACTATAAATTGATGAGAACAAAATTGTTTTCCAATATTGCTGTAACTTGTATATTACAGTCCCTCTTGACCTGAAATTAAAACTGAAGTACTGTGCAGCTATATAGATGTGCAGAAAGAAAGAGCAAATAATGTCAGTTTAGATTGATGCGGTC
This sequence comes from Mytilus edulis, assembly GCA_019925275.1. Lineage (NCBI taxonomy): Eukaryota > Metazoa > Mollusca > Bivalvia > Mytilida > Mytilidae > Mytilus > Mytilus edulis. Next base: position 39,773,962 of record CM034357.1, read on the forward strand.
AAAAGATTTTTGTTAAACAGGTACGTCCGAGGTATGAAAACTACTTGTAAACAGATATTACATTTGGTTAATGAGGTCAGATAATTTTCTGACTCCAGGAATAATAAATGTAAAACAATTCAAATAATAATGCCCAAACTCCCCCCGCCCTAATATTAACGGCCTAATTTATGTACAAAAAAATGAAAGAAAAACAAATAATTTATGTAACACATCAACAAAAGAAAATCACTGAATTACATGCTCCTGACTTGGAACAGGCACATACATGCAGACTGAATATGGCGGGGTAGAAGATGTTCTCTTGCTGATTATAAATCTGAAATAAAACCGGCAAAATAGCAAAACTCTATATCATATTAATCGCTATTTTGCCGAAACCTTTAGACAAAGAGTTCTTAAAACTTATAAATCAATTCTAGCCGTAGAATTTATAAATCAATTCTGGCCGTAGAATTTATAAATCAATTCTAGCCGTAGAATTTGAAATCAATTCTAACCGTAGAACTGTTCTAGAAGTAGAACTGACCAAATATTTGGTCAGTTCTAGCTAGAACTGTCTAAAACTGTTCTAGGGTAGAACTGCCAGGATTAGTTCTAGGTAGAACTGTCCAAATCAGTTCTAGGTAGAACTGACCAAATCAGTTCTACGTTAGAACTGTTCTAGCTAGAACTGACTAAAAGGTGTCAGGCTGACAGTTCTTCGTACTGTCCTAGAGCAGTTCTCCTGGCAGATTCTGACAGATTTAATGAGAGGTTAGAAGTGATCTCCACTGTACAAATTATGCAGACTTTTTACATAGATTGAGTAACCCTACTTACCATATTTAAACTTCATATTGTTCTCAAATTATCATGGTAAAAATTTGTCATATTAAATATATCAACACTTGTTTCTGTTTCAATTTCTTATAGTTATATGTGTTTCCCTCGGTTTTGGTTTCTCTCAATCGATTGATGACTTTTGAACAGCGGTATACTACTGTAACAGTTGCCTTTTTATTCATGAACGATATATATATATATTTGACTTCATCAACAGAATGTTGACAGATACTTGTAAGCGTAGCGATGACACGTGATTTGTATCATAGACAGGTTGCTCTCTAATCGAATATATCGAAGATTATTAGAATATCAAAGATTATAATATTTCTGCGATTTGTATATTTTTTTTCATTAATAATTTTTACAACTGAAGGCTAAGAGCTAATTATAGATCTCAAATAATTTTACCCACCAAGAACGCAACATATCATGAACGCTCCATGGTTAGCAGCTCCAATGATGAACTCCAGTATAACGAATGTAATATAACTAGACGACCAACACACTCCAAACGCAGAACCAATCAATATTATTATGGCTAAATACAGAGATTTCTTTCTTCCAAATCTGCAACGATCAATGTAAAGCCGATTATATAATGGAAATATATAGATTATTGTTCGTCCAACACATTTCATACTTCCTTGGTTTGAAGTTTTGTTTAATGTTTACAAGGGTAATGGTGTGTAGAAATATTGTGACTCTTTTACTTCTTTCGATCGGCAGTAAATGCCTCGATTTGATCGTGCAGGATGTATAAATACGCAGCCACGTCCAGCAAGAATGTTAACGTTAAATCCGATGATTCGTGTAGAGAAATTGCCACGCTCTCTGCACACAAGAAAACCTTGTAAATTTAAAACTCTTTGGGGCTCCTCCGTTGGTGACCTCTTGCAAGGCATATATATATATATAACTGCTGTCCCTGTATCTAATATACCCTTATTTTCCATTGGCATACGACCCTCATCCCGGGCGACCCCAATAACAGGATTTACCTTTCGTATTTCTTGTTTATTGGAATTTTCTCGTCATGATCATACATGAAATATTTGCCACTGGAAGTTAGACAACCAATAATGGGAGAAGACTTCATAAGTTTGATTAACTTGTGTCTCATCCCTTTTGCACATTTACGCAAATAAAATATGTTTAAACTAAACCAATAATCTTTCAATCAGATTTCTTGCAGTTTTAGATTATGAAACATGTAAAAATACATTTTCTAAGATTATGTATAGAGCAAAACTCAGTTACATCCATATTAATGTCATCGGTATTTTACGATTGTTTCTTCTGTACAAAATTTAAAATGAAAAACTTTTAAAATGCTCCTGGTGAAATTGGATTCAGAACTTGACACATACGATAGAATGGTTGGCGATCAAAAATAATAGTCAACTAAGTAGACCACGTACGTCCACTTGTATTTTTGTCCATATGATGAGTTAAGCCTTTTTCAACTGATTTTTATAGTTCGTTCTTATGTTGTACTGTTATACCACTGTCCCAGGTTAGGGGGAGGGTTGGGTTCCCGCTAACATGTTTAACCCCGCCACATTATTTATGTATGTGCCTGTCCCAAGTCAGGAGCCTGTAATTCAGTGGTTGTCGTTTGTTTATGTGTTACATATTTGTTTTTCATTCATTTTTTTACATAAATAAGGCCGTTAGTTTTCTCGTTTGAATTGGTTTACATTGTCTTATCGGGGCCTATTATAGCTGACTATGCGGTATGGGCTTTGCTCATTGTTGAAGGCCGTACGATGACCTATAATTGATAATATTTGTTTCATTTTGGTCTTTTGTGGATAGTTGTCTCATTGGCAATCATACCACATCTTCTTTGTTATATGTTTTAATTTTTTGTTTACGGTGTCGTTTAAATATACCTGAATTGGTTACCAGAAATTTACAAAAGAAAGGCTCATGCTCAAAAGGTATCTTACAAGTTACAGGATCGTCAAATGGGAAACGACTCTCCAGCAGTTCTACTGAATATCGCTTACGCGGTATATAATAACATTACAAAATTATAGCCCAACTAAAGTATCGACTTACTGAATAAACTTGCATTACAACTGATGTTGAACATAGAATCATATTCAAAACAGTGTAGCTGTGGCCATTGATTGACAACCTTAAAGTATCCCATTAACTGGGGCAGATTAGGTAAGCTTACAATTTACTACTCTTTTATTATGTCAAACTTTAGTTATTGCCCTTTGACTTGGCATTTCTGTGGGGAACAAAATACCAGGAAAATAGAAAAAATACAAGAAAGAGCGCTTCGATTTATTTATGAAGACCATCAGAGCTCATACGAAACACTCCTGCAGATTTCGAACCTTCCATCATTAAAAACTCGTAGAATGCGCTCAATTGCCTTGGAGACCTTTAAAATAATTAATAAAAAATGTCCTTTATTTATTCAAGATTTAGTTGTAATAAAAAATAGTTCATATAATTTCAGGTATGTAAACACTGCTGAGGTACCTAGACCTAGAACCTCCAGTTATGGTAAAAGATCCTTTAGATTTGAGGCAGCACAAGTATGGAACTCACTTCCTAATGAGGCTAGACTCATGACTTCTTTTGACCAGTTTAGGAATTATATAAATTCCTGGTGTGGGAGTCAAAAATGTTACTGCAGTTCATGTCGTTTCCACCCAGTGCTGTCTCAAAGCTGAAATTTCTTTCTTTCTTTTTATAATGGCCTTTTGCTCTGCTTTTTATGCATTTTTTTTAAATATATCTGCCATTAAATGCTAGTGCTTATATTTATTTATTTATTGTTTTTATGCTTTTAGTCTGTTATATTTTATGATCCCAATTGATTTGCTGATTCCCCGTTTCAATGCATAGAGGCGCTTGCCACATGAACTTTGACTCTGGAGACTCACAAATCAAATAGAGTTGCTTTCATTATATTGCATGTTTTTTTAGTTTTATTTGGTAGTATTTGCATAATGCTGCATGTTTTTTATGTGATAGTCGGTTAAAGAGCTCACCAGAGCTCATGTTTTCTCTGTTATAACACGCCTGGTAAACCATCTAATCTCAACCAAAATGTTGAGACGGAAAAAAGTATTCTGGCACTTCCTGTTGAGTCTTTCTGGTTCAAAATATCCAAAATAAACACAGGGTAGGTCGACTTTTCGTCAATTTACTGAAAATCAATGACTTTTTTGTAAAATAGGAGAATGTCATGCCATAGATAATTGAATTAGGATTTGTTTCGTGTATAACACGGACCAATATGATTTAAAATGACATTGGAATGACTTTTCTCCTGCAGGTAAATGTGGCCAGTGCAGTCAGCTATTGACAAAACGACAGTGAAATCATTGATAAAACTAACGTATATATCAGTAAATTAGTATTTTTCTAAAACCTTATAAACATAAAATTACAGTTTGCTCCTTTTCTTTACTAATATAATTTAATTAAGCTAAATATGTTATGAAGTAGATCATGTTGAGATTTTCTGGTATCGGTTGAGATATTCTGGAACAATGTTGAGATCTTCTGGTGATTGAAATTTTCAACTAGCTTAGTATCAATTATACATACAAATGTACAACCGCCAAAATTCATAAACTTACCGTATATTGTTTGACATTTCAACTGTCATTTTAATCTTATCTTTTTCAACTGTCATTTTATTCGTGTCTGTATAGTTATGGCAGGCAGCTTCTAAAGAGACCTTTGGTTGTACTAAAGTGAATAGTTAATAGTGAATAGCTGTGTTTTTTCTGGCGCTGGAGATTAATAGTCTAGCGCTGAAGATTAATAGTCTAGCGCTGGAGATTAATAGTCTAGCGTTTGAGAAGCAGTTTTGCACAGAAGCTATAAAGTCAATAATGTTGTAATTCATATCTCCAGCGCTAAAATTTATTCCTACATCGCTTAACTTGACATCGCAATAGCTAGCTTTTCGAAATCTACATCGCTATACTTTACATTTGCAGTGCTGGGGGTTAACATCAGCACTTAACTTTAACTATACACAGCTACTTTTGCATAGGTACTATTTCTAGCAATTTCACAAAGTAAAATGTCAGTGGGTCAGTTATTTTTCTATTACGTTTTTTTCTATGTTTATAATCAACATGAACAGGAGTAAAACTGCGCAGATCGTAGTATTGATGTTTTAATGAGTCATTAAAATACTCATTTTCTAACTAAATGCATATTCAGGACGAGTACATGAAATGAATGTTATATGAACATAAACCCTCCTTTGTACTAGATTGACATGCCGTGTGTGCTTTTGAAAATGAAATTGATATATACGTCCACTTGTATTTTTGTCCATCTGATGAATTAAGCATTTTCCAACTGATTTTTATAGTTCGTTCCTATGTTGTACTGTTATTCTACTGTCCAATGTTAGGGGAGGGTTGGAATCCCGCTAAAATGTTTAACCCCGCAATATTATGTATGTATGTGTCTGTACCAAGTTAAGAGCCTGTAATTCAGTGAATGTCGTTTGTTTATGTGTTACATATTTGTTTTTCGTTCATTTTTTTTTTACATAAATAAGGTCGTTAGTTTTCTCGTTACTATTGTCATTTCGGGGCCGTTTATAGCTGACTATGCAGTATGGGCTTTGCTCATTGTTGAAGGCCGTACGTTGACCTATAGTTGTTAATCTCTGTGTCATTTTGGTCTCTTGTGAAGAGTTGTCTCATTGGCAATCATACTCTAATATATATATATTTATAGTATACAAGGTATTATCCCGCAGCTAAGATTTGTCACTCTTTAAGAACGCATGCACATCCGTAAAAAAACGGACGACTACCGGATGTACAACGGACACTTCATCCGTTGAATGTCCGTTAATTCAAAGTATTGAACATGCTCGAAATTCTCCACCGGACAGAAGGGCCATTGATGGATATCACGGATGTTGAACGGACATGAAACGAAAATTAACGGACGTCTTACGGACATGAACGGATTGTAAAAAGTAATCCGTTTGCGCTATCCGTTAAGGTGTAACATGCAATAAAATATTTGTTATCGTTAAAAAAAAAAAAAAAAAAAGGTGTAACATGTGCTTAAATCTCCGGTCACACCTTACCAGATAGCGCGAACGGACGCCGCACGGATAACTTTTTTTCAATTCGTTCGTTCCGTGAAACGAGTGTTGTTATCCGTTATAGACGTCCGTACATATCTGTTTCATTCCGTTCAGTATCAACTTTATCAGTCGACGTCCGGTTGGTCCGGTGGAAAAATTTTAGCATGTTAAAAACCTTTGAACGGACGTTCAACGGATGAAGTGTCCAGTAGGCGTCTGTTTTTTGTTTACAATACTCGTCCGTTCTGTGTTCGTTTTGTATCTGTTACTCGTCCGTTAAACATCCGTTGAAGGTCCGGTAGACAGGTTCACTAACGATCTTTACCGGACATATAAAGGATAAAACGGATGTGAGACGGACATGAACAGAAGGATAACAGAACGATAATTGACTATAAAACGGATACACACTGCGTCAGGAAAAAACAATTATTGGTATGTTGGTTTTCTTTAGTATCATGCATATTTACGGCTTTTTATAACTGACTACATGTATGCGGTATGGGCGTTGATCATTAATGAAGGCCGTATGGTTACCTATAGTTGTTAATTTCTGTGTCATGTTGGTCTCATGTGGAGAGTTATCTCATTAGCAATCATACCACATCTTCTTTTTTATATTATCTTCTAAATCATGATCAGGCAAAGTTATTGGCTTTTTATTCTGATATTTGTTTTCTAATTCTTTTCAACCTCTACCATTTCTCGGCATACTACAAGTCCGTTTTATTTGTTCATTACATAACGGACATAAAATGAAAATTCACATTAAATATCTGCATTCCTGCATCAAATTTTGCTGACTTGATAGAAAGTCTGGACCTTTGGTTCTCTTTTTTTTACGATCCAAGATGGAGGAAGACACCCATACCACCTTAAAATCGTTTTGAGTTACTCTTAAATTTCCTAGCTGTTAGTTCCCTTTTTTAATAAATGTCGGGCGGATATTGAGAATACCCTCGGCACACTAGACCACGATCGCACAACGCTCACGGCGATCTAAAATAAATTCAAATCGTGTTGAGGTCGTGGTATAAGTGGCATATAATGTCACGGAAAATTCGTTATTTTCCATTCTGGTACAGGATTGTGTAAATGTTCGCTAACGTCGCCAACGTCGCCAACATTTACGAAATCATTACTGTTCGCCAACGTCGCCAACGTCGCCAACATTTATGAAATCAATACTGTTCGCCAACGTCGCCAACGTCGCCAACATTTATGAAATCAATACTGTTCGCCAACGTCGCCAACATTTACAAACTCATTACTGTTCGCCAACGTCGCCAACGTCGCCAACATTTATGAAATCAATACTGTTCGCCAACGTCGCCAACATTTATGAAATCAATACTGTTCGCCAACGTCGACAACGTCGCCAACATTTACAAACTCATTACTGTTCTCCAACGTCGCCAACATTTACAAACTCATTACTGTTCGCCGACGTCGCCAACATTTACGAACTCATTACTGTTCGCCAACGTCGCCAACGTCGCCAACATTTATGAAATCAATACTGTTCGCCAACGTCGCCAACGTCGCCAACATTTATGAAATCAATACTGTTCGCCAACGTCGCCAACATTTACAAACTCATTACTGTTCGCCAACGTCGCCAACGTCGCCAACATTTATGAAATCAATACTGTTCGCCAACGTCGCCAACATTTATGAAATCAATACTGTTCGCCAACGTCGACAACGTCGCCAACATTTACAAACTCATTACTGTTCGCCAACGTCGCCAACATTTACAAACTCATTACTGTTCGCCGACGTCGCCAACATTTACGAACTCATTACTGTTCGCCGACGTCGCCAACATTTACGAACTCATTACTGTTCGCCAATGTCTCCAACGTCGCCAACATTTATGAAATCAATACTGTTCGCCAACGTCGCCAATGTCGCCAACATTTACAAACTCATTACTGTTCGCCAATGTCGCCAACGTCGCCAACGTTACCAGCATTTATGAAATCAATACTGTTCGCCAACATCGCCAACGTCGCCAACATTTACAAACTCATTACTATTCGTTAATGTCGCAAACGTCGTTAACATTTACGAAATCATTACTAATGACTGTTCGCCAATGTCGCCAACATTCAGGAAAACATTACTGTTCACCAGTGTCGCTATCATTGCCAACCTTTACAAAACCTGTACTGTTCACTAACATTTACTGTTCGCCAAGTGTGCGTCAACTTCATTGTTCGCCAACCTTAACATATCATAATAATTATTGTTTACCAAGTTCGCCAACATTGTTTTAAATTTAATGTTGGCCAACTTACTGAAGTTTGCCAACTTAGCCAAGTTCGCCAACATTTATTTTTGTATCTTTTTATATTCACCAACATTATTTTTTATTTACTGTTTGCACAGTTTGCAAAAAATATTTTTTATGTTTTGCTTAGCATGTTTGAAAACATTAAATTTAGATATAAATATATTATTATAACTTTATGGTGAAAAATTAAATTCGGATTTTGGCCTTATGTATCCGTCCTTGTCTCTGGAAATACACAAGTTGTCAACATCCGTTTTCTCTACTTTTCCTGGAAATTGACCGCTAACTTTTTATTGAGTCTTACTTGGTCATGTTGATGCTATAGAACATTATAATGCTGTGAAATGGTATACAGTATGTCCCTTAAGTTATTTTTGTAAGTTTCAAACATTAAATACCTACTAAAAATTGAATTAAATTTGAGTACAAAGGTGATCACATTGACACATACTGTATTTTTAATTTAAATTATTTGCGAATATCCATGACCAGCAAATTCAAATTCAAATATATTTTATTGCTAATCTAAGCGCCCACAAGGAGCAGAACAATCAACATTGATTACATACAAATGATTACAAGTGATTATGATTAAGACACAATGTTATATAGCCTTCCAAAAGCAAGAGACTGACATCAATCAAAATAAAAAAATGAACTTTTTTAATATACTTTATAAACCAAATAAAAGACCCTCGTATGTTGATCAATGCAAATCCAAAAGTGATAGATCAACATTATGTAAATTGAGGTTAAGTGCTCATACTTTATCTATTGAAAGAGGGCGATATCTAAAAATACCAAAGCAGAATAGGGTATGTCTTTGCTGTAACAATGGAGACATTGAAGATGAACTTCACTTTCTTTTAAAATGTTCCTCCTATAAATATGTGAGAGATAACCTTATTAAAAAATTAAATAATGTTCTATTGAACAACAAATTTTCTTCCTTATCATATAACTTACTTATATCAATTCTAAATAGTAATTCCCAAACAATATTAAAAATTGTTGTCAACTATTTGAATGAATGCTTGTTGGTGAGAAACTCATTATTAAAAGGTACTTGATTTTTGTAATAATGTATATGCTTCTCATTTATTTTTTATATATTTCTCTCATAATTATCCACTGTCACTCCTTCATTGTATATATATGTTATTGTAGTTAGTCTTTAATTTGTTGCCATAACCATTTATTGTCAATGTGTTAGTGCTAATAAAGTTATCTTATGACATAAATGATGATGATGATGATGATATAAAAAAAAAAAAAAAAAAAATTATTAAGACAAGTAGAAGAATACAACACACAAGCACAGTGTTTAATAATATAACTAGGTTAAAAAAGGGGTGTCACTGGACATTACTATATATATATATCATTTAAGGAAACTTTCCTATATGAGGATAAATTTTCCAATAATTCTCTGAGTTTCTGGAGTATGAAAATATCTTCAGAGGACATTAGCCAAATAAATTGTGATTTAATATCCAAACCAATGAAATTTTTAAACCGTAGTTTTATTTTATTTAAAAAGTTGAAACGAATATTTGAATGTTTTTGACACTGAAGAAGAAAATGAATTTCATCCTCAACCTCAGTACCACACAATTTACAGATACGTTCTGACACTGTTAGATTTTTGTACCTTCCCTCTCAATTTCTAAATCGTGAGCACTGATACGGAATTTCGTTAAATAATGTCTATATCTAAAATTTTCCTGCAAAAGGTAATTTTCTAAGCAAAATCTGCTTTTAAAAAGTCTATAAGTTCTAAGCTTGTTACCATATAATTTATTGCCTCTGAAATCATTATTAAGCTCAGTTTGCCATATTGAATCATATTTTGATTGCATCTTTTTGCATAAATAGTTTTTTTAACTTAATAAAACCTTCAAAAATAGAGTATATATCTGCCCAGTTCACCCATAACTGCAATATTTGTTGCTTTTTTACTTACTCCAAGTATAAATTTACAAAAGCTTAAATGAGCGTTCTCTACTGCCAGGTCTCCACATAGTTTTTTTGAAATAGTTATCCCCTTGAGTGTTTAGTTTGTGAAAGTTAATGTCACCCCATATTTCACTGCCATACAATAAGACTGATTTAACTGTATGGTCAAAAACATGAAGTTAGTGTTTTTAGCATCTTTTAACTTATAAGAATATTCCTTTTTACTACTATTACTATCAGACCACTCAGGGACGAAATGAGACATTTTTAAAAGGGGGGTTCCAGCCTTCACCTGTTCACGCTTAACTTTTGAGTCCACAAGCCAGACACTCAATTTTTTGAAAATTTTAGTTGGATTCTGTTGGCTTGTAGAGAGAATTTTACAAGCCCGAGAGCAATTTTACAACCAATGCCGTAGGACTTGTGGTTAAGCTTGAAGACTGGGGTTGCCAACCTAGGATAAAAGGGGGAAGGTCCAACTAAATGTTCCCATTTTAATGCATAGTTTGTCAATTTAAAACCCCCACCCCCCTTGACGACAGTAAACTGGTTAATATAAAATAAATTAATGTTTTTGTTTTAAAATTATTATTTATTTCTTTTCTTATTTTGCTAGTATTTTTTGGCTTTTAAACTAGCCTTGAAACATGAGGTTTAATCTTTAATCTTCAGTGGCGGATCCAGAACTTTTCCTAAGGGGGGCCCGTTGGATGACCTAAGGGGGGCCCGCTCCAGTCATGCTTCAATGATTCCCTATATAATCAACCAAATTTTTTCCACAAAAGGGGGGACCGCCCCCCCCCCCCCCCCCTGGATCCGCCTATGATCTTTTCACAATCATTTATAAATTTCCCTTATTTTATTGAACAGAAAATTATTTTTTCAATGATTTCTTCAAGAAAGTTAATATTAATATGATCAGTCATTGTCAGTTATGATTCACAGTGGACAGGTGTAGTTACTGATAGTGTCAGAGCTACTAAGTATAACAACTCAATATACATTAGGATTAAGACTAAGTTTAGTAAAATGGGGGAAACAGTTAAAGAATTGTGATATATTACTCTTTTTAAGGGTAAATGATATTATGTAAAGCAAAATTATATTCGGGTGAAATTTGATCCGGTGGAAAAAATGTCACAGTAGTTGTTCTTATTTTTTTATCCGGAGGAAAATATTTTCCTGGGATATTTTTTCCTCTGCCGTGAAATTCTATCTGGGTAGTTAACTTATAGAATAGTTATTAGAAAAAACTTATCCTTTAAAAATACTATGAAATAATAATAGTGTATTTAAAATAAAGCGAAATTGTTAAAAAAAAATGTATTATAATGAGAAATAATTTCACAAATTATCCTTGAAAAAATTTCATGAACATAAGGAAGAAAACCAGAAGTAATTTCAAAGATCCTAATTGTAAAAATAATATCATGATTAAATAAGGTTAGTGAAATACATGTAAAAGTGAATTGTTTTCAGATCTTAGTACAAATATAAATTTAAAAGTAAGGTAAAAATATAGTTGCATTACTACTGTAAACAGTAATAGAAGAATTTGCTTATGATGATATTTTTAACTATATAAATAGTTTTGTCTGGGGACAGAGATGTAGTTGTTGATTATATGGAAATCAGATAAATCATAGCAGAACAATATATTGGAACAAAAGCATGTTTAACAGCTGGATAGTTTTTACCTGTGAAATGTTATCTGTCTTATTAAATCAAGTTGTAAGTTGTCTTTTAATATAAATGAATATATAAAAAATAAGATTCAATGAAAAATTTCACTATAAAATAGATTTAGAAATATATTATATTAATATCTTTAAAATTTAAATAGCTCACAATTACCTCCCTTTGATAAATTATGCAAATTTGGTCTACCTTTGTGAAACATTTTATAATTATAGTCGGGTATATATTGATTGTGAATAACTTACATAGTAGTTAATGGAACTCTATTTTACACGGTTCTGTGAAATATAGTACGGCAAATATATACCAGTACATACTATCCGCATAACACAGATAGATTTTCACTCCTCTGGAAAAAATCAACCTGTGAAATACTATGCCTGGAAAAAAATTACCCGGACAAATTATCCTCAGGATAAAATATCACAGAGGAAGAAATAAACCGTTACATTTACACTAAAACTTATATTTTTTAGCATGATTTATAGAGTAAAAGTTATAGTTTTGAAGGATAGAAACTTAGAAAACTTATAAGTTAAAATGAAGGCATATATAGAAACATAAATGGTGTTTATAATTTTAAACACATTTATTAGGTCTTTCCACTTTTCCGTGGAAAGACCTATTGGTTTTCTTCTGATTATTATTATTTTTTTCCGGCTAATTTTTTTCCTTCGCTGTTTTTTTGTTTCGCAAGATGTCGCTTAGATTTTTGGAATATCATATCGAACAGTTTATACGCTTTTGAAACTGACCCTGCTTAACCGAACACTTTCTCATATAAGAGTTATCTCCCCAAACACTGTTTTTCTTGTTATCGCTTAATATTCGCAACCGTATTTATTTTACCAAATTGCTCGTTATATCCTCAGGATGATTTGATTAATTTTGACCGAAGCTATCCGGAGACTCCATATGAGAGTTATTTCCCCTTTTATATTTGATATTAGTGATATGCATTTTTAACTGGAAAACCATAAGTGTTAGAGGCCTAGGGTCTTTTGATTTGAGGTCCTTGGTCCCAAAAAAAGAAAATGAGGTAAAGGTCAAAGGTCAAGGTCATGATTAAAATTTTGATTTTGGCTTGTTATCTCTTATTTTCAGAAATCATATGAGATATCGACAAAATATTTTCACAAAATTGTTAGTTACGACATGTCGTAACACATAAATCTTAGTCGAAAGGGTACGTAGATGTTCCAGACCATATGAGTATTTGGACCGTACGCGTACGGTCCAGACCGTATACGTATACTCGTTAGGTCCGACTATACGCGTACGGTCGGACCGTATGAGTATACGCGTATGGTCCAGTACGAGCTGACCATACATGTTATTGGATCATATGGTTTAAATTTAAACAAACATTTATCACAATCTTTATTTTTAGTTTTACAAATTGCTATTATTACAATTACTAGTAGATAGATAAAATGAACAAACGAACAATTGAAATTAAATATTTGTTTAATTGTATATCTGAATCCTGTTTTGGTACTCTCGCCCAAGGTGGCACTTGCTACCACAAGTAACGTAATATTGTTTTCGTTTACATGTTTGCAGTTCATGCATGTTCCTTTGCATTTGCATTTTTTTGTAAAGTTGCTAAATATTCTAAAACAATTGTCCTTCCACATTATGTTTACTTACGATATCTTCGATTTCAGTGATCAGAACTAAATGTATTACTGATCGACATGCTAAATACAAGAGATTAACAGATTTAATTAGCGTGAATTTTTGAAATAGTTAAAATATAAAGTTTTTATTTCAATTACCATTGAACTTTTTTATATTAATTTGAGCGTTAAGTTATGTTGATCTGCTATATGCATTTGTATCTAATACACTTGACCAACTTCCTAATATCAGTCAGACCGTACGCGTACGGTCCGACCGTATGAGTATTTTGAAAAAGTATGCATACGGTCCAGACCGTACGCGTACGGTCCAAATACTCATACGGTCTGGAACATAGACATTTGGCGCGAGTTTTCCCCCTTTTTATATCTAATATCATATGTATGGCAATATAACTCATTAACAATATAAAGTAGAGGACTAGAGTCTTTTTATATGAGGTCCTTGGTTTATGACCTTGAAATTGAGCTCAAGGTCATATGCTTATTTAACACTCTAGATTTTGACCTTTGCTTTTACCTCATATGTACACATGATAAAGCCATGGGACTTTTTGCATTAGGTTGTAAGCAATGTGACCTTTAAAAAAACAACTGGAAGTGACATTTTGTCAACCGGAAGTAGCTATTTTTTGTACTAAATCAATGTAAAAGTATATAGAACCATATATTTTTGGAATCAGTGTCAAGTAAACTATCAAACTTTTAAACCGGAAGTAAAAGATTATCTCCCTTTTTATATATTTTTCTATATAGAAAACATATATTTTTGGAGTCAGCGTAGAATAAGCTGTCATTTGATACTGAAACTGACATTTAAAATCAAATTTTAATATTTTCATTTTTAAATAGATTCTTGCTGGTGGAAAGACCTTCAATTGTTCTCTGAACAATTGGTTTTTAATTGTATCATGTTATGGTGTTTTAATGGAGATGAAATTATAAAACAAATATTTGATTACATGTGTATTCATTGGTCTACACTATATTTTAATTTTTATCATTACCCGCATGATTTTGATTTTGATTTTAATCTGATGTTCAGTAATTGTCGTTTGTTTATGTGGTTCATAAGTGTTTCTCGTTTTTTATGTAGATTAGACCATTAGTTTTCCTGTTTGATTGTTTTTTTCACTAGTAATTTTTGGGGCCCTTTATAGCTTGCTGTTTAGTGTGAGCCAAGGCTCCGTGTTGACAACCATACTTTTACCTATAATGGTTTACTTTTATGAATTGTGACTTGGATGGAAAGTTGTGTCATTGTAACTGATACCACATCTTCTTCTATCAATCATGTCTATGACATCCTGTTTGATATAAAGTTAAAAAAAGGATAGAAATATATGTTTTCTTGAATTTGACAGTTATATATGCATATGATGTCAAGATAAACCTGCTTTTCATTTAAGAATTTTTTTTGAACTTATATCTTGGGAGTTTTATAGCACTATTTTATTTTTATTTAGTTTTTTTATAAAATTATAAAATGTTTTTGAAATTTGAGGATACATGGTTAAATTAATTTTAAAAGCTTGTAAACAGGAGAAAATTTGTTTACCTCCACTCTTCCAGCTTTGTGCAGTGATGGTGATTTTTTTTTTAAATACAATGAAATCTTATGTGAAATTTTGCTGATTTACTGGACAGGATAAAACTTTATTCATATCAAGTATTTTTTTATTTGAATATGTTGACACAAATAAATTATGCACACTTTAAAAAAAAACAAAATTAACAAAGACTGATATCATAAATATATAGGAAAACAATGGTGGTATTAATTCTAGTAATAATACAATAGTAAACATGGTAAAGTTAAATATATGCATTGAAATTTTGACAATTTTTATTTTTGACTTATAGTTCTTTATAGATTGGAAATTTGCACTTTATGTTGTTTTTATGCAATTTACTAATGAACTTATAAGCCAATGCTTTTATTATGTTTATTGATATGCTTTAACCATTGTTACTGCATTACAAAATAGTGATCAATTTAAATATTTGTAATATATTTATTTTTCTGTTTAAGAATTATGGTACTTTATAAATATGAAAGTAGGCATAGAATGTTGATGGTTATAAATGCCTGAAAACGCAAAACCCAATTTGATGTTAATTAAATTTTACAACTTAATTCTTGTTACCTTTTAATGTATTACAATGTACCTTAACATTTGTCATAAATGTACAACATGTACATAGATAAAAACTTTAATAAAGAAAAATTATGAGTAGGAATAGTTAATTTCCGTACATAACTTTAGTTTAAGTGAATTGATCTGTATGAAATTTAAACTCAAGGATGGAAACTTGAAAAGTAAAGTTGGGATTGATTTGGGGGTTATGTTCCAAACAGTTTAGGAATTAAGGTCCTAAAAAGGGGTCCAAATAAGCATTTTTTTGAAGATATTAATTTGATGTTTGGTTTTTTATTTTATCATTGCAAGTTACAAAGAAGTTTGAATTTTGTTGCAGTGTAATGATTTTGGGCAGAGTTATGGTCCTTTTACTTTTGAAAATTCACTAAAATAATCAGTTTTCCTCACCTTTTTTGTCATTCTTGAATATATGGATTTGATAATTAGTATATAAATTTATCATAACAAGTAACAGTTCAAGTTTAAATTTTTTATTTGGTCTGATAATTTTGTGCAGAGTAATGGTTGTTGGGATTAGAAAATTATCTGAAATAATCAGTTTTAAACACTTTTTTTGTCATGCTTAAATACATTGATTTGATATTTGTTTTAATGTTTACAATGACAAGTTATAAATCAAGTTACAATTTTGTTCCAATACAATGAATTTTTTAATTTGTAGGGGATTTTGCATTGCCATGCAATACTCACAGAATGCTTGTTGTACGCCCGTTTACAGTCAGGGGTTCTACTTGTACAATTTATTTTTATTTACTTGAAGAAGTAAAAAAAATAAGTAAATAAATAATTTTTGAATAATCTCCCCTTAATTTTCTTAAAAATTTACTTGTTTAAGTAAATTTTTCTTACAATCCCACAAAAGTCATTAAGTTTTGAGATGTAAATTTATGCCTTTCATGATTTTTCCCTGGTTTGCTGATTTTTTATTTATTAGAGTTCAATGTTTCATCTCATTAATTCAACAAAGAAACTGATTGCGCAAAGATCTTAGTAATTGCGCAAGGCCTTCAAAAATTGCTCCTTGGAAGCTTGTAAATGAGCAGTGTTCTGAAGATAACAGACAAATGAGATTTTCATTGTCTATTAAATTACACTTAAATGATTAGTAAAGACATCTGCAAAGGGCAGATAATTTAAAATTCTATTACAGCAAAGAAATTATAAAAATTTAATAAAAGAAGATAGGATGACTTTTTTACCTTCAAAAGTTAAAAAATCTGAATGTTTAAGGGACATAACTCAGCCAATATTATTTTTAAAATATATTTAAATTAATATTACTTCTGCAAGTAATTAAAAATAACTTGTACAAGTATTACTCCTGACTGACGTATTATGGTTTATCATTGAAAGTTTGTCCGTCTGTGTGTTCGTTCGTTTTTAACATGTTGGACATTAACTGAAAAACGCTTTAACTAATATGCATAAAACTTTGGTAAATTGTTTATATCTATTGACGTGAGTTGCTTTTCTTTTTATAATGATATACTGGATTTACCGTTTCCTACTTTTATTTATTAAAAAAGGGGAGATTCTCCAGTTTACAGACAATAACCTTAAAAATAATTTCACCAACTTGCAAGAAACTGTGGTGAATTGTTTAATTCTATTTACATGAGCTTCCTTTTGATTTTTATAAATTTTATACTACATGTATACCTTTTTTGATTTATGGGGTTTAATTCTATAAAAAAAGGGGGATTTTCCTGTGTTGGACAGTAACTTAAAGATGTCAATTTAAATTGTTTATATCTATATTGTTGTAAGCTTTCTTTTTGTTTTTATAAATTGAAGATTTTACGCTTCCGAGTTTGGACAATATCCTTAAAGTGCTTAAAGCAGTTTTTATTAAGAATTGATGACTTATTTTTATTTATTAAGATAACCTCCCTTTAGTTTTTTTTATAAATTTTTGATGAAACATTGAGAAGTTATTGAATAAAATTGAGAAAGGAAATGGGGAATGTGTCAAACTGACAAAAGATTTACTAAGTATTGCCCAACAGCATACTAAGTATTGCCCAACAGCATACTTAGTATTGCGCAACAGCACAGTGTATTGCACAACAGCAAGAAATCTTTTGTTGAATATAAATTGAATTTATACAATGTTCATTTAAAATTGTCTATTTACATGGTTTACTTTAACAAAAATATAATCTGAAACTTGTAGGTAAAATTTTACCAGACATGGCTGCAATAATAATTGGAGTATGTATTTTTTTTGTAAAATATGTACTCTGACCCTGTCCGCCTGCCAATGAAGATGGCAGACATGGTAAAAAAAATAACACAGTGTAAAATGCAATTTTGTCTATTATTTAGTTATTAACTGTAATGAATTGAGATAATCTGACAAGAGCAATGTATGAGAGTATGTGTCCTCTGTAGAATATGCACTTAGACTAAGGTCAACAACACAGGCTCTTTAGAGCCTATAGTTATTTTAAAGTTAAAGAATTGAATGCTTTTTACATTTTTTTTTATGCAGATATATTATGTTACGAAGTTATAAATGTCTGTCATATGTACATGTCATTGACCTGATTTTCACTGTTGAGTTACTGCTTTTTATTTTAAAAGCACTTGTTACATTTTATAATGATGTTTAAATGGCTGTTAGCAGGCTGGTAAGTCTTTTTTGAAGATTTTTGTATTCCTTTTTGGAAACTATTTATGGGCTATAGCTATTTAATTATAAAAAATGTAGCACTATTTAGTTTCTGGATAGGTTGCAATTGTTCAACTTGATTAAACTATTAATTTTTAGAGATGGTATTAGATTTGCATGATTTTTTTTTCTCACAAAAGATGGTCAAGTTATATATATCCCTTATATTCCTAAGTATTGATTGAATTTGTCATTATGAGTTTTTTATTTATTCTTATTTTTACGGTATATGTTTTTTTTAATGATTTGAATGTTGGCAATTTTAAGGCAAACAGGTGGTACTTGTTTGAAAGACTCTTAAACTGTAGAACAGGGGTTCTTGTTAAAATCATTTGGAAGTTGTGGAATTTGGCGAACAGGATTATGGGATTATATCTATATATCGATATCCCTTCTGAATAACTAGGTTTTGTTAGCTTTGAGGAATAACAACATTTTTGTGTTTTGTATAGTATATTACCATAAAAGGTTGGTTATGAAATACCTAATTGTCCTGAACATGACATATAAGATGTCTGCATGTTGATTTATTTATGAATTATGTCTTTGTATCAATGATGAAATTTAGTTAATGTAATAACTAGTCAGTGATAATGAAAACCCTGGTGTGAGATTTTTTTAATTTAAATTAAATGCATTGTTACAAACACAAGCGAAACTAAGAAGATGTTATATTTAAATAACATCAAATATATTTTAAGTTGGCGAACCTTTATTATGTTTAGATTTGGCGACGTTGGCGAACAGGGGTACTGTTAAGAATGTTGGCAACGTTGGCGACGTTGGCGACGTTGGCGACGTTGGCGAACAGGGGTACTGGTTAGAATGTTGGCGACGTTGGCGACGTTGGCGAACAGGGGTACTGTTTAGAATGTTGGCGAAGTTGGCGACGTTGGCGAACAGGGGTACTGTTCAGAATGTTGGCGAAGTTGGCGACGTTGGCGAACAGGGGTACTGTTCAGAGTGTTGGCGACGTTGGCGACGTTGGCGAACAGGGGTACTGTTCAGAATGTTGGCGACGTTGGCGAACAGGGGTACTGTTCAGAATGTTGGCGACGTTGGCGACGTTGGCGAACAGGGGTACTGGTTAGAATGTTGGCGACGTTGGCGACGTTGGCGAACAGGGGTACTGTTTAGAATGTTGGCGACGTTGGCGAACAGGGGTACTGGTTAGAATGTTGGCGACGTTGGCGACGTTGGCGAACAGGGGTACTGGTTAGAATGTTGGCGACGTTGGCGACGTTGGCGAACAGGGGTACTGGTTAGAATGTTGGCGACGTTGGCGACGTTGGCGACGTTGGCGAACAGGGGTACTGTTTAGAATGTTGGCGACGTTGGCGAACAGGGGTACTGGTTAGAATGTTGGCGACGTTGGCGACGTTGGCGAACAGGGGTACTGGTTAGAATGTTGGCGACGTTGGCGACGTTGGCGAACAGGGGTACTGGTTAGAATGTTGGCGACGTTGGCGACGTTGGCGAACAGGGGTACAGGTTAGAATGTTGGGGACGTTGGCGAACAGGGGTACTGTTCAAAATGTTGGCGACGTTGGCGACGTTGGCGAAGCGGGTACTGTTCAGAATGTTGGCGACGTTGGCGACATTTACGAACATTTCCCCAATCCTGTACCAGCCTTTTTTCATGTTTTTTTTCTGTTACAACGTCCTCATTACGATCGTACTAGAATCGACTTTTGTAAAGGATACGGTCTTGAACTGCTGAGCATAACCGTAGAATAGTCGTAGTGGTTGTATTAAGGGCATACGATACAGTTTTGAACCTGTATTTACAAGTTGATGAAAATTTGCATATAGGCTATTTTTTCCTCATTAAATCAAATATGCAATAAAAAATATACCTTCATGTGCTACTTTTTGAGTAAAATGAGTTCGAAATTTTGTATATTTGCTAAACATTCAGATTTGTGTCCGACGTATTTTCTTTTTCGAAAGAAAGACATAACTTTTTTGTTTTAAACGATAAACACAAATGTTTTTTGTTAAATAATCGGTAATTTCTGTATTTTATAAGTATCATTAAAAAATATGCAATTTTTATTCAGAAATAACTCATATTTATCAAATATTCATAAATAGAGGAACAAACGTCATTTTTTGCTGCATGTTTATCAAAATTGTCTCAGTATTTAGATTTTAACTTACCACAGACAGAAAACATATATATCAGGTTAACCGCAAAAAGGTAAACTCGAATAGTACCGCTCACTGATAAAGTTTCGTTGTTCATTTTGGGAAATAACTTTATTTTTACAACAGAAATTACATTTAATTATTTAAATTAAACTTAAGCATAGCTATTTTAGCAGTTTTTGTCTTTATATAGTAATATTGCATGCATGCGTTTAGGATTGCTAGTCGTAGTTAATTTGAACTTTGAAACCTCAGCGCCAATATTTTAACAATAATATACTTTATGACACAAAGTTACCAGAAAGTCTCAACATTGTGACAGAAAGACTCAACCAGTACCTTTATATCTCAACCATTTAGAATTTTTCATTTTTCTGCTTAGAATATTAGGCTTGACAAAAAATATTTTTGCAATTTACAGACGTGGTTATCGTAAAGCATAAAAAAAAACACAAATAATTGACATATTTTCTTGCTAGGTCATCAATATCATAGCAGTTTTATCGGATTCAAAGAAAGTAAACATGATAATCCGTAGGAGAAAAGTGATTGTGACTTCAATTTCAGATATTTTGAACCAAACAGAGACATATTAGCTACAATTATCATTTATCTATGGCATGACATTCTCCTATTTACAAAAAAGTCATTGATTTTCAGTAAATTGACGAAAAGTCGACCTACCCTGTGTTTATTTTGGATATTTTGAACCAGAAAGACTCAACAGGAAGTGCCAGAATACTTTTTTCCGTCTCAACATTTTGGTTGAGATTAGATGGTTTACCAGGCGTGTATAATGTATATATATGCCGACTCTAAATAAAATTTACTTACTTACTTACTTACTAGGTGAACGTGTGTCTGCAACGACAACTGCTCACTGCTTACTTATTATAAAATATAAACTGTGGGGTCACCAAAGGTTCTTAACGCCTTTAATATTAAAATAGTTCGAAAAATTAATCAGGAATAACTTTATGTTTTGATTTATATTATTGATATAAATCAAAACATTGTGTTATTCCTGATTAGTTTTTCTAATTTCTTTATTTAGGTGTTGAGAACCTTTTGTGACCCCACAGTTTAAGTGCCTTTAACAAGTAGAGTGAGCAGCGGTTGTTACAGACAAACATTCACATAATCTGCCCCAGTCAATGGGATAATTTAAGGTTGTCAATCAATGGCCACAGCTACACTGTTTTGAATATGATTCTATATTGTTTTTAAGATTGACAACTCTTTATGATACAAACTTTCTCACCCGGGATATATACATTTTAAAAAGGACAGTTTTCTCGACCTCCTTAACTCAATAGCCGTGTCCGTTTGACCAGTAATTTTTATAGTAATATTAAGCCCGATTAGGACGGAATTGGAACGTTAGGTAACGATCCAATTTACATGTAACTGTAGATTACAGAACCATCTTTTCCGCTCGGTCGACACACTTTGCAGAACATTTTGTTGTTTTTTCTTGTCTTGATTACGAATGAAATATTTTTGACTTGAATCAAACATCATGAAAGCAAATCAAAGTAAAGGTTCCACTACTCCGATTAGTTTTGCCTTTTGAAAGTGTACTATTGTTTGTTTATTTTTTTCAATTTATGGAATTTGTATCATAAAAAGTTATGTGCAAAATGAAGTAAAAATGGAAAATGCGACATATTTTTGATAAAATTCTGTCTCCTATGCTACCATAATTTATTATTACTGTTGCTTCTTAAAGCCAATTCTTCTATACCGATTGAGCTCACTTAACCTAATTTTTCATATTTCAAGTTCTTACGTGTCTGCAAGAATTCCAAATAACAAATCTCCAACCAAAACACCAAAATAAAATATCATCTGAGCGTGTGACGTCAATAGTGTATCTTGACATACTAAATGCATCTAAAATAACAAAATGAAATTCTAGTAGATACATTTTTAAATTTTTTATTTCAGCGTATGTTTGGAACACATCAAAAGAACTCACGCGAAATTGACGGAGAAAAAAGTATAATGATAATAATATAAATGAACGAGAGTACGAGACGAAACAGCTTAAATTTGATTCTCAATGAGGAAACAATATAAACTTTCAAAAACAATATAACTTTATGGATTTACTTCACGACGAATCTGGAACATTTGTTTACATTCAATATAAATTGTAAAAACTTTTTCTATCCGTTGGTGATCCAATTGGAAAGTGTTTGTTTAGCAGTCGCAATTAAATAATGAGGTATATATTTCTACATTGTAACTTGATGTTATTTAATGAGGAGACCAATATCTGTGTGTCGCTTTTCCAACAAACAGATTACAGTCTATATTCGTTCTCCTTTTAGACCAATCTTGGTCTGTGTTCTTGGCCTTACAGTGATACATACGGTTTTGTTCCATGTTGAAGGGCTCGTTGACGTTAAAAATGTAAAATAACAGTAAAGACTGGCATATAAGTGAGAGGTTTAGCTAGCTACATTATATAATACCAGGTTTAATCCAGGCATCATTTTCTGCATAACAAAATGCATGTACCAAATCAGGGGTGTGTCACTTGCTGTCCATTAGTTTGATGTGTTTGAGCTTTTGATTTTGCCATTTGGTTAGGGACTTTCTGTTTTGAATTTTCCTCGAAGTTCGGTATTTTTGTGACTTAACCTTTCTATTGTTGAAGTTTTGTGATGTACGAATTGGAGAATTTCTGTCTTGAATCTCTATATATTCAATTTTGTTTCGGTTCTGTTAGATGCTTATCGTCTTATTTAAATTGATACCAAATGTACATACCCTTTTATTCGTATATTTATTATCGAAAACGCCTTTATTGACATACATATGTATTAGGTAAATGTTTAAAACATTTAATTATTTGGGTCTTTTAATCTATTTTTCTTACATTCAATATTCCTTTAGACCAAAGAGAGGTGCCAACTTTATTAATCTCTAGTAGCTGTCTTACCTCCGATGCAAAAGATTGTGTTATTACTGATTTATCGTATACCCATTCAGTACACGTGATTTTTGTTGCATTCTGCCTAGATGGACTTTCGCCAAAAGGATAAACATAATAATGACATCGATCGTATTCTATGGTTTCATCGTCCGATTCCGGAATCGTAATGTTGATAAGATGTCTCTGGTATTCACTTGTGATTTCGTATGTATCATTGTCCAGCTGAGGTAATTTGCATCTGTCAAAAAATGTATCAAAAATATAAAAGATAAAAAAAGATAATGAAAATTATTTATATTGATCATTTATGAATATATTCGCATGCATACCAAACATTGATTGATTATTGTTAAGGGAGAAACCATTTAACTTGAAGAAGGGTTATGTTATTTTTTTGTCTGTGACAAAAAAAAAATCAATTGCGAAACTTTTTTTTGATCAATTAAATATTTTTTTCAAAATTTAACACTAAAAGGTATGGTAAAAATATGTCATTTAGAACATTTTTTAGTCAAAATTAATGCTTGATCATAATATTTTCCCCCATCAAATTGGGAATCAGAATATTTTGAAAAAATACAGTAACTCCCCTTTGAAATTAAATGGTCGTGGTGAAATAACATAACACACTTGTTACAGCTGGGACTATAATGTATTATCGTATAATAGTCCCAGGTTGAATGCTCTGATCTACTGTAAACCAACTTATTTTCGCGGATACTTTAATTCGCGTTTAGCCCTCACTATCCCATTTCGCGGCGATTTAGTATCACGATTCTCAACCTTGTTTGATGTAGTTGAATTGGAAAAGATCCATGTTTTATTTTTCGCGACGATTTATATTTGCGACATTTTTCTACTCGCGAAAATAAATCGCACGTGACAATTAATTGGTTTACAGTATACTTTTCTCATTGTTGAAGGCCGTACGGTTGTCTAAAATTGCTTACATCAACTACATTTGAACTTTTGTGGATAGTTGTCTCTTTGTCAATCATATACGACATCTCCTTATATATTGACCAAGTCTGTTATATATTGACATTGGAAGTGATCCAAATAGACGGTGGAATGACCGTTTTTTTTATTACTACATATTTTAAAGCGACCACGTGTCACATATTTAAACCTTGATTTCATAAATGCCTATGTATCTATTTATTTAGACGCTCATTACTCAACTTTGACATTGACACAGTAACCTGAACAATTTAAACAAATATCTATATCTTCAATTTTAAAGGGGAGATATTCAATTATCAGAATAGTCAACAATTTTCAAAGTAGATACAAGGATTACAAAGAATCTTCAGCATAAAGGAGCAGGACTATTATGGTTTTCAAGATAAATGTTATCTAACAATATGAATTGCGCCTCATATATTTACGATGTACTAAGAGTTTTTAGTATTTTCTTAATAAAGAGTGTAGAAATACGTATTTGAATAATTATTTGTTACTATAATCCAAACGGCAATTAAAATTGAGAATATGTTGAGGAGACAACAACCCGACCAGAGAGCAGGCAACAGCCGACGGTAACAAATGGCCATTGGGTCTTCAACGCAGCGAGAAAATATCGCACTCGGAGGGTATCCTCAGCTGGCATATATTCAAAAATTTATTATAAATACTTGAAATTTCTTTGATGATTCCCATTTTCTTTAACTTCGCTGACGTCGTACGGCTCGGTTTATTTCTAAATGAAACGCATGTACCAGCTTCTAGTAAGAGTTCAGTTACAGATATCGATCACGCAATTCTAACACGGGCGGATCCAGAACCTTGACTTCGGGGTAGGGGTGGGGGTGGACCATGAAACCAAACTAAGGTATTTGTTTAGATATGTTACAGTGAATTTGTATAATCAGTAATTATGTAGAATCCCTAAAAAGTTATCGTCAGGTACATGTATTTAAGAGCAATTCTCTGTAACCACAAAGGGTTTTATTTGATAATAAATCCTGGTGGCCATCTTGAACAGTAAATTAGCAACAAAGTAGCAACACTTCATCAGCACATCATAAAGAATATTTAAGACATATTCAGTTTCATTCCAAGCAGTGGTTCTCTAAAAGAAGAACTTTTTATATGTATTTCCCATAGGGTCCTATGTTAATCTAAGTCCCCCGCTGGCGGCCATCTTGGATGATGAATCAACTAAAAAGAAACAACACATGGTCAGCACCTCATAAGGAACATCCATGCTATCTTTGGTCTCATTCCATTTAGTGGTTCTCTAAAAGAAGTCATTTGTATGTATCCCATAGGGTCCTTTGTTAAACATAGATCCCCCGCTGGCGGCCATCTTGGATATTGGATCGGCTACAAAGTAACAACACAAGGTTAGCGCCTCATAAGGAATATTCATGCTATGTTTGGTATCATTTCATTCAGTTATTCTCTAAAATAAGACATTTGTATATATGCCATAGGGTCCTAAATTAAACTAAGTCCCCCGCTGGCGGCCATCTTGGATGATGGATCGACTACAAAGTAACAACACTTGGTCAGCACCTCACAAGGAACAATCATGCTATGTTTGGTTTCATTTCATTCAGTGGTTCTCTAAAAGAAGACATTTGTATTTATTTCCCATAGGGTCCTATATGTTAAAGTAAGTCTTCCGCTGACGGCCATCTTGGATGATGGATCGGCTACAAAGAAACAACACTTGGTCAGCACCTCATAAGGAACATTCATGCTATGTTTGATTTCATTCCATTCAGTGGTTCTCTAAAAGAAGACATTTGTATGTATTTACCATAGGGTCCTATGTTAAACTAAGTCTTCCTCTGGTTGTCACCTTGGATGATGGATCGACTACAAAGTAACAACACTTGGTCACCACCTCATTAGGAACATTCATGCTATGTTTGGTACTATTGTTATATTCCTATTTTGGGTCTTCTGGTTATCGGGACTGCCTCACACAATTTATCTATTATGTCAGAAAACGTGGAACATATTTTAGCTATTATGATTACGTTGAGTTGTCGTCTGCCAGTGCAGTAGCATGGAGATGTAATAAAAATTGAATTGAAGAACAGTTTATTCGTCACTCGTTACTTGTGCTTACCATAGTCCCCCAGCCAAGTACACGATACTATTCCATTCAGTGGTTCTCTAGAAGAAGTTCAAAATGTAAAAAATTAACGACGACGGACGACGACGACGATGGACGACGGACGCCAAGTGATGAGAATAAATCACTTGGCCTTTCGGTCCAGGTGAGCTAAAAAAAGGAAGAAATTCAAAAAAGTAAAAATTGTGACCTAAACATTTTTATATTTTCGAGAAGAGCAGAAATTGGATGTTGTACAAATCTAATAGGACAGAAAAACACAATTTCGTTTTGATAAAATTAATTATTATTTGATTGAGAATCATTTCTTTCATTTAAAAAAAGAGAATAAGGTATGCTTGCAAATAAGACATGTTGATCTCTCGAAAACAGACAAAATGACGTAAAAGTTAGCAACTACTGGTCACTGTACGGCCTTTAAAAATGAGCAAAACTAATACTACAAAACAAGTGTAACGTGTAACCAGGCGTTTATATCTCAAGCGTCCGTTCCAGTTAATACTTGGATCCAAGTTGTCCACAAACAATACGGTAATACTAAAAACTACAACTATCTATATCATGCACAATGAACCACAATATATACACTGGCTCTTTGCATATACAAAGTAAGCATGAACTCTTATATATACAAGTTTATACAATATAACAGCCTGTCCTCCTAATGGGACGTTATGTCACTATAAGACAATGTGGCTGGTACAGCTTGTCCTTCAAATGGGACAGTCTGTTACTACTAGACAGTGCAGCCTGGTACAACTTGTCCTCCGAGTGGGACAGTCTGTCACTACCAGACAGGGCGGCCTGGTACAACTTGTCCTCCGAGTGGGACAGTCTGGCACTACCAGACTGTACGTCCTGGTACAGCCTGTCTTCCGAATGGGACAGTCTGCTATGTCAATCCTGTCAAGTGTACGTCCACTTTGTACCCAGTACCCAGTACAAAGTGTCCTCTGAATATCAAGGCTCTTCTAGCACTTAATATATCCGACGTACGCTCGGTTGAAGGATGACAGTTCATCGACAGCCTCGAGTGTCGTTTCTCACTCTATTATATACCTGTGGTCGTTACCACTATTTACTTGACAGGGGTGTTCTCTAAATGTTAACCCTTACGGAGCATAGAGAGTCCCTTACGATCACCCCTATAACTTTCGACCCGGCCACTAATTTTCCCGCCAAACGTCTAAATCCGCCTAACTCTTTCTCTAGCGTAAACCATGCATTTCTACGCTAAGATTCTACTCAACTGTAACCTTAACGACCAATAAACATTACACGAGCTATAAAAGAGGCCAATATGACAAATGTTAAACATTTCAAAAAGTAAATTAACGGTCTACTTATGTACAACAGAGTTGAAGTCCTCACTGTGACAGTGCCGAGACGAAGAACACCAATAAATGCAAGGTTACAGTACTTTTCTGTTTGTTTTTTTTAATGAATATACCCATTTTGTGTCAACGATAGTTACCCAATATAAATTTTTTTCAATTCTATTAATTTGAACAATAAACGAAAAACAATAATTAAACTCGTTATTATGAAACTTTCTGTTCTTTGACTATTTGTGTATTTACCAAGTACATTTGTACTTGATTCAGTGTACATGTACATATAGGTGTCATATCACCAATTACTCCCTCAAATTAAAGTAGGCCTACTCGGACAAAAAAATAGTGCATTTGATGTCATTGTTCACCTAAACCAACCAACAAAATTGCAGAAATGAAACTTTTGTTGAAAGAGAAATATATTAGGACCCTTTTGAGGCAAATTTTACCTTCTAGGAGTTTGCATTTAAAATTGAGTATTAATGCGCTCCATGGTATACTAATTTAAGATTTCCAGAAAACCAGGGGTTATTTTTAGTGGTACCTCCTTTCGGGAGCTCTCTTCTTTCTTATATGATTTTGAATGTATGATGAAAATTGGCATGCAGAAAGGTGACACCTGTACAATTCAGGATAATTATACCTAGTTTATATGAAGTTAAACTTAATGTAAAACATTTAGAAAGCTGTGAAAATTGCAAAATTTGGTTGAACAGATAGGGACTTTTAATTGGTGGTATGACACCTTTAAGCGAAATGCGGTGAAACATCAAATTCAGAAAACAATTGATTTTTTTGGTCTTAACTAATCATTTGAAATAATAGTAGTCACAGTTCAATCTTTTTGGGGGCAAAATGTCACATATTGCAAATTTAGAGCCTAAAACTTGAGTTTGTGCTATTTTTAGCTTTTCTCACCCTGACAATATGCTTTAATATTAAAAAATGTCCTAAATTGTTATAAATGCACAGAAAGTTGTTTCTGTGGTGTTAAACATTATAACATAGGTTATTTACTACCCCAAAACAAATTTTGTCATGCAGATTTGATGAAATTATCTAACTTTTACCCCTTATATCATTGCGTCATACTATGTACTTGGCAGATAGCATAGCCTAATGTAAACACTGCAGAAACTCACAAAAATACCATTTATTATTCCAAATGAAATTTTTATATCTTAAATTTTATTAACTGATGTAAATAAAAACAGTTAAATGACCATGACTGCACTTTTGATCAATTTGTAGTACTTTACTGACACCAGATGAAAAAAAGGGGGTCAATATTCCTTGACACTTCAATACCTTGGATTTTTTACTAAATGCATTGCAAAAATTGTTGAAAGTCTTTTAAGTAGTAGAACAAACAAGGAAAAATCAGCAAAAACTGATCTTGATATTGAAACTTTATGTTCCTGTAGCCCAAAATGAAATTTTCAAGTATTTTCTATCAAAGTCATACATTACAGTCAGTTTAAATTGAGCTGTGAAATTTTTAATATAAGTCGCATTATGCTCAGAAAGACTGTTTTTAACTTCAAATTGACTAAGGATTAAGAATAAAGCAAAACAAAAGATTTCTAATCAACTTTATTGTCTCTTTAAGTGTCATACCACCAATTACTCCCTCAAATTTAGAACGTCTGTGAAAGTAGGCCTACTCGGACAAAAAAATAGTGCATTTGATGTCATTGTTCACCTAAACTAACCAACAAAATTGAAGAAATGAAATTTTTGTTGAAAGAGAAATATTTTAGGACCCTTTTGAGGCAAATTTTACCTTCTAGGAGTTTGCATTTAAAATTGAGTATTAATGCGCTCCATGGTATACTAATTTAAGATTTCCAGAAAACCAGGGTATTTTTAGTGGTACCTCCTTTCGGGAGCTCTCTTCTTTCTTATATGATTTTGAATGTATGATGAAAATTGGCATGCAGAAAGGTGACACCTGTACAATTCAGGATATACCTAGTTTTCTATGAAGTTAAACTTAAGGTAAAACATTTAGAAAGCTGTGAAAATTGCAAAATTTGGTTGAACAGATAGGGACTTTTAATTGGTGGTATGACATCTATAATTGACCAATATTTGCCGGAATTCACCGGTATTTACTGCTGGCCTGTTTAATACTAGTAGTAGCAGGCTTTTTGCCAACTTTGACGAAAAACAACAATCTTTTATACATAAGTCGATACCAATGAATGTTCACAGCTACATATAACGAATTTCAAAGCTACATTGTAACACACTTATTTAGCCTATCATGATGACGAATAAAACAAGTCCTCCACACATTTTAATATTAGAAAATTCAAAATCTTGTTTGCTTTATATATAATATCAAATATCATAATTTACAACTGTTCATAAAATTATTGCTTGTTCAATAGTAGATTGTAATAAATTTAAAAAAAAATTAAACCAAGTAATTGACAACTTTCGAGTTCGATGCATTTCCGTCAAAAACTTTGGTTTTAGTGAACGTCACTCGTGCGTTTAAGTGCCTCGTGACTTCCGTTTCAATGTTGAGCGAGTGGTTGAAAAACTATAAAGCTATATATTGCACGAATTATTCGGCAAATTAAATTTTCATAGTTGACAATCTGAACCGCTGTCATTCGGGAATTTTGATTAAGTACCTACTGAATAAACTTTATTTCTAGTTTATCCTGCACAATGATGATCACTAAGACGCTTGATGAACGTTTATAGTGCAGGGATACAGGCGAGCCCCTCTATCTGGTAAATGACGCCACAAAGGCGCGTATAATTTACGAGTTTTCTCCGGTGACGGGTGAACTCGAAAGTGGTCTATTAGATGTATATATCCGTGTTGTAAAAGCGTTTTTTGGTAATGCAGTTGTTTCAAAATATATTACGTTCGTTGCGATCTAAGACGTCACGGCTTAAAAGTAGATTTCGAACTATTTGAGTCATAAATATTCCAAACGATGTGCTGCCTTCGATGAAAAATTAATAAGATGAAAATTAAAAAATCTTAAGAACTGTATTTTTAATTTTTGAAATATGCAATCTGAGAAAACAATGTCTTTAATCTAAATAGATAAATTCATTCTGAAGAAAAACATTAATCATACTGATTTTACTTACTAATTGTGAATGGGTTTTAATTTGTTTGTATACATTAAATTTGTATAATTACCCGGTGGGTGGTCAGATTTTTGGAGTTTAGACACTTCTTGTCTAAGTTTTAATTGAAATGTGCACGCAGCTGCATTATGATACAATATAATTGTTTATACACATTAAATCTGGTTAATTATAAAAAGACATTCATCATTTCATTAAATACATGTAATTAGTATTCATGTTTGCTACATGAAAAATATAGCCAATGTTTTATTGTTATGATAACTGATTGCAGCATGAAGGCTCGTCAAAGAATCACATAACTCATGAAAATATGTATTTTTTTTTACATCAGAAAATATGCATTGCTGCACTCATAGACATTAATAGGACAGCGGCACCGCGAACCTCAAACAATGGATCTGCGCCAAGAGGTCATCAGAAAATATGAATCTCTGCACTAAGTGATATAAATAGGACAAAGGCACCGCGAACCTCAAACAATGGATCTGTGCCGAGTGGTCATCAGAAAATATGCATCCGGCTGCACTCGGTGACATTAATAGCATAGAGGCACCCCCAACGTCAAACCATGGATCTGCGCCAAGTGGTCATCAGACAATATGCATCGCTACTCTCGGTGACATTAATATCACTCTATGGCACTTCGAACCTCAAACAATGGATCTGCGCCAAGTGGTCATCAGAAAATATGCATTGCTGCGCTCATTGACATTAATAGCATAGAGGCACCCCGAACCTCAAAATATAACTATGGATCTGCGTCAAGTGGTCATCAGTTGAAAAATCTACGAATTGGCAGAGTCAAGTTATATAAATTATTCCACCCCCGCTTACGCTGCATTTATTTCAATTAACTTAGGGAACAATCATTTTACTTCCAGGGGAAGGAGG
Source organism: Mytilus edulis (assembly GCA_019925275.1). NCBI lineage: Eukaryota > Metazoa > Mollusca > Bivalvia > Mytilida > Mytilidae > Mytilus > Mytilus edulis. The sequence continues at coordinate 39,805,818 of CM034357.1, forward strand.
TGGGTGGGTTATGGTTTTTTTTCTCAATTTGATGAAAAAATAAATAAATGGTCACGCAGATGACAAAAAAATTTATTCTGAATGCTAATTCCCCCCATACCTTATAGTGTTAAATTCTGGGGAATTTTGTTTAGTGATTTGATCGCATTGAAAAACTAAATTAATTTGTTCGCGAAATTTTTTTCTGATTAAAAAAAATAAAATGCCCCCTCCCCCCTCGAAGTTAAATGGTTGCTGCCTTACCTGTGCTCGGGTGTCTTCATAACAAACACTAAATTCATCATAAAAGATCCGACAAGAATTGCAGGCATGCAAAGTAAAACATATAAACGTTTTTGGTAAAAACCAAATTCTCCAAGTTTCATCAAAATATCATCGAATTTCATTTTGCCAAATTTGATGCTATAAAATTTGACAGAAATTAATGAATATCGTCAAATTTTGGAAAGCGCAGACACTTCGAACGTGTCGCTTTTCGGACGGATTTTACACTGTGCGAATAGTACTTGCAACCTTAGTACATGTACATGTGTAAAGACGGTTTAAGAGAAGATACTGATCATGATTAAAAGTTTGACCCAGTTTTAAACTAACGTGAGAGTAGAAAAAAAAAGATAACTGATATAATCAAAACTTCTTCTTATACATGGAAGAAGTGTTATCAAACTAAAACAGCTGGTTAAATTTCCCAAATGATTTTTTTCTTCTGTATTTACAAACAATTGTCAAGATTAATGTTAATCTTCGTTTGCATTAAGTCACAATAATCTAGAAATAATGCAACGAGGGTAAGAACACAAATTACATATTTTCTATCAGATCTAGTACGTAACCCAGAAGTTTGACTGGGTATTATATCATCGTTACCTATACTTCTCCGGCCTACCGTAAACCCATAATAATGAAGGCACACGTTCGGATTGTAGGGATATATAATTATACAATAACTTCGTTATGATTGTGTAGAGAATTTGCAACGCAAAAAAAAAAAAAAAAATTCTCGAGAGATCTTTAAGTGGTCCAAGGACACAGTTATCGTCCCTAGTGTAAACAGTGTATAACTTGCATGTTTTATTTGATACACTTTCCCAATTAATTTCTTGATATTAATGCATGAAATATTAAGTAGGGGGATGTAATTACATGTTAAAAAAAATTGGGTGCTGAATCTTTATGTTAAGTTGTGATTTGGTCCAGTTCAAAAAGGTCAAATTTTATCACGTCTGAAGCTGTCAAATTGAATTTAACACAGAATTGTCAATATTTTTAGTTAAGGCTGTTAGAAGTTTCTATACTTTTGATATTATTTGTCTCACTTGTAGTACACTATACTGTAAAAATCTTTTTGAGAAAGAGCAGGTGCGATTTTTTTAATTTGAATTTATTGTCTAAAAGAAATGCACTACAAAATAACTGTGTTCTCGGGCCAAGGGACTTTGTACGGCAAAATGTCTTCCCATATTCAAGCACCGGGTTCCCATTTTTTTGGTGGTTGGTTAAATTTCCCGCCCAGTTCATACTAGTTGGGATAACATACGCAATAGAAAATAAATAAACTGATAATGCATGACATATTTTTCACTGGACGTTAAGAAAATCGAATCTCTTGATCAAATTAGTTTAAAAGACAAAGAGCTAATATTTGAACTAACATTAATCTGTTGCAAGGTTAGTAAGATATTCAGTATACGAAAAACCTAATTCTCACAAAGAAGATTAATTTATTTTACCCCGCCGCATATTTGCGCCTATCCCAAGTTGAGATCATCTAGTCTTTGCTAGTCTTGTATGTTTTTAATTTGAGTTCATTTATATATTTCGGAGTTTAGTATGACGTCCATTATCACTTAAATAGTACACATTTTTGATTAGGGACCAGCTGAAGCACGCTTCCGAATACTGGATTTTCTCGCTGTATTGAAGACTCATTCGGATGGCCTTCAATATGTTCAACTTGATGCCTCATGTAATCCCTTCTAAGATCTTCTAACATAATTGTATTATGACACAATCCATGTTTAGATATTTTGTTCGAACCATGGTTTATTTATTTTCTCGATTGTTATATATTGTTATTCTCAAGGCAGGTGTGTTTCGTTCGACTCCCATCTTAATTAACCAATTTTCACTTCGAAAGCCATTGGTTCCCTCCGGTCCCCATTTCTTTGTTTGGAATGCAACGTGCTGATAACATTGCATACACAGACTTTCTATATCAACAGTGTCGTTCGGGATATTGAGAACTACACAAATGTAAGACCGTTAATTGACAAATGATAAAATTGGAGTTATATAAGAGAAAAGGTCAATTTGCAAAATGATATTTTTGTTTACAAAAATCACCACAGCAACGCAAAATGGTGAAATGCCGACATGGTTAAAAGAATAAAGAAGACATCTTACTTAATTGTGTATTTTGCAAGAACAAAATGTAAACATTCTTACTTTTCTACTTATAAGACTTAGATCTATATTGATCATGTTAAATGAAAAATATTTCAAAAGTTACGGGAATTTGGAGGCCATCTATGATAAAGGTTGGGAAATCTGGGCCGTCACTGTGAACGAGGGTATATTAGATAGGGACCGACATTTTGTATTGAAACAAGCCACATTTCAAAGGAGTTTTTTTCAAGGGCTATTCACAGTCACCCTTGGTGGCCATCTTCTTAAATATCGTATACCTATACTGTTTAACAACTGATATGAGTTTTCATCATAAGATTTTGTTGGGCTCCAACGAAAATACGGTTACCGTATTTTTTTTCTATTATAGAAATAGGAAAAGGACCAGTTTAGTGATCGGCTCTGACAAAAAAAACTGTTAATAATAGAAATAGGGAAAGGACCAGTTTAGAGGCCAGCTTTGAAAATTCCCTGCTAATAATAGAACTAGGACAAGGACCAGTTTAGTGGTCGGCTCTGAAAAAAAATACTGCTAAGCGCATTTTCCAGTGTTGATTTTAAAGTTGGTATAATACTATTGTTTAACAAATAAAACAAAATGCATGTAGTTGCTGAACTTACATTAGAGAGAATTAGATATGAACCTTCGGATAGCATCAAGTATGAAAACCAGCCGAAGCACGCCTTCGAGTATCGGATTTTCTCGCTGTGTTGAAGACCCGTTGGTGGCCTTCGGTTGTTTTTTTTCTCTTTAGTCGAGTTGTTATCACTTTGACACATTCGCCATTTCAATTCTCAGTTTTATGTAACCGAATTGAGTGCACACGACACGTACGTATATCGGGAATAACCTCCATCAGACACGCTAACAATATCAAGATACAAGTATTAGCCCTTTAAAAAGGGCTTGTCGTCTTTTAGCTGATGAAAATGGAAAGTGCTCTCGCTTTGTAGATTAATTCATTTAACAGAATAGCCACGTGCATCAATCAACAATCCACCATTTTCTACATTAGAAAATGCCTGTACCAAGTCAGGAATATGACAGTTGTTATCCATTCGTTTGATGTGTTTGGACTTTTGATTTTGCCTTTTGATTTTTGATTTTCCTTTTTGAATTTTCCTCGGAGTTCAGTATTTTTGTGTTTTTACTTTTTACCACACACGTGAGGTTACACGTTATGAAGTAGTATATATCGTTTAACGTTGTTGACTACGAAACTCCAGAAGAGTTGGCTATTTATAGATAAAAGTTACCTGTGTACCAATATCATGAATATGCATGAATAATGACCAGGCAAAATCTAATTGCTAAAATAGAGAGGAAAAACCCGATACTCTACGGGATTGAAGGACATTTACTAGATTTGGATTGTCCTAACCAATCAATAAACTTTGATTATTCACGTCTCGTAATATCTTTCAAATTGAATCTGGTAGTAAGAAGCATTCACGCACTGACTGTCCATCGTTTAATTCTTAATATCGTCTCCTGGGAGACGATAATAAACCCAATATATTGTATTTGGAATGTAATAGGAAAAATATAAACCAAAAGAACCTTAATGTCAGATATATACAAAAAAAAACTTTTGTTGTATGAGGCGATGAGAAGTTTGGGATAGGCGAGTTTTACAGAGACCTTCCCAAGTGTTATGCCAATACTTAAAAGTGTATATTTTTATGAAACTTACCTAATATTGTTTTTATACTGCAACTTAAATTAATACATTGACATTTAACTATTTAACTTGTAATACAAATTCATAACTTATTTTCATTCCTTAATGAACCCCTACTTGTGGGATGCATAATGCCATTAACATTGCACAAAATATAACTGTGCTGCTATATCAAGGAACAAACACAAACAGTTGTAGTTTAAAAATAGTGTGTACTTTAATCACCCGATAAATATTATAATGAACTACATGTGAAAAGTAGGTAATAAGCATGATAAGCGTACCATGTGACTTGATTGAGAGCGATATCTTTCAACAAATGTAAAAAAAAAAAAAAAATAAAAAAAAAATAAACAATAACAACACCAACCATGAGAGGTCTAAAAGTACTGCATTGTATAAGCATTCAATAGCAATTGGGTTTTCGCCGTAAACTTTTATTTTTATATCATTATTTTAATAGCTGATAAGTTAAAAATGTCCGTCAGACTTGAAACATTAATTCGTTAAGATTCATGTGGACCCTATGGCTTAAATGGATGCGTCTTCATCTCAAAATTTACTCTGAGTACAGAGAAACTTATGTATCTGGGAAAAAATCTGGCGAAAAAATAAAACTGAAATTAATTTTTATATTTTAGACAATAAAAAACTTAACTGGAATTTGCAGTGTACTTTTTTCGCTTCTACTACAAGTTGACAAAGTAAACATTAATTTTTTTGAAATATATTTATCTAGGGGATGCTATGCCTAAAACCTTTTCAAGCTTGATGTACACATGAACACATGTTTGTCTGTTCTAAGAGTAAATGTTGAGGTGAATACACAGATATTTTAACCAAAGGGTACACACGAACCTTAAGATAATAGGTAAACTGATGTTATTTACAATCATTGCGTCTGGTATTTTTATGGGCGAATGACAAGCACCAATATTCTGATATATGTATAGTATGAAGAGCATAAAATTATTAAACTGATTTTTATAGTTTTTTCTTATGTTGTACTGTTATACCACTGTCTCAGGTTAGGGGGAATGTTGGGATCCGGATAAAATGTCAAACCCAGCCACATGCTGTATGCATGTGTCTGTCATATGTAAGGAGCTGTAATTCAGTGGTTGTCGTTTTTTGACGTGTATTTGTTTTTCGTGCACTCTTTTGTATATAAACTAAGCCGTTAGTTTTCTCGTTTTATTTGTTTTACATTTTGTCATTTCGGGGCCTTTAAATTTAAAGCTGACTATTGGGCCTCTCCCAAGGAACTTTTTAACTGTTGTTTTTTTGTCATATCTAAATGTTTTTTTTTCATTTTGGAGAACTTGTTGTTGGCTGCCACATCTTATGATAGTATCTCTTAAACCTATTCACAACTTCTCCTCTAAAATTCGACCATAGTCATTTGACTAACAAAGGGAAAAAAACCCAAAAAAAACCCAAAAAACCCCCAAAAAAACCAAACATACATACAATAAAAATAAAAACAAATGAAGGAAGACATTAACGCGGAACCAAACAATTTGACTTAAATTAATGTGGCTTATATTTGAAAACATTTTGACATAATACTTACCTTCACCCTTTCACAAAAATGTAAAAAATTGTCACCAGCTATAAATGTATCCACACCACAATAACACTTATACATGTCTTACATATACAGGCGGAAACCCGGTTGAAATAGAACAAAAGAAGCGAAGCTCTTTGTTAGAGAAGGCGATAATTGCTTACTGTAATGTTAACATATAGTGACAAAAAATTTATAAAAGTTAATAGAAACAAAAAAATGACAATTTTCTTCTCAATTACGAAGTGTTTTATTTTAAAAACACCATTTGCATAAGTTTTCAATTTATCTAGTACATAGTTAAGCAGAACAATTAGATAGCAAGTCGACGACATGGGTATCTTTCAAGTTGTAGAAAATGCATATCAATCTATTAGTTCAGTAATTTTCGTGTCTGCCCTTCTATTATGTGACTCAAGAAAAAATTCCAAAAAATGGGTAACAATTGTATCGAAAAGAGAAAATCGAGTGCACCGTTTTATGTTAGGGTGTGTTTGGGTTGAATATTTTGTCTTGATATCGCTCAAAGCATAAATATTTCATACATCGTCTCGCTTCAGATTCAATCATTTTTATATATCAAAGCTCCAGGTTGACTTTATAACATAAAAAAAATCACAGTACTAAAAGATGAAATATATTGGTCAAGTAAAATACCTATCTAATGAATCGCAAAAACAGAGTAGGTGTGTTCGAATAGCTATTTTTTCCTAAAAGTACTTGACGGCAGTCTTTCAAGTTGGATGATTAAAATGCATATCTTCGAAAAATTATAATTTTTTGTGTTTGATAACTAGGGTTTATAGTCTTCAACCACTAAAAAAAATCTTCCGCGAAATATTTGATAAGAATTTTTTTAAATGCTTATAATTTTTTAAAAATTCCACCTGACAACCGATCAGACAATAGTTTTAAGTTGAATCAATGCAGACAAGATCATTAACTGAAGTCATTAGCTAGTTGATACATTTGCATGGTAAGCCGTTTTGCTATTTATTCTTACTTCAAGATATCTCATAAACTTTATAAAATATCTTATATAGTTTATAAGATATCTTATATAGTTTATAATATATCTTATATAGTTTATAAGATATCTTATATAGTTTATAAGATATCTTATATAGTTTATAAGGTATCTTATATAATTGTCCTTATAAGATATCTCATAAACTATATAAGATATCTTATAAACTATATGAGATATCTTATAAACAAAAAAACTATATGAGATATCTTATAAACTATATAAGATATCTTATAAACTATATAAGATATCTTATAAACTATATAAGATATCTTATAAATTATATAAGATATCTTATATGAAAATTGTATATAAGATATCTCATATACTTTATAAGATATCTTATAAACTTTATAAGATATCTTATAAAGTATATAAGATATCTTATAGATTTTAGGAGATATCTTATATAACATTAAATATATCTTAAATTATATATAAGATATCTCATATAATATATAAGATATCTCATAAAAATGAAATTATATAAGATATCTTAAATATTATAGGAGATATCTTATTTAGTTTATAAGATATATCCTGAAGTTTATAAGATATCTTATAAAGTTTATAAGATGTCTTATATAGTTTATCAGATATCTTATATAGTTTATAAGATTATAGTTTATAAGATATCTTATATAATTGTCTTTATAAGATATCTCATAAACTATATAAGATATCTTATAAACTATAAGAGATATCTTATAAATTATATAAGATATCTTATAAATTATATAAGATATCTTATATAAAATTTGTTTATAAGATATCTCATATACTTTATAAGATATTTTATAAAGTATATAATATTAAAGATATCTTATATAACATTTAAGATATCTCATATAACATTTAAGATATTTATATAATATATGAGATATCTTATATAATCTATGAAATATCTTATAAAAATAAAATTATATAAGATATCTTATATATTAAACATAGCCAGAAATTAGTAGTGGTTTTGCTAATTAATATTCATAGTATGTAAATGAGAATTGTACCACGTGATAGTACTTTGAACTGGACCGGCTTGATAGGCTTGATATCATTAAAATCTTTATAACACGGATATTATAAGTTGCCCGTCACAGAGTCCTTAATTACAATCACTTTGATATTTCCGTAAAGTTGTCTGGCGGTCAAAATCAAAACAATGAACGCGAATTTAGTGAATTTTTCGTGCTTTCGTGAGTTTATTCTTCTTGAAATAGTGACATTTTAATTTTACGTGGGAACCTAGAGTTCAACGACTACACATACAAGGTTTGGACTTGCTTATTCTTTGGAAATTCAAGTTTCATATTTTACCCCGACAACCTGTTTTTGTAATGACCTTGTAAGCCAATTTTCAACACGAAGTTTGCAAATTTGACGTTTCAGCCATTTTAGCCTGTATTTTATGCTGCAATGTTAAAAGCCTCTCGCTTCGATTTTTAAAATAGCTCAGGAACCTGTATTTTTGCAACAACAGTCATTGTGTTTCGTTTAAATGGTGTATATTGTTGTGTATATTCATTTTCTGCCCCGGCAACCTGTCTATCACTTAAATTAAAATTAAAACAGACATTTTTTCAAAATTCCCTATCATTTTAATGTAATTTCCGTGACCCGTATCCGATTTCTTTAGTATAATATTCAAATAAGCAAAGTGGCGTTGATTTCTGGATATGAGGAGATATCTTATAAATTATATAAGATATCTTATATTATAGGAGATATCTTGAAATTCGAATAAATAGTAAAACGGCTTGCCATACATTTGTCTTTTAAAATACAACTGACATATGAGGATCGTAATGGTGCAATGTGGATAAATTTATCGGTTTCCAAGAGCAAAATTGGCAGCGCGTCATCCCTACAATGGCTTCCATTTCTGCGATTGTGAAAATGAACTGCCGTAATGGGGAGATAATATTGACGAAGTAGAATCCTGACTGTATAATGGTTATCAAATCAGACTTAGTATGTTAGTCAATATAATATTCATCAAGCAACTGTTATCAGGTACGATATATGTTCTCATTTGGATAACCTGTTGTTATACAGACCAGCTAGGGCTTACACCGTATTTGTATTTACCTCGTCTCAACATTTTTACTTAGATCTGAAAATTTACATTCAAAAAATCTTATTCTTCCCGTAGCGGTATTCCGTCCCCAGTATATGAAACATCTTCGCAACACTGCCTGCACTGTGTCTAGTGCCATAGAAAACTTGACCAAATACATGTATGCAATTTGAATATTCCAAAATCAGTCAAAGTCTTACATACATACATGTATACTCAACGCAGATGGATAGTATTATTGAATGTTATAATTTTTTAATGATAACCCCGATGAAACTTATCTCCGTGAAACTTTCTCCTGTGTATTGTAGTGTAGCTCTTTTATTGCCATATTCTGCTAGAACATGACAAAATGTAAAACAATTCAGGGCGTCCATATAAACAAATGGAGATGTTTCACATGTTTCAATGAGTCAGGAAAGAGTAAAACTTTGGAAACTTTGGTTTGAAGCTAGGTTAACCTCTCTATTGTGCGACAGTCGTAAATAAGTCCATTATATCGACAAAAATGTGAGAAAAAATAAACAGACATAATATTAGGTAAAAGTATTAAAAATTGGGGTTCAACAGTCACCATTGTGTTATAATCTCAATCAATTTTAAAACAAATAATTTTTTTTTTTTTTTATAACATTGATTAGAAATCTTTTTGAATATTTATGTTTTTCAATGTTAACCCCGATGAAACCTATCTCCCTGAAACTTTCTCCTGTTTATTGCAGTGTAGCTCTTGTATTGCCATATTCTGCTAGAAGCTGTTGGCAGTCCTTTAAAGAGAATAAGTTGAAAGGTGGGTCAATAATTGTAACTGTTCAGGAAAGATTTATCGCTCTTTGACTGACTTGAAGTAGTTCAAGAACTCCAGATTTTGTAATGTTGGAATTCATGCATATCATAAACTTTTCTATATTTTGACCATGGGTTCCTACCGATGATAGAACTGTGTTGGTAAATTTAGATCTTCCAAGAGTTGAACCTCACGAAATATCCAAAATACTTATACTGAGACATTTCTGGAGTAGGTCATGTATTGCCTCATCACAAATTATATGAGTACCGGAGGTCGGCACAATAGTCTGCAATTTGCTTTACGGAGTCGCCATCTATGTTTGGACAGAATTTCAAGCTTAATTTTCGAATATGGGAGTGTTGACCGATGTTAGGGGTCATATTATTAGTATGGAACGCTTTTTTTTTCTATAACGTCATCATAACGTCATTAAAAAATGCATAAGAGACTGAAGGAACCTTTCTGTTAAGTAATGGAAAAAAACGTTTTTCAAAATATTAAATAGTTAATACGAAAATCATAGTTTAGTGGTTACAATAAATGAAATATGTTACGCAGGACAGTCTAAAAATAGTCGTTTTATTAAAATGAAGCTTATCGCATGCAGCATAAAAAATAGTTTCATTAATTATTTTTTTCATTTTTATTTTAAAAACAATTAATTTTTAAAATCCGTAAAATAACAATGAATATGATAGCACAAAATTATATATTTTGGACTTGCAACTTGCCAACTACACCGATTTTCCAATGAGGTACGAACATCGCGCTTAACGTCTGTACAATAGCTTTTAATCCGTTATCGTTGGTAAATGTTCCATTTATTGACAATGATTTCATGTTATTCAGTAGCGGTATATAGAATCAAAAGCATCCGGATCGATGTCCGGACAATCATTTAGTGTAAGCACTTCCAGACTTGGACAATTATTCAGTAAAGTTCTTAGTGTTGCTGTTGATATATGTTGATTTGAAATGCGTTATATTTGAAACATATATATTGGAAAAGTTTTTGCAAATTTTCATTAGACCTATATGATAACGATCTTCGTGAATTTCAACCGTCAAATCAAATAAAAAAATGGCATACATCTATAGGACTGGTCTTATATTTATAAAGAGGAACGGGTTTACAAATAAGCTTCAACATTTTTAGGTTTTTAGTCAGTTGAGCTATTTTCTCACAATCTTTAAGACTTAGGAGTCTCGGTGACGTATTTAATTCTAATGTATGAAGTTTAGGAAATGCAAATGTACATTTATCTTTATACTCGTAAAGCCTCGTCGTGGTATCATTAACTTTCTCGTGTAAATCAGTGGTATCATTAACCATCCAGTGTAAATCAGTCTAATTTCAAACGGATCATGTGACATGAAATTGCTTCCATAATGCTCTCCAATATTAAGGTAGATTGACTTTGACTTAAAAACAAATTGAAACCGTCTAATTCTTTCTGTAAATGTACATCAATTTGCTTCCATCGAGAAGAACTGAGTGAATAATTAGTCCACAAGGAACATACGTTTCTCACATTTACAAATAATTCATAATGTGATAAATAAGAGAATATTTTCAGCAATACTTCCTCTGGTAAATTATGAATAATACTGGTACCTTCTTTAGACGACGTGTCAACCAGGCACAAGTGTACACCTCCTGAAACGAAAATACGTTTTCTAGAATTTGTAATAAATTATAATACTAGAATGCATAATTATAATCTGGATGTGGTGTACAGAATAGAAAATAATGAAATTTGAAGAATATTTATAGTCAGAAATAAGGGGATTCATAACTGTGATATTATCGAAAAGGTTCATCTAAAATTGTGTAAGTTGCTCCTAAATCAGAAATCTTCCACTCCCAACCAAATAATATACGGTGAGCTAGGACGTTTTCCACTTGCTATTGATGTAAAATTAAGTATGATATCCTACTGGTAGAAATTGATTAAAGGAAAGCAATCAAAGTATTCTTTTATTATGTATAAATTACTGTACCACTTGTACCGTACTAAAAACAAAGACTTTATATGGTTAATATTTGTTAAACGTATACATGTATTTGATGAATGTGGAACACACAGCTCTTTTTTTTTAATTATGTATTGTTAAAATTTAATATCAAAGCAAGAATGTGTGATCATTTCAAACAAACATGAGCCCCCCCCCCCCCCCCCCCCCCCCTAATATGGGTTTTACATATCAGAAAGATGGAACACTGGATTAATGTAGAAAAAATCTGCAATATTTGAAAACAACAAAATGAACGAACAACGAAAATGACCAGATTATAGTACCTACCGGCTTTATAACAAGTTTGTTCCGCTTCATGAAATTTAAAATATAATTAGTGCAAGTTTACTTTTTACTTTTACAATCTATTATGTAGTATTTATTTATTCTTTATCAATTCAAAGTCAAAAGTACACTATTTACTACACTTATGCATCGATAATAGTTTTAAAGTTGTAGTTATCAAGCGGATATATATATATACACTTTAGTTTAAGGTAGATTCATGGTCTACCGCCATCTTGGATTGTACAATCACAGTACAAAATCGGTCTAGTTATTTGCCTAAATCTGCAAATTTGAAAACAGATTTGCAATTCAATGGTTATACTGTTTTTTTCTTTTTAAAGAAAACTTGTTATTTAATGGTATTAATCAAAATATTTTAACTATATATCCTTTTTTTTGGTTTTAAAATAATTTTTTTTCAAATGAGCCATTTAAGGGGAGATAACTCTTTTAGTACAAAATTTATACTGGGCTAATAGGGAAATTTTTTATTTTTACTGCTAGCAAGAAAACAGTTTCGGTGACACCATGTTTTATTTTTATTTTCTTAAAACATGTTAATATGAAACCTCACAATTTATTTCAAAATTCTATATCATAGAATTTTTTTTATGCACATTTTAAAATGTGTTTTTTTCATAAACAAACTAACCAAATTTTGGCAATTTTCAACGGCTCATAGTTTGAAAAATAGCACGGTGACCCATACTTTTTATTAAATTTTTGAAAAGTGCATAGTAATAATATCTTCATTTTGGCAAATTATAAAAAAAATCTGTCTCAAAAAAGATATACTTACAATATTTTATTTTTCAAAAAAGTGCACGAAATACAATCATACAATATAAATACTGGGATTCGGAAACAAGAAAAACTTATATAAATCCGTCTCTCTGTATATACACGTGAAACTGATTTCAGCTGTAAAATGTGTTGACAACGATTGATTGATTGATTGGGCGGTTGGTTGTTCCTTTCTTTAGGTACATTAATGAATAACTTATGCATATTCAGGACGAGAACACATTAACATTCAATAAAATATGTATGCTCTGCATCAAAATAATAAACAGGAAGCATTTCTTATAGGCTATGTTCCGTACGAAAGAATATATTTGAAATGTACGCCTGTAATTCAGTGATTGTCGTTTGTTTGTGTGTTACATTTTTGTTTTTCGTTCATTTTTTTTTACATAAATAAGCACTGTGCCTAAACGGCTTTAAGTTACCCACAGCCCAAGATGGAGCCGCCTTGCGTCGGTTAGGGACTTCTCTTCTATAGAATAACAATCCCATGGATGCATCAATTAAGATAGCACAATACAAAGATTTTTTCACTCCCAATCAGATAACTTTAAACTGATGTAAATAAAGGCAACAGTAGTAGTATACCGCTGTTCAAACTCATAAATCCATGGACAAAAAACAAAATCGGGGTAACAAACTAAAACTGAGGAAAACGTATTAAATATAAGAGGAGAACAACGACACAACACTACAATGTAACACACACAGAAACGGACCAAGCATCAGAAAAAATCCCCCGAGAATAACAAATATAACATCAAAACCAAATACGTGAATTTGGGATAGACAAGTACCGTGACACGTCTTATCGCAATGTGAGTTTACACTCAAAAATAAGAAATTCATTTCATCCTTCTTTATATTTTATAAATGAGGTACCAAAAGAAAGAAGAAAGATTAATCTTTCAAATTGTGATAATTTCATTATGACATAATTATTACAAAATCAATTGTTATGTAATAAGTTGCTATATTGTGATGTCCACACTAGAATGAATTTAGCGTCTTTGTTCTTCATAGCATCCCAAAATATTTTATAGATTCTTGTACAACACAGCTTGACCTCCAAAACTGTGTCTCAGATTTCTAAAAACATCAATAGAACAAATTTTATACCCAATTGAATTTAGTGATCTCTTATGAATTGATGTTGCAAACTTCATTTAAGATTTATGAGAGAATGACATACAATAGGAAAAATTTCCTCCCTACATATTTATTTCCCCCCTACAGATCTTCTACAGACTGTCGTTTCATTATTTTTATGTGCATAAGTCAAAATGGTGCTATCCCAATAATAATTGTAATCAAGTTTATAAGGGAAACAGTAATAATCAGTATGGGACAAGTACATGTATTCTTGGGACGAATTGACATATCACAATTATGTATTGGTTTCTCTCCCCAGACTAAAAAAAATTCCCCTGTCATCAATATAAATTTTAATTTTGACAGTCTGTCACTATATAAGTACTAACTTTGTGCTAATGTAGATTATCTATTATCATTAGCTTGTACTACTATTGATGTTCATATCATATCTTTTACTAGAATATTGCCCTTTATATTTATAAAAAAAAATCATACAAAACAAAATCATACAGTTAAGTACAAACTCTATCTGAATGGCTTAGCACTAATACCATATAACTTTATTATTTAATCTATTTGTTCAAACAGAATATCCAAAACCTTCCATGATTTTTTGCTGAATGATGCCACAAGACACTTTAGTCAGTATCGTCCTTTCCGGAACTCCTCAGCAAGTACTTTTTTTAAGCATTCCATGCTATTATGAATGGTTATTACCTTCCCTTTCACCTCTTGCTTATTGATCCTTACAAACAAGAAGTTCCTCAATTTAATGATTGGGGGTCTATTGCAACGTAAATGGGTTTTCGTGTGTAAACGTATTTTTCATTTATAATATGTCTCATGACATCATATCCCGCTAGCTCAGCCATTAACGTTACGGGTAGAGAGAATCGCTCCAGGACTTCTGACAGGGTACTGACAATACCCCGAACCAGTAAATTCAATCAACGACAGGTATAAGAAACCTAAAAATGACCAGTGATGACGATTTGCCAAGCAATGTATTTGCTCATATAAAAAATGACCAAAATTAATAAAACAGTTTCATATTTAATAGACAAAGACAACATATATAAATACATAGATATCGCGGTATCTCCATGTGAAATTATCAATTCATTATTTCAATACATTTTCGAACTTCCCCTTTTTAGACAAACGATGCGGTGAAAAATACCCAGTACAAGTTAACCAATTCAAAGAAGCGTTTGGCCTTAGTGCTATCTAACTGAATAAAATAATATGATACTAGAATTTTGAGGTGTCCATTTGAATGGGGACTTTCCTTATTGAATTTTCCTTAGAGTTCAGTATTTTTGTGATTTTACTTTTTACTTAAAATATTGAGAGCTGTACACTAGTTGTCTTTAACTAAATTATTAATCAATCAATCAAGTTGTGACGTCAACCTTCCGATACAAAATAAATATACCCACTGGTTCCCACAGACTTTGTTAGACTAGATCATGAACCTCATCATTTAATGACTAGGGAACAAAAATCGATCCAGTAAAAAAACCATCGCATTTATCTATACCCGTTTAATCTTCAGTCCAACCAGAGCAATGTCTGAAAACGTTTTTGAAAATCATTGACCAGTTCAAGACACCCAAAACTAAAACATGCCATTATACAAAATTCTATTTCATAGTAAGGCACGAACAATTTCGTAGATTGACGACCGTTACTCCAAAATACCTCTCGGATTAACCATTTGTCTAAATATCGCTATCAAAATGAATCCAATCTGTTTATAAACCCGAAATCATAAAATATCAAGCTAGTGTACAATTCCCTCTATTTATTCTGGAACGGAAACGTAAATTGATATTTTAGAACTGTATGACTACGAGACCGAAAAGAAATATATCAAATGTAAAGAAATAAATATCCAATTTAAACATCGAAATACAAAATAAAATAAAGTTTAAAGTACAACTTACCAGTACGAAAGTTTTCCCCAATCTAAAGAAATACTGCCCTGACGAGGTTTAAATATCCAAGTCTGGACATTGAGTTCAAAGCACGAGAAAAACGATCCCCGCGAAAAAGTGACCGGACAACTAGTAATATACATATAGTATCTAAAAATAGAAAAAGGGGAATTTACGTTGACCCATAAACGTTGCACTATTATGTACAATTAACTGGATCTGTTCTCGCAGTCAAATGTAAAAAAACATAAATGTTTGATCACTGTTTAAATAACTGCTAAGTTAAAACGCACAAATGACTTTAAGCGAAAGTGTGAGAGTTGTCTCCCCTTTTTTGTTGTTCTATCTCTCGTTTCTGATTCCTTATGATAAGTAGGTACATAAACAATGAAGGAACAGAAAATAAAAAAAAACACAGAAAAAAAACAGAGAAAAACTACCAATGTTAATAGAATTAAGTAATTTATGAGGAATCGTGTTATACATATATATCTGGGAAAAAATTATGGCAAAAAAATAAATCTGAAATTAATTTTTATATTTTAGAAAATGAAAAACTTAACTGGAATTTGAAGTGCACTTTTTTCGCTTCTACTACAAGTTGACAAAGTAAACATTTGAAATATATTTATCTAGGGGATGCTATGCCTAAAACCTTTTCAAGCTTGATGTACACATGAACACATGTTTGTCTGTACTAAGAGTAAATGTTGAGGTGAATACACAGATAGTTTAACCAAAGGGTACACACGAACCTTAAGATAATAGGTATACTGATGTTTTTTTGCAATCATTGCGTCAGGTATTTTTATGGGCGAATGACAAGCACCAATATTCTGATCGATGCATAGTATGAAGAGCATAAAATTATTATTGATTTTTAAAGTTCTTTCTTATGTTGTACTGTTACAACACTGTCCCAGGTTAGGGGAATGTTGGGATCCCGATAAAATGTCAAACCCAGCCACATGCTGTATGCATGTGCCTGTCCCATGTAAGGAGCTGTAATTCAGTGGTTGTCGTTTTTTGATGTGTTACGTACATTGTAGTTGTTTTTCGTCCTCTTTTTTGTATATAAATTAAGCCGTTAGTTTTCTCGTTTGAATTATTTTACATTTGTCATTTCGGGGCCATTTAAAGCTGACTATTGGGCCTCTCCCAAGGACATTTTTAACTTTTGTCTTTTGTCATATCTAAATGTTTTTTTTCCCTCATTTTGGAGAACTTGTTGTTGGTTGCCACATCTTATGATAGTATCTCTTAAATTTATTCACAACTTCTCCTTTAAAATTCGACCATAGTCATTTGACTAAAAAAGGGAACAAAAAAAAACCCCCAAAAACATACAATAAAAATAAAAACAAATAAGGAAGACATTAACGCGGAACCAAACAATTTGACTAAAATTAATGTGGCTTATATTTGAAAACATTTCGACATAATACTTACCTTCACCCTTTCACAAAAATGTAAAAAAAAGTCGATTTATACTTTTATGTGTAATTTTCACGGATGAATTAAAATTCACATTCTCCAAATATATGCATCTATTCGAAAGGTCCTCTATCCCAGTGTCAGTCACCCCCGGACATTCTGACAGCTTTACCGACAATAAGTTTCTACAATGCTTTGCGAACGAGTGCACGATGTGGTTATTGTATCGGACTACTAACACAAAGGTTCCTGGTTCGATTCCCGTCTGGGATGAAAATTTCAGGAACTGAATTTTCGGCTCTCCCTTGACACCATTTGCGAGTATGGTCTCGAGGAAACGATGATAGTCCGTCGGAAGGGGACGATAAATGGCTGACCCATGTTAGGGAGGGATAAATCATACTTTGTAAAGAATCACTCTGATTAAAACAAAAAATTTTCTGAAACCGATATTATCAAGATGCTTGATTTCTTGATTGACAACATATTTGTAACGTTCGGAGGACGTGTTTTTCAACAGACTGTCGGCATCCCAATGGGAACAAACTGTGCCCCTCTACTTGCCGACTTGTTTCTTTATTATTATGAGGCTGACATCATGCAGGAACTTCTTAGGAAGAAAGATAAGAAGTTAGCTATATCCTTTAACTCTACTTTCCTCTATATAGATGACGTTCTTTCACTAAACAATTCAAAATTTGGTGACTATGTGGAACGCATCTATCCCATCGAATTGGAGATAAAGGATACTACAGATACAGTTAAGTCGGCTTCATATCTTGACTTACATCTAGAAATTGACAATGAGGGTCGGTTGAAAACAAAACTTTACGACAAAAGAGATGATATCAGCTTTCCAATTGTGAATTTTCCATTTCTAAGTAGCAACATTCCAGCAGCACCTGCATACGGGGTAAATATCTCCCAATTGATACGATATTCCCGTGCTTGCGTTTCCTATCATGATTTTCTTGATAGAGGGTTACTGCTCACAAGGAAGCTATTAAACCAAGAGTTCCAAATGGTGAAGTTGAAATCATCCCTTCGTAAATTTTACGGACGCCATCACGAGTTGGTTGACCGTTATGGAATAACCGTTTCACAAATGATATCGGATATGTTCCTTACGTCGTAACTACAATCCCCTTCCCTTTCATGAATGTGACCTACCGAATTAGACTATTTACCGGATTTGTA
The DNA here is from genome assembly GCA_019925275.1 of Mytilus edulis. NCBI lineage: Eukaryota > Metazoa > Mollusca > Bivalvia > Mytilida > Mytilidae > Mytilus > Mytilus edulis. The sequence continues at coordinate 39,824,138 of CM034357.1, forward strand.
ATCACATAAGCAACACGACGGGTGCCACATGTGGAGCAGGATCTGCTTACCCTTCCGGAGCACCTGAGATCACCCCTAGTTTTTGGTGGGGTTCGTGTTGTTTATTCTTTAGTTTTCTATGTTGTGTCATGTGTACTATTGTTTTTCTGTTTGTCCTTTTCATTTTTAGCCATGGCGTTGTCAGTTTGTTTTAGATTTATGAGTTTGACTGTCCCTTTGGTATCTTTCGTCCCTCTTTTAAGAGAGAGCAATATCTCTTGCACGTTAAAGACACCCTTGTAGATTTCGAAAAAGAGCAGGCTAATGCCGCTGCAAGGCAGCACTCGCACCCGCAAAGTGGAAAGGGATTAATATAAGTTGCAAACAATTTGTTTACCATTCCACTATAAATAAATATGTTTAAACTAACGAGTGCACTCCGTGGTCATCCATTCCTTCACAATATTTTGCTACAATGACCTGCAGATCTGGACAGCCACGGGCAATATAATCTACACCGATGTTGGTTATATTTATCCCTTTGGAGTATGTATACTTCTCGATAATCAACCGTTTTAACTTTTTGCAATGAACGCCGACGAAGGAGAATCCTACGCCAGTTATGTTAACGCTTTGTTGAACAGAGAGGTGTTCCAAGTTAGGCGTATTCTGTATCTTTGTAATCCGTTATCGTTGGTAAATGTTCCATTTATTGATAATGATTTCATGTTATTCAGTAGCGGTATAGAATCAAAAGCATCCGGATCGATGTCCGGACAATCATTTAGTGTAAGCACTTCCAGACTTGGACAATTATTCAGTAAAGTTCTTACAGTGTTGCTGTTGATATATGTTGATTTGAAATGCGTTATCATTTGAAACATATTGGAAAAGTTTTTGCAAATTTTCATTAGGTATATGATAACGATCTTCGTGAATTTTCAACCGTCAAATCAAACTTTTCAAGACTTCTAAAATGGCATACATCTATAGGCATGGACATATATTTATAAAGAGGAACGTGTTTACAAATAAGCTTCAACATTTTTAGGTTTTTAGTCAGTTGAGCTGTTTTCTCACAATCTTTAAGACTAAGGAGTCTCGGTGATGTATTTAATTCTAATGTATGAAGTTTAGGAAATGCAAATGTACATTTATCGTTATACTCGTAACGCCTCGTCGTGGTATCATTAACTTTCCAGTGTAAATCACTGTCTAATTTCAAACGGATCATGTGACATGCAATTGCTTCCATAATGCTCTCTAATAGTAAGGTAGATTGACTTTGACTTAAAAACAAATTGAAACCGTCTAATTCTTTCTGTACATCAATTTGCTTCCATAGAGAAGAACTGAGTGAATAATTAGTCCACAAGAAGCATAGTGTTACGTTTCTCACATTTACAAATAATTCAAAATGTGATAAATAAGAATATATTTTCAGCAATACTTCCTCTGGTAAATTATGAATAATACTGGTACCTTCTTTAGACGACGTGTCAACAAGAAACAAGTGTTCCATTGGTAAATTATGAATAAAACTGCTATTTTCTTCAGATGACATGTCAACCAGGCACAAGTGTACGCCTCCTGAAACGAAAATACGTTTTCTAGAATTTGTAATAAATTATAATACTAGAATGCATAATTATAATCTGGATGGGGTGTACAGAATAGAAAATAATGAAATTTGAAGAATATTTTGGGCAACTTTGATATTATCGAAAAGGTTCATCTAAAATTGAGTAAGTTGCTCCTAAATCAGAAATCTTCCACTCCCAACTATATAATATACGGTGAGCTAGGACGTTTTCCACTTGCTATTGATGTAAAATTAAGTATGATATCATACTGGTAGAAATTGATTAAAGGAAAGCAGTCAAAGTAATCGTTTATTATGTTTAAATTACTGTACCACTTGTACCGTACTAAAAACAAAGATTTTATATGGTTAATATTTGTTAAACGTATACATGTATTTGATGAATGTGGAACACACAGCTCTTTTTAAATTATGTATTGTTAAAATTTAATATCAAAGCAAGAATGTGTGATCATTTCAAACAAACATGAGCCCCCCTCCCCCTAACATGGGTTTTACATATCAGAAAGATGGAACACTGGATTAATGTAGAAAAAATCTGCAATATTTGAAAACAACAAAATGAACGAACAACGAAAATGACCAGATTATAGTACCTACCGGTTTTATAACAAGTTTGTTCCGCTTCATGAAATTTAAAATATAATAGTACAAATTTACTTTTACAATCTATTATGTAGTATTTATTTATTCTTTATCAATTCAAAGTCAAAAGTACACTATTTACTACACTTATGCATCGATAATAATGTTAAAGTTGAAGTTATCAAGCGGATAAAAAGTGCACGAAATACAATCATACAATATAAATACTGGGATTCGGAAACAAGAAAAACTTATATAAATCCGTCTCTCTGTATATACACGTTAAACTGATTTCAGCTGTAAAATGTGTTGACAACGATTGATTGATTGATTGGGCGGTTGGTTGTTCCTTTCTTTAGGTACATTAATGAATAACTTATGCATATTCAGGACGAGAACACATTAACATTCAATAAAATATGTATGCTCTGCATCAAAATAATAAACAGGAAGCATTTCCTATAGGCTATGTTCCGTACGAAAGAATATATTTGAAATGTACGCCTGTAATTCAGTGGTTGTCGTTTGTTTATGTGTTACATATTTGTTTTTCGTTCATTTTTTTTAACATAAATAAGCACTGTGCTTAAACGGCTTTAAGTTACCCACAGCCCAAGATGGAGCCGCCTTGCTTCGCTTAGGGACTTCTCTTCTATAGAATAACAATCCCATGGATGCATCAATCAAACCACTGAATTAAAAAGTTGTATTAATCGTTTAGGGAAACCCCTAAACTTAACAGGTGATTAAATTTTACAAAATAAATGATCACAGCACGATTTGAAAAAACGCTTAGGCTGTCCGTAACTTAAAAACAACTTGTCCGTAACTTTTTTCATTATACCAATAGGAATGTCCGTAACTTTCAAAGAATTCGACATACGTGGATGTAATGTTTTACTTATGATAGAGATTGCATCGAATACATAATCAGAAATGAAGTAAATCTCTAGTATGATATAATTAATTTGAATTAGAATGGAAGACAAAATTGGGAATAATATGAAAAAAATAACGATAAATCCGTTAAACTCGGGTATGAATTTTTATAACGTCAAAATTGCCCAATCACATGACAATTAAAAAGGTTCAGACAAAAACGATTATATTCAAAAGACATTTATTTCCATTTATTTTAAAAAAATCACTTAATTCTAAGTCTAATTAATGACACTACGATTCGATTAGAATTTATAGTGGCCTGTTGCATTCAATTCTCGAACTTTATAGATTTGCAGTAAATGAGAAAACTTGAAGAAAGAACATTTTGTAAAAATGTATAAAACCTAGTTTTACAGCTACATGTAGCTGCATATTTCACTTGTATGCAAGTTGCATTAAATTACATTAAATTGAACTAAACTAAAAAGACACAATAGTTAAAATTCAGTGACATAAAAGGAATAGAGCAATCAACATAGTGTAACAATTAGAAATAGTATATGAAAATATAAATAACTAAGACAACAGGGTAATTTAATAGTTTAACAATCACTGATAACATACAAAGAGAAATAAAAAAACATACTAGGAAACGTTTTCAAAATAACATAACACTATAACTTACTGGTGGGACAAAGCCATGGTGCGAATCGAAAACGTCGATAAGACGCACATCAGTTAATAAATTAAAGTTCAAACCATAACCAGGATCGAGTACCACAAACCCCACATAAAACTTCTGTGGTGTAAGTATGATTCGTTAATAAAATCACATTTGGTGGTGAATGAGTAGTATAAACGGCCAACATTAATATTTTCATCTCGTTTAATTTTCCCTACATTTACATCATTGAAAAGGTAGGCGTCCATGCATCATCTGCTGAAGTCTTGGTGAAATTCAATTTTATATTTTTGTAGGTATATATCATTGTTTGTATTTGCACATGCTGTCATTGGAAATACATAGAAGAAACATATGCATTAGAAGATACAAAAGTAAATCTGAAATATCATGGTAATACAAATAGCCTGAATGTAAAAAAAAAGAGGTTTTTGATCACTGATAAGGCAAACATTCTGGTCAGCTCAGATAACTTAACACATTTTTTTTTCAAACTTTGACAGAAAAAAATGTCGTTTAATTCCTGCAACAAAACAAAAATGCTCAAACATTGATTGCATATTAATTTTGAAAATCGCTATCGAAATTTACCATTTGAAATTTTCAAAATCATCAAACAATTTGGTATACACACAAAACAGAAAATTTTGGAACACAATTTATTTCCTCCCTACAGATTAATTTCCCCCCTACAGAGCTTCTACAGACTGTCGTTTCATTATTTTTATGTGCATAAGTCAAAATGGTGCTATCCCAATAATAATTGTAATCAAGTTTATAAGGGAAACAGTAATAATTAGTATGGGACAAGTATTCTTGGGACGAATTGACATATCACAATTATGTATTGGTTTCTCTCCCCAGACTAAAAAAAAATGCCCTTGTCATCAATATAAATTTTAATTTTGACAGTCTGTCACTATATAAGTACTAACTTTGTGCTAATGTAGATTATCTATTATTATTAGCTTGTACTACTATTGATGTTCATATCATATCTTTTACTAGAATATTGCCCTTTATATTTGAAAAAAACAAAATCATACAGTTAAGTACAAACTCTATCTGAATGGCTTAGCACTAATACCATATAACTTTATTATTTAATCTATTTGTTCAAACAGAATATCCAAAACCTTCCATGATTTTTTGCTGAATGATGCCACAAGACACTTTAGTCAGTATAGTCCTTTCCGGAACTCCTCAGCAAGTACCTTTTTTAAGCATTCCATGCTAGTATGAATGGTTATTACCTTCCCTTTCACCTCTTGCTTATTGATCCTTACAAACAAGAAGTTCCTCAATTTAATGATTGGGGGTCTACTGCAACGTAAATGGGTTTTCGTGTGTAAACGTATTTTTCATTCATAATATGTCTCATGACATCATATCCCGCTAGCTCAGCCATTTACGTGACTGGTAGAGAGAGTCGCTCCAGGACTTCTGACAGCATACTGACAATACACCAAACCAGTAAATTCAATAAATGACAGGTATAAGAAACCTAAAAATGACCAGTGATGACGATTTGCCAAGCAATGTATTTGCTCATATAAAAAATGACCAAAATTAATAAAACAGTTTCATATTTAATAGACAAAGACAACATATATAAATACATAAATATCGCGGTATCTCCATGTGAAATTATCAATTCATAATTTCAATACATTTTCGAACTTCCCCTTTTTGGACAGACGATGCGGTGAAAAATACCCAGTACAAGTTAACCAATTCAAAGAAGCGTTTGGCTTTAGTGCTATCTAACTGAATAAAATAATAGAATGAAATTCAAAACAGTGTGGCTGTGGCCATTGATTGACACATTAAATTCATCCATTGACTGGGACAATTTACGTGAACGTTTGTCTGTAACGACCACTGTTCACGACGTACTATACGATAGACATTTAAACTGTGGGGTTACCAAAGGTTTCTTAACGCCTTTAATTATAAAATAATTCGAAAAAACAATCAGGAATAACCTTTATGTTTTGATTTATATAATTGATATAAATCAAAACATCGTGTTATTTCTGATTAATTTTTCGAAATACTTTATTAAGGTGTTGAGAACCTTTGGTGGCCCCATAGTTTAAGTGTCTTTAAAAAGTACACAGTGAGCAGTGGTCGTTACATACAAACGTTCACCTAAATTGTCCCAGTCAATGGATGAATTTAATGTGTCAATCAATGGCCACAGCCACACTGTTTTGAATTTCATTCTATGATACTAGAATTTTGAGGTGTCCATTTGATTGAGGACTTTTCTTATTGAATTTTCCTTGGAGTTCAGTATTTTTGTGATTTTACTTTTTACTTAAAATATTGAGAGCTGTACACTAGTTGTATTTAACTAAAATATTATTCAATCAATCAAGTTGTGACGTCAACCTTCCGAGACAAAATAAATATACCCACTGGTTCCCACCGACTTTGTTAGACTAGATCATGAACCTCATTATTCTATGACTAGGGAACAAAAATCGATCCAGTAAAAAAAACATCGCATTTATCTATACCCGTTTAATCTTCAGTCCAACCAGAGCAATGTCTGAAAACGTTTTTCAAAATCATTGACCAGTTCAAGACACCCAAAACTAAAACATGCAATAATACAAAATTCTATTTCAGAGTAAGGCACGAATAATTCCGTAGATTGACGACCGTTACTCCAAAATACCTCTCGGATTAACCATTTGTCTAAATATCGCTATCAAAATGAACCCAATCTCTTTATAAACCCGAAATCATAAAATATCAAGCTAGTGTACAATTCCCTCTATTTATTCTAGAACGGAAACGTAAATTAATATTTTAGAACTGTTTGACTACGAGACCGAAAAGAAATATATCAAATGTAAAGAAATAAATATTTAAGTTAACTTAAACATCGAAATACAAAATAAAATGAAGTTTAAAGAACAAATTACCAGTACGAAAGTTTTCCCTAATCTAAAGAAATACTGCGGTAAATACTGCCCTGACGAGGTTTAAATATCCAAGTCTGGACATTGAGTTCAAAGCACGAGAAAAACGATCCCCGCGAAAAAGTGATCGGACAACTAGTTATACATATAGTATCTAAAAATAGAAAAAGGGGAATTTACGTTGACCCATAAACGTTACACTATTATGTACAATTTACTGGATCTGTTCTCACAGCCAAATGTAAAAAAACATAAATGTTTGATCACTGTTTAAATAACTGCTAAGTTAAAACGCACAAATGACTTTAAGCGAAAGTGTGAGAGTTGTCTCCCCCTTTTTTGTTGTTCTTTCTCTCGTTTCTGATTCCTTATGATAAGTAGGTACAGAAACAATGAAGGAACAGAAAATAAAAAATAAAAAACAGAGAAAAAACATAGAAAAACTACCATTGTTAATAGAATTAAGTAATTTATGAGGAATCGTGTTATACATATATTTCCAACCAATTTGGACTGTATATAAAAGATGCAATGCATGATAGGAAAATTATAAACATGCTTTCCATACACTCGGCATCCTCAAATATCAAGGATCTATTGTAAAACCATTTTTAATATCTATTTCTGTATTTGTTAAATGAAGGAAAAAAAAAACAAAAAAAAACACCGATATACGTGTGATGGTTATCTCTTTTTTAATGTTCACAAGTATTTTCACAAAAATCCTACGTGGACTACTTTGTACGGCATGCATCATTACCAATTCATCGATCTCAAATGGAATTTTCTATGCCAAATATGCCCGTACAAATAATTGACATAATATATCTATAACTGTGGTTGCAAGACTGGCCGGGATTCCAGAAAAAATATTTAAATAGCGTATAGCGTGGGTTTTGACATTTGAAATGAGCTACGTCTGGTTCGGAACTTTGCCAAAGGGATAATATGTCGAGAAGTACCGAATGTGTGGTTTTTACGGAAAGTACGGTACAAATCAACTTTGAACCTCTGTGCCGGCAAGACGGGTGAAACATCCCAGTGAAATATCAAGATTGGCAAAAATAGCTAGGTCTTGATGATGGCTTTACCATAGGGAATATCAGATAGTTTCGAAATCCTTGTATTAAAAAAAATTACTGATTTAGATGATTATTTTTGGTAATATATGGCCAAGGAGGAATGATGATGTTTGAATTCTTTGAATCAGGAATTTCTACTTAATATATCAGTAACATATGATTTTAAAAATAAACAGGATCTATTTCAAAGAAACCTTTTCCAAGAGAATGGTTAAAGATTTTAAAACAGGAAAATTCAAATAAAACTAAAGTGAAAACAACCTATATTTACTGTGTATACGTGCGTCCAGCGTAAATACAAAGTTTAGTCCTGGTATCTATGATGAGTTTATTTATATTCATCATTTTTCGTTGGATACTAATTTTCGTAGATTTGGTAGGTATAAATAAACCACGAATTTAAATGTTCAACGAATAACAAATTCCCAATAAGGTTTACTGCAGACTTGTCAAAACGACGAAATTAAATACACACGAAAATACAAGTGAACATCAACCCAAGAAAACTGGTACCAATGTGTTATAATCTCAATCACTATAAAAACAGATAATTTCAAACAAAAAACATAAAAAAGTTGCATATAGACAGTCTATGAACAAAGTGCGTAATCAAAATTTAATACGAAAGACATGAATATGAAAAAAGGACCGTTTCACAATAACACAATCGTGGAATATACATGTATAAATACCGAGCCACGCCATAAGCATATTACCAAACATGGACTGAACAGTAAAGGTTATTAATAAACAAAGACAAATAAAAACACTTTAACACGTAATTAAGATGAAAAACCAAGTTCTAGAATCTATACGTCAAGACCATCATTTATTATTTATGGTGTTGATATGGACTAATACATGTTTCAATAAGGAGTTGGTATATGCAAACTCTAGAATACCAAATGAACTTGAAAATGAATATCCCATATGCAGGTGAATTTTGTTTAAAGCTGTTAAGGTAAGGGGCATGAACTCATATCGTTAGTCATATATTCTTCACTTTTACACACACATGCATACGCAGCCGCACCGTTCTTTGGAGAAAAGTGTTATACCTAATTTTCTTGACCAATTTATTTATACTTAGATGAAAACGTTGACTTAGTTGTGGTTTATAACACTGCAGGGAAAAACTCTTTAAAAATAAGGATGAAAGTAAATATTTGGGCATTACGAAAATGAAACGATTCAAATTTAATTATGATCAATGTGTTTGGGACTACTTTAATTGGTATTTGAAAGCAATGAATGTGAAAGACAATATCTATATTTCATCAACCACTAACATTGTAATACCACTGCGGTTCATAAATCAAAAAGACTAGAATTTATAATATTTTGATTTAGTTTGTGACTATATTTATTATACACCCGACAGTATTTTAACAGTATTCTCTACGTCATTAATATATTCTAGATATTTTATTTCAAAGGCATGATACGGGAAGGTAATAAACCATCATATGAACCTGTTAAGCTGACATTTTGTTAAGCTTATTCAATATTGAATCACACATATGAATTGATTTTGAGGAAGAATAACCCAGATTCAAAATTAAATCAACTAGGTTTTGTGAAATGTCGAACACATCAGGCTTTCTAGAAGGAATACAGAGTGCAAATGAAACAGAAGCGCACGTGCAGGAACCAGATATGTCGCGATCATTAATTGTTATGATAACAGGATTTGCCATTTTTATTTTGAATGTCTGTTGCCTTGTTGTACTGTCAAAAGAAAAGAAACTGAAAGAAAAAAGGTTTTACAAATTAACCATATGTTTGAGTGTGAGTGATGCTGCAATCGGTTTAATATCATCAGTCTTGAGCTTTCAGAATTTTTACTATATCTCAACGGGAAACGGATTAGCGCCATTTTGTTTTCTTTTTACGCCGTTAATTACAACAACGATTTTGTTTTCTCTATTGCAAACTTTGTTGATTTGCTTGGACCGACTAATTGCAACTTTCCCAGCAGTAAGAAATCCTTGTCGAAATGTGTCTGTTATTTTTGCGACTGTAGTGTTGTTTTCATTTTGTGCAACATTTGTGTTTCCAATGTATGTAGAGTTAGGAAATGTCTGGGCTCCGGGATGTTCAACTCATACTATCTTACTCAAGAATAGATTAACTGTATTAAGTATCATTCAGCCAACCATGTTAGCGATTATTTCAATTATAGTTATTGTCTATATTATTATCATTTTGCGTATTTTGCTATCATGGAAACGAGTTCATCCTCAATCGTCTGAAATTCAAAGACAACAGATGCAAAACAGTTCATCTAATCGATTCAGCCGACAAACATCGTTTTCAAGACAAGCTGTAACCGATGAAACCACCACCAGCCACATTTGCAACAGAACTACTATTCAGATCCCCGAAAGACATAACCCAAATAAAAACGTGCAAAACATAACAAAACTGAATTGGAAAACATCTGTCACACTTGGCCTGCTTGTGTTAATTATGCTTTTGTCGGTATTACCAAAGGCTGCACTTGGATTGGCGGAAGTTTATGATCCATTTAATATCAAACTTACCAACGCTGTTAGGACTGCGGACTTGCTCTTATTTCTTAACCCGTTAATGGATCCTATTGTTTATGTGCTCAGAATACCAAAGTTTCGAAAACGACTTAGATGCAAGTAGATTAAAAATAATAGATTCAATTATAGACTACAAACAATTAGACATGTTTGTAATTTTGTTGTTACAGAATGGTAAAAGACTTGCCGCTTTCTTTTACACTGTGTTTACAATTGTATGCCTGTTTGTGCTTGTCTGTTACATTTGTTTGTTTTTATATAATTAAGATGATAACACAATGTTGACTGCTGTACTCTATTCCTGACATTTTTACCAATTATGTCTGTTTGTTTTGTTCACGCATTCAATATAACGGAACTTGATGTGACTGCCATACAAGTGAAAGGTTAAGCTAGCTATTAAACCATGTTTAATCCACCATTTTCTACATAAGAAATTGCCTGTATCAAGTACCAAGTCAGGAATATGACAGTTGTTATCTATTCGTTTAATGTGTTTGAGCTTTTGAAGTTGCCATTTGATTAGGAACTTTCCGGTTTAAATTTTCCTCGGAGTTCAGTATTTTTGTGATTTTACTCTTTATGCTATTTAGAAAAGGAATTCAAAACTTATACACATTGAACGGGTATATTTTTACTGAAAATTACATATTTGTTTCAATTTTCTGTTTGTACGTAAAAAAAAAACTAAACACAAAAATGCACATCTGTTTACAACGAAAAAGTTAATTTATTGTACATGTTATGTCAATTTTGAATATGATTGGGAGCATGCTGAGAAACGACATTCCGTTTTGAGCATTCTCCGGTTTCATTTATACAAATGGACTGATAAAAATAACTTTTAACTAATTTTTCAAAAAAGTTCCACCATTTAACTGATTCAAAATATGCTTTCTGTATTCAATATTTTAAAACTTTGGCATAACGAGAAATAGTGAGACAGTGAATAGTGAGAAAAAAAAACTCCCAAATATATCTGACATTTCGAGCAGAGTATTTCACCAAAAAAATACTGTTTTGGTAATTTTTTTGGTTTATATCAAATATATCGGAAGAGATTACATTTATATACAAACATAAATCTACTTTGTTTTGGTAAAAGATGAATTCATTTGCTACCATATTGAAAAATAAAATAAAAATATGAAAGAACAGAGAGAGTGAGAAGGAAAAGGGGTCAACAATTAGAGTTGGCATTGCCTAAGGGAGTTGTCAGCTTATTTTTGAGTTTAAATATCCCTTTTATTGTTTCCGTATTCTTTTAATAAATTATTTCAACGGAAATGACAAAATTTATCAAACTTGGAATCGTGTCAAATTGTTTCAGTACCGGAAAATCAAACAGTTCAAATCAAGAACGTATTGCAACGTCTCTGTTCTTAAAAGGAACAGGTAGGTATATGTTATTTCTGTATTGATGTTCATGTCCTGTGGCATATATGTCATACATGCGCAGTTCAAGACAAAAATTAACTATAAACACAATAGATAGATTGTGCAAGGTATAGGAACAGGTAGGAATATGTTATTTCAGTCTGTTTTTGAAAACGGCTACCTTTAAATCAAAATACATCAGAATGACAAACTGATGGTTATCAATAACAATGGAGCTAGATTAGACGTCATTGACACAGCACACCTACTACATTTATAACCAAAAATAACTTGAAAAGGGCAATGTAAGTCATCAACAGTAGATAGTTTGTTTTATACAAAATGTCAAGTTTTAGATAATCATGAGTGTTGCAAGTTTAAAAAAATAATGTCAAACTAAAAAAATTAAAGTCAAAAATAATTATCTTCATGTTTAAAGATAATAAAAAACCCAAATAAAAGGCAACATTACAACCAGTTTATTGATGTTATAAAATATCTAAGTGTATTTTGAAATACCATACAACACAATAATGTGTCCTTAGTATACGGGTGCCCCACTCGCACTATCAATTTTAATGTTCAGTGGACCGTAAAATTGGTATAAAAACTCGTATTTGGCATTAAAATTAGAAAGATTATATGATAGGGAACATGTCGAACTCATCTGAACATGTCATAACAGATAGATCATTACCAATTTATCACTTTAATTACCTTTCACTTTTGCTCAAACTGTTGTAGTTTTTAAGAATTACGCCAAAAACTGTTGTTGTTCCCTATGTTTAATTTTTAGCAATGCCGGCCATGTCTGATGATTGATCAAAACTTCGGATACAACTTTTAAACCAGTTACTCTAAGAAACATTCAGTTAAAACTTTTAGTATTTAACCAAGTAGTTTCAAAGGAGAAGATTTTTAAATGCCAGCAAATATAATGATTTTTTTTGTAAAATTGTCTATAGAGGACAATAACTTCTGCAGGGGTCAATGAACAATTTTAATTAAATATTTTTTTTGTAGATCCTATTTTGCTTGACATGCTGTTTACAGTTTATCTTTATCTTCATTAATATTGACCATGATAACAAAAAACTTCAAAATTTCCTTAAAATTACTAATTTAGCGGCAGCTGCGTAACAATGGGTTTCCCTCTGGGCCAGATGAGCTTAACAGATAATTCAAAAGAATTGTCGAAATCATACACTTAAATATATTTTAACTATATATATATTCCACGTCCACTCTGTGTTCTTGTTAAATGTATTTTTATTTGTATCCATCTGATAAGTTAAGCCTTTTCCAACTGATTTTTATAGTTCGTACTTTTGTTGTACTGTTACACATTGTGCCAGGTTAGGGGGTCCTGCTATCATTCTAACGCCGCCACATTCTGTATGAATGTGCCTGTCCAAAATTAGAAGCCAGTAATTCAGTTGTTGTCGTTTGTTGATGTAATAAATATTTAAAATTACCATAACTTATATTGTCATTTGCTTAGGGACTTTCCGATTTGAATTTTCTTCGAAGTTTGGTATTAATTTTATTTCAATATCTTATAGAAATTAATGTTCAATTTCAAATCAAAATGTATGCCCATAAAGATTATAATAAAATTTATCAATCAGTAATACATAATTACAGTAAAAGAAAGCTGTCTCATAATGTTCGCTATAATGTTTTATTGTCAACCATTAACGTAATCAAAAGGTAATGAAGAATATGCGCCAATTAATAACTGTTTTTCTTACTCCTGTATGATTTATTAAATGTGAAAACAATGTTACGTTCAACATAGATACCGTGGATTCACTATTTTTCGTTCGATACCAATTTTCGTGGATTTCGTGGGTACAGGTGAACCACGAATTTAAATGTTCAACGAATTACAAATTTTCCATTGACTTGTATGCAGACATAAGCAAAACCACGAAATTAATTATCCACGAAAAGTGTAGGTTTTCCCTAATCCTCGAAAATTGGAACCCACGAAAATAAATGAATCCACATTATATCCATTAAATCTTTCATGGTGTTTGAGGACTTAACGTTGTCATAAATTTTACAGCGAGAATAAATATATTGTGAGATTTTGTTTTAAAGAAAATGTATTTTTTTCAAAGGAAATATTTCTTAGATTTTCTGAAAAGTATATATATCGAAAATTGAGTATACTCACAAGGGCAAAGGTGAATGTACAGCTTCCCAGTTAAACGAATCACGCTATGTAAAGACTACTTGGAAGGAGGCCTCAAAATGACCAATATTGATGATTTTCTATCAGCTATACAATTATCCTGGTTGAAACGTTTAACATCAACACACTTTGCAAACTGGAAAGTCATTCCCCTCTTCTTTTTTAATAAATTTGGAGAAAATTTTTCTTTATTTAACATGAATCCAGGTAGCATAAAAGCAATCCCAAAACTCAGTAAAACACCCCCTCTTTTCTATTTAGAAATAGTCAAAAGATAAAAAATATCTCTGAAATAAAAAGTTGACAAATTGTTAAAATCAATGTTTTGTATTTATAATAACTAATCATAATTCATATTATATATATATATATATATAACTATAAATTTACTGTATAATCTCCCTAGTTTTAAAAACAGTAACTGATTTACAGGGATACCCGGCTGAATGCTGTGAGTCGAGTAATTTGTTAAACAGCAGAGAAATGTGCAATACAAGATTTATCGTTTAAAAACAAATTGATTAAAATAGTTATTGTTGTATGTCTTCTGGATTCGTTATTAGTTATATTATATCACGGAACAGTTTTGTTTAAAATACAACCAGAAAAGATTCAGAATAAGACAAAAAGGGTAAAATAAGAAGTATAGTTTATACTAAATTAAAGGTACTAAATTCCGAGGCTACATGTACACTAGTTTACCGGTGTTTGTTTCAATTCATCTACATAAATATCACACAAAAAACAAGAAAAAAACACACTTTTTTGGATTTACTTTCTACTGTGCATGCATCAATCGCCATTAAAATCCACAGTCATTTAAAATTTCACGGAAGAAAAAACGGAGAGAAATGAAGGAGACTAACGGCAACATTAACAGATCATACCACTTTACTTTTCCAAGAAACAATGTCTTTTATGGTTTTGAGACACCCAACACCCAACACATCTTATCGTTCAAGCAACTCGTGATGGTGACCATAAAACTTACATTCTTCTTGATAACTCTTATGTAGTAATTCTTTTGAAATAGATTAATGCAAGAAGCACATCATGTTTATGAAGTCCGTAAAGTATTGATATGCTCGAGCGTAACTTGAGATACACATCATACACATATATTGCTAAATATTTGGAAACAACAGCGAACCTTCATCGTTCGCTTATGTTTAGTCTTTTGAAGGCCAGAGTGCTAATATACTTTGAAGGGCATACGATACAGTTTTGATTCAGTAATATTTTACCTGCTTAAATCAAATATGTAATAAAAAATATACCTGCATGTGCTATTTTTTTTAGTAAAATGAGGTCGAAATTTCAGATATTTGCTCAAAATTCTGATTTGTGGACGTATTTTTCCTTCCGACAGAAATGAAGAACGAAAAATCATTTTTTTTGCTATATATGTATCAAATTAAAAAAAAAATGCATTATTGACTTTTTCGTGAAAATTGGTACAAATAATCTTCAGAGGTAAACAAACCGAATGTCATTTTAAAAAAGAGGGATCGATTAACTCGTTTTAAAGTTAAATCAGTTTGAATGATAAAAATAGTCGAAAAATGCATCTTTTCCTGATATGTAACAGTTTGACGTGGCGAAAATAACAATTTACGTTAGCAATGTCATTACCTCCCTTGTAACTATAACAAAGTCCAATAACTGGCGAATAGTCAAACAACGACACAACAAACAAACATCAGAACACTTTCGAAATAAGTTAAATTTTAAAGGTAAAAAGAAATGATCACATCGCTACGTATATCAACGAGGGACTACTTTGCTTCAAGATGCATTGTTAAAGTTGATTTATTTTTTAGAGGAATTTGGAATAGAAATGTAATTGACTTCTTGTCCCAATATGACAATATCTAAACAGTACATACCTGCGTATGGAATTTTTATTTCAACTCGTTAGTTACCGAAGAGCATATTGTCATTGCAAAGTCTTTTTAGTAGTGCCAAGCAGGGGTATGGAGTTCAAAGACTTAGGTTATCTCCCATTGAATAATATGGTTGTCACTAACTGATATAAATGTCTTTGTCACCAAAAACAACTTATCTTTTCCCCTTGTCGCAGATTCTTTGCCTAGTTCAATATCAGTGTTGCACAATTCATAATCAAATTAACAGGTTCAGTCCTATATTTAGCAGGACTTTATTAAGAGGCCAACAATAAATGCATGAAAAGACAAACAGGGAACGGGGCCAAAACTAAGGAAAACTGTCGTGACGAAACATACACAGAAATATATCTTCCACAAATTGAGCCATGGGAATTTATTATTCTGTTCATCGGCATTATCATGCCAGACACACACAGTTGGTTGTATACAATGATAGATATATTTACGACGTAGAGATTGAGTGTCTGGGTCAGCAGAATGGTGCCTAATAATTCTGCCCTGCACGTTAATGCAGCAAATAGTGAGAGATGGTCCGCTGTATTTCTCGGAAGTCACTGTGTTCGCCTTGGAGATAAAATATATCCACATCGTCACCCTTTAGTAACACCTTTTGCAATACGTCAGATTAAATGTTAGCCAGAAAATTAAGAAAAAAAGTGTAGAAAATTTAATCGTGTCATCGATAAATATAGAACTCAAGTTGAACACGAAATTGGTAAATTTATGAAGTAATGAGTACATTAGGAATACACCTAAGAAAACACATATACATTGTAGAAATATTTGCCGCCTTTGTCAACAGACAACGTCTAAAAATGAGATGTGAATTAAAGCCCATCCTTTTCGTCATACTGTATTAAATAAATCCATGTCATTCGGACTGTGTTGGAAGTTGTATCAATTCCAATTAAATGAATTTCAAATAACAAAATCAACAGAGATCAATCCTTAATATTTTCAATTTTTATTTTTTGAGACGACATCACATCTTACAAGTCGTAGTCGTTCTCAACTGTAGGTGTAGACAATTGTTAAAAAGGTCTAATACGAGCAACAACAAAAGTTAATCGGCTGCCCATGATGCCGTCACGCAAATTCAAATATGAACATACATTTTGATGACTCCTTACGACAAGAAAGGCAATTTTGACTTTTCTAATTGCAACGTTTGTCTATATACTTTAACACGCAATGCACTATAGTTGGTAAACGGCCTCTAACGTAAGATTTAAGTAAAGAAAAAGTTATATGATGCAATAAGTTGTCTTAAAGAATCGAATGTTTTTTTTTGTAATAATATAGTGTGTAAGAGCGTTGAAAGTACGAAATAATTCAGCATGGAGAATAGAACGTGAAGTTATACAGGTGTCAGACCACCAATGCAAATTTTAATATCGAACTAATGTACAAGTAGCCCTCCCCTGTCAAATACAGATGGTGCTTTTAATGTCATACTTAACTTAAACTAACAAACACATTTGCTGAAATTAAAATTTAAATGAAAAAGATATATCATATTAAAATTACCTACTAATCGAAGAATTCAAATAGAGAAAAAAAATTAGACTAGTGACCAAACAACTTAATTTAATTGGATCATATATCAACGAATTTTCCCAAAATAAAAAAATAAGATATAACGTGTAAAAAATTGAACACTAAATACTTTGTAACTACCTGTTCAAAATATATAACTCACACAGAAACTATAAACAAACATAATTTTACCCATAGTTGAGCATTTAATGTGACGCTAATCAATGAATAATATATTGATGCACCCAGTCAACAGACTAACAGTGGGCCAACGTTGGCAAATGGTCGGCCCGTTGGTCGACCGTTGGTGTTGGCTTCACAACATTGGCCCAACGTTGGCAAATTGTCGGTCCGTTGGTCGTAAGTTTATGTTGGCTGCACAACATTGGCCCAACGTTGGCAAATTGTCGGTACATTGGTCGCACGTTGGTATTGGCTGCACAACATTGGCCCAACGTTGGTCTGTTGTAAATTCATATTATTATTTCATGTTGGTTATAAATAATCGGGCAACTGTTGGCATTATGTTAGTAGCAACATAGGGCCGATATGAAATTTTGTTAATAGAATTGATTATATAATATTTTACACTTTATTTCTCTTGGGAGGCGGATAATTTCGATTGCAGCAGGCTTTATGAAAAGTTAATGTTATACCGAAAGTGTTTATCAACTGAAATTACATTTACAACTCTATGTTGGGCCAATGCTGGGCCAACGTTGATCATATATTATACTCTTTAAATTATATAAGTCAGGTAAAATCTATACTGGAATATCATTACTGTAATAAAAAAATGTAAATCGTAAAAATAGCTTGCCTTGTTAAAAATTAAAATTTATTGCAATCATTATTTATAATAACTTTATTCATTAAACTTTGTGAAACATAATAATAGCAATTATATGCAGAGTGATATTTGATACACCCAGTCTGTTAATCAAGCCCATTCTGATAAGGTTGACCATATGTTCGACAAATTTCAAAGATAGTTGCTATGGTAATTAAGTTTATAGGAAATCTGAATGTAATGGGATGGTCACTTTTGTGATTATTTCCTGTTGTGTATTTGTAAGAAAGCAGTGATACGAAGAAAACAAAAAGAGAAAATCATGTCATCTGAGATTCAAAGAGAAAGAAAGTAACATGTAAGTTGTAACTTTAAAAAATCTGATATATATATACGATTCAGAATGACAAATACAATATGATTTTTTAATCTGAGGGATGTTGTTAAAAATCAAAACATATATTAATTTCTATCATTTTATAATGCTGATCTTGAAGTTTATACGTTTCGGGCGAAATATTTTCTAGATTTTAAATCATTTCAATCCTGTTATCTATCATGAAATATTTGCCACTGAACATTAGTATCTTTAAACAAATTGTGAAATTACCAATATTTTAATATTTTTTTCTAAAATCTATAACAACAAAATGTATGAGCATTACTGAAGTTAATGGAATAAAATTGTCTTGGTACCTTATTCCGTAATGTTTCAAAACTGTGGTATAATGATTTCTACTTCATTAAAATATAAATGAATTTGTTAGTTTTATTGTTCTATTGTGAAACCTGATCATATACACACTTTCATGTGTAACAGTGTTTTATATATCGAATATATAACTGTTCATTAATACACATCTAAATTATTTTTTATATATCATGTATATTACGAATATTTTAAGTATGATACTGAATTCTGAAATAATAAAAATAAGGGTTTGTTATACCCACAAATCCTTCTAATACTAATGAATTTCTGACCATTAAACAAATAACCAATATTAAAAAAAAAAAGTTTGTTTAAGATTTTAATTTGTATTGAATAGTGTTTAAAATATTTAGAATATACATTAATTTATATTACATATCTAGAAGGGAGATTACGCACGCATGCATTAGGCAAATACACAATTCAAGTTTACTTATAACTTTATTACAGAGTCGGTCAGAAAAAAAAACATAGCTGTAAAGAGTCTTCGGAAAAGGAGATAGATGATGCAGTTAAAGATTGGCTGCGCTTATGCCTTGACAGAGAAGGTGGCAAGAAACAGAGAAGGGAAAACAGAATAACATATATAAATAATAATGGCACTGTTGAAGTTCAAATTGAGGAGGACATTATCAAATTTAAAATAAATAAAGTTTCATCTTCTGAATTAGTTAATTTTTATTCTGGATCTGGAACCAATACAACTAAAATTACATCTCCGAAAAAACTATTTGTATGATCGCCTAACCATAAGCCATACGTCATTTGTTCTGTTAAAGGAATAAATGAAATTGATATGAAAAAGAAGATGTGGTATGATTGCTAATGAGACAACTCTTTACAAGACACCAAATTACATAGAGTTTATCTGGTGATCCATCAAACATTGCAAAAGAAATATCTTAGCGTCACACAATAAATGAAATTAAAGAGGCAAAATTCAAGAAAAAAACAAGGACAGTAACAACAATGGGTAATACAAAAATACAGAATTGCTACCTTAAACTTTGGCAGTTTGGAACACACAAAAAAATCAAATGTGCTCCGGAGTATTTATCATATCCAGCTCCTCATGCAGCATCCCTTGTAATTTGGTTGATACAATAGACCAACGAATTGCCAACACAAAAATGAGAAATATCTACCTTGGACCAACATAGTGCCAACATAAGAAAAGATATTCCTACGTTGGTCCAACGTTGTGCCAACATGGATTTCGTTTTTCATACAATGGGCCAACGTTGGCCCTATGTATTGCATATAACCGTACAACGTTGGGCCAACATGAAGCCATCATGTTGGGCCAACGTAGGCCCACTTTGCACTTATACGTTGGGCCAACGTTAAAATACAACGATGGGCCAATGCAATGATATACGTTGTGCCAATGTTGGGCCAACATACTCATGTTGTCTGGGCACAATGTAACTGAACAATTTAAAAATTCTAGTCTGTTCAATATGATATGTTATACAAGTAAGCCAAATATATTGTTATACAGATTATAACTATGTGCAAGAATTTAAATGACTTCCAAACGAAATAAAAAAAAAATCTTCGAAAATTACAAAATCAAAATCGTCCAGAAAATTAACTGTAGTAAATATATAAATCAAACATTAAATCATAATTATGTTCGTATCTTATATATGAATCAGCCTGTACTTTTGTTTTCCCTCAGGTCAAATCACGCAATGGACAAATCACGAAAAGCGTTTAATTTGATATCAAATTAAAGTGTGGAAACCGCTTATGATTTTTTTTAGTAGAAGTAAGTCACTTATTTCATAAAAAATTAGGATATACATAAGTCTTGTTAAGCAGACGACATTCTCAATTTGTACATTGATTCCAGGACGTATATTAGATGTTAGTTATACGTTCTTAATGAATATTCGATATCTTTACTGTTTCAATAGAAAGCTGTTTCAGCAGAAAGCTATTGTCCGGTTAAATTATCTAATGATTATTGTTATAAATTCTACATCGGAAATAAATACAATGCGTGATTTTTATTTTAAGAAAAGGTACTTTTTGCAGAAGAAACCTTTCTTAGATTTTCTGAAATTCATTATTCGAAAAGGGATTACAATAGTTGTTGTTGTGTGTCTTCTTGACATGTTATTATTCATATCATATAATGGAACAGTTTTGATTAAAACGCAACAAGGAAAGATTGAGGCGAATACGAAAAAGGTAAAATATTTTTTTTAACTTTTACTTAATAAAAGATAATAAATTCAGAGGCTACAGAAGCTTACCAGTGTTCAAGTCTCATTTATTCATGAAGATTTATTTTGTACAAAAAAAACACCCCCAAAAAACCAAAAAATTGGAACTTCTTCGTGTGTGTTAAAAGACACCCACCACATCATATCGTTCAATCTACTCGTGATTCTGACCATAAACTACGAAGAGTCGAATTCGTTCGTTCCTCTTGATAACACTCGTTTGCAACAAATCTTAAGGAGCAGTTCTAATTCACGAAGCACGTCAAGTAAATGGAGTCCTTAAATTGTTTACATGCACGAGCGTAAAGTGAGACACCAATCATACACATATATTACAAAATATATGGTAAGAACAGCGAAGAATAGTCATGCAATAATGTTTAGTCGTTTACGGATCAGAGTGATAAAGAGAAAGATAAGAATAGAAAAACAAAAATAAATGGCGAATAATCGAACAATGAAACAAAAAAGACTAGCAAACAAACATATCAAGTTCAAAAAACTTTCCTATTCTTGCTCGAACATAAGATGCGCGTCTCGTCTCGTCTCCAAAAAAATCACTAGCATCATTTGTTCAAAATTTAAAAACTAATGGAAATGTCAATAAGTATCCATACTTAAGCCTGTGCGAATATTTAAAATACACAGATCATACTCATCTTATACATTGTGTATTTGATCTAGTCCAGAAAATATGAATGACATATCAGCAGGAAATCTAACTTAATTAATAGTCGTGTAATGGAATAATGATTTTTTATGACGTCATTTCAATCTGGGGTTCAAAATTATTTGTAGTATATTTAAAGAGTTTAATATACACCGCATAAATACTTTTTCTTGCTTATCGTCAAATCTTATTCTGAACAAAACGGGAGTTTTTCCTTTCTTTTTGTCTATTATTCTGTCCCTTGACGATGACTATTGGTTTCCTTAATCTGTTGATGTGGTTTGAAATGCCTGTGTTTGTTTTAACAAGTCACATTTTGATAAGCACAATATATTCGCTATAAATTACTTCTTTTTTTTAACAAAATACATATCTTAAAATGAAAGAGGCTATTCCTTCTTATTATTCCTGATATGGAGATCCATCGTTATATAAAACAAAGAGTTGTGACATAATTGCAAATAAAACAACTATTCACCATAGACCCATTAACGTAGATACTATCAACAATAGCATGAATAGGTCAACATACTATGTCAGTTCTGATGGTTTTTTTAATACGCTTTTAACGCTTTATGAGTTTTTGTTTATGATTCATTGGAATGATCCGAATTTTTTTTTTGTAATTTTATTCTCTGTTCTAAGGAAAGAAAATGAGGTTATTGTTCTCCTTTTATATTTGGTGTGGTGTTTTGTATAAATCGATTTATGAATTTCGAACAGCGGTAGTATACTGTTGCCTTTATTTATTAAGGTTTTATGTTTTTTTTAGATGGCAGTCCTGGATTTAAGTAGTGATTCAACTGAATGTACAATGACAAGTTGCTTTAATTTTACCAAATGTTCCGTACCAGAAGGACTGCGTGTGTATTTTTATGGCTTTGATAGTGCTTTTAGCAGCTCACTTCCTGCCTTGAACCTATTTCACACAAGAAATATCTATATAACATCTGATCCGTCGGAGGCATGCTTATTTGTCATCGACACGTCCACACTTGTTGATTTTAACAACAACAAAAACATCAATGCACAATTATTGAATCAGTCTACCAAATATAATGATGGCACGAATTATTTATTGATTAATTCAGAAGCTAAAGACGAAAATGTCGATAAGCTTCTACAGTTTACTACTGCGCGAACTATATTAGCACAATCAAACTTTGTTAAAACGAAATTTCGACCAGGATATGACATAGTTATTCCAAAAATGTCAAAAACAAAAACGGAAGACACGTTGAAGAGAATGAAGCCGATCATGCCTAATGAAAGAATTTTCTTATTTTCGTTTTTAGGATTTTTCTCTGGAAAACTGCATAACCACGGCCGTTTCAATGTATACGATGTTGTTAAATATTTCAACAATATTCAATCAAAATTAGGAAACAACATATACATAAAAACTTCTTGCAAATATTTGAATTCAGATACCATTCATGATGAGTTTCTCCTTTGTATGAATGAGAGTGAGAGAATGGAAGTGTTGACACGTTCTACGTTTTCTCTCATTCTTCCATCTATTAACATAAGCCATAAATCTACAGAAATCATTCAATTTCGAATTACCGAAGCATTAAAATTTGGCGCAATTCCAGTTATTTTTGGTGATGATTTAGTACTTCCTTTTAGTGAGATATTTGACTGGGGAAATGCTGCTATTATCATACCAGTGTCTTTGATACAGGACATTAATCTTATACTCAAGAAATACACAGTTAACACAATAATGGCAATGCAACACACTGGAAAGCTTTTGTATCAAGCATTTTCTGATTATACTTATACCTTAAGTCTTACATTGACAGTTCTTAAACACAGACTGGGTTTTCCACCTTTACTTGTTGATGAGAAGTCAAATAATGTAGTTATAGATAACAAACAAGGCAAAAACATTAATATTTCGAAGCTTTTTAGTACTAACAATTTTGAATTTCTCGAACAGAAAATGAATTTATTTGGAAACCCGTTAATGAGCCACTTGAATACGCCATTGGAAAACATCAATCCGAAAAAGAAAGGTAAATTTTGAGATTAGCATGAAAGATTAGATAAGGAAGAAAATATGTCAAAGTTAAATAAAATTGATCATTTCATGAATTTATTGAAAACAATACGAGAAAAGAAAGGGGAGAACTGTTCTTTTTCTTTTCCATGTTTATTGTGCATAAATATGATTAGTAAGTGGAATTTGCAATATATATTAATTGTAATATTATTTCCAAAGCTTTTGTGTTCAGGATTTTTGACCGTTGTTTCTGAAAGTTGTTGTCCATTCGCTTGATGTGTTTGCCATTTGATTAGGGTTTTCCGTTTAAAATTTTCCTCGGAGTTCATTTTTTTGTGATTTTACTTTCTCATGTCCGAATAATTTCTAATCGCTCTGTAATAGTAATAATAGCAGTATTATTCAGTAATAAAATAAACGATACCAATTTTTCTGCACCAGATGCATGTTTCGACAATCAGTATCTCTTCAGTGATGCTCGAGGCCAACCATTTTGAAAATCCAAAGCTTATTAAAAAGACGAAGTGTTAAAAACCAAAAAGACAAACAGAAAGTATAGCCAAAGCTGGTCACGGGTTCAGAGTTTTGAATGAGGGAGATACAATCCTTAACAGTAGGTTTTGTGTTATTACGTTTGACTATACGACATGTAGTTTAGTAATAGGTAATATAATAACTCCCTGGTAAAGTTTAAAAAAAGGAATCATCCTTCAAGCTAGCTGAACGAACAAAAATATACTGGCCTTTGGAAATAAAACTAGGTTGAATGTTGTAAAAGAGGGACGAAAGATACCAGAGGGACAGTCAAACTCATTAATCGAAAATAAACTGACAGCGCCATGGCTAAAAATGGAAAGGACAAACAGACAAACAATAGTACACATGACACAACATAGAACACTAAAGAATAAACAACACGCACCCCACCAAAAAGTAATAGAGTATACAAAATACTGAACTCCGGTGTAATTTTGAAAAGATGGAAGTTGTATGCGAGAAGTTAAAACAGTTTTTGGGTTGTACTCATACTGGAATCATCTGTGTACAAAAACAGGGAAGTGTATTTTGCATTTTCCAAATTTTCTTAATGACTAATTTAATTTGTAAATTCGTACTTCAGAAACGTACAATTCCGAATTCGAACTTAGTCAGTACAAGAAGAACTAATCTAGTAAAGTAAAAAATTGTAAAGACTTTAAGGAGCGAAAAAAAGTTGAATTCTTGATGTATCTTTTCCTGTATACTGTACATATTTCTGTATTTATTCTTTCAAATGAACAACTATGTCAAACATCAAAGAAAATCTTTATAACTTCAATTCTGAAGTAAAAATCAACTTCTTTAGATATTTGTAACATGTTTAAATAATTTAAACCAGTATGACTTGACTTTTCATAACGTTATTGACCTTATGTTCACCTTTGTTGATTTTATAACCCTATTTTTTTCCAAAAATGATAGTCGTACAGGGTTATTTTAAGGGCATACGATACAGTTTTTATGAAAATTTCCATACAGGCTATTTTTTAACCCGATTAAATCAAATATGATATAAAAAATATGCCTGTATGTGATAGTAAAATGAGGTCAAAATTTCAGGTATTTGCTAAAAATTATGATTTGTGGACGTATTTTTCCTTTCAGCAGAAATACATAACTTTTGTTTTAAAAGATAACACAAGCTGGTTTTTTTTGTTAAAACTATTTGCAAGTTGTGTTTTATATGAATGTCCCATTAATTCATGCATTTATTTTTTACAAATAACTCATATTTATCAAATGTTCATGAATGTCGAAAAAAAACCCATAACTTTTACTGTATATTTATCAAATTCCAAAAAAATGCAATAACGACTTTTTCATGAAAATTGGTACAAATAATCTCTATGCGTATTTAAACCAAATGTAGTTTTGAAAAAAGAGGGGTCCATGAACTCGTTTTCAAGTTAAATACCTTTGAATAATAAAAATATGCATCTTTTCCCGATATGTCACAGATTGATGTCGCGAAAATAATATTTTCCCGCGTTTCGATCAGTATAGCGGGAAAATGTTGTATTCTCGATATGGGAATCGTCAATTTTCGGTAGGCCGAAGAAAATCTATCCAATCAGAGGACTGAGTTGTGGTCATATATAAGGTGTTTTTTCTGTGGTAGCTTCACTTCTAGCCGTCGTATTGACCGTGTAAACTACATTTTTCTAAATGATGATATTTATCTGTTGTACATTATAACAAAAATCTTGATTTTCGAAAACTGTTTTTTTTTAAATGACGAGGTCCGACGTCATTATCCTGAGATAGGCTCGAGCATTGATTCGGGCACAGGTTTCCGTAATACGGTTTTTCCTGGTCGGCCTTGGCTATCAATGAGGGGTAATTTTATTAAACGCACAGTATACAATATTTGGCTGTGGTTGTACATAATGAAATGATTGGTAAATGAAAATGCAATTTGATTACTGATTTATATGTCACGATTATAGATGTATTATACAATTATATCTGGCGTCCATCACGTACGACGGGCTGTCGGCAAATTTGAATTTGTGTTTGAGTTTTATTTCTTTTACTGCCATGTGTACAAAGAAGGTGTTGTTGGTGTGCTGTCAATGGCAGAAAAGGGTGTCATTTGTGTGTCTGTCGTCTGTAGTATAGAGAATACTAACATTTTACGTTGGCAATGTCATTACCTCCAATGTAACTGTATCTTATGCCCTTAACCTCTTGGTATAATAAATCATAAATCAAACAGGTTAGAATAACCATGTAGACTATGATTTTTCTAACTAATATAATTTGTATTAGTAAGAAAATCATTATATTTTTCAGGCAAAGAAACTGGATATAACAATGTTACACATCCTAGTAGAGACCAATCTTATGAACAGTTTACAAGTAAGATTTTCCCATTACTGAAAGGGGTTTATAACAATCATTTGAAACAAACTTATTTTTCACACTATTTATTTTTCTCTAGATGAGGGAAAATACAAATACTTTGGAATTCGGGAAATTAATCCTTTATGGCATTTGTGAAAATAAATATAAGATGATGTTATTTAAGTGTCAATAAGACAACTCTTCATCCAATTTACAATTTTGTAAAAAGTAAACCATCATAGTCCAAAGTACAGCCTTCAACACTGAGTCTTGGGTCATTAGGAACAACAAGCTATAACAGACCCCGAAAAGACTAGTGTAAGACTATTGAAACAGGAAAACCAACGTTCTTATCTGTATATAAAACCAGAAACGAGAAACGCATATGGACCACATTAAAGAACGACAAACACTGAAAAATATGTTACTAACTTAGGACAGATGCAAACAGATGCAACGGGTTTATCATTTTAACTGTTGCCACTCTTCACCCCAACCTGGAATAATAGTGTAACATTAATATATAGAAAGATGTAATGTATGTTCACTTAAACCATGCAGAATGAATGTACGTCAAATGTGCCTTTTGTCTTAAAAAAATTACAACGAAGCTCGAATTTTAAAAAGTTTAAGCAACATAAAGCATGAAACCGAAGAGCATTGAAATATCACACTGTATTGTATAAGAAGGAAGTGTGTTAATTCTTGTAAATACTGGACGCGTCAGACAAGTCGTGCTAGATTGCCTTTTTGTGATCACAATATCTCAACTGAAAGTAATTTCAAGTAATAACATAAAATACCGCTGGATTGACAACAACACTTAAGTAATAACATAATATAATATGTGTTTATGTTGCTCGTACATATTTGAATCTAATAAAACGAAATGCAGCAGAAAGAGATAAAAATAAATCGAAAAAATGCCCTTTATAAAGCTTTATACTTGATGAGTCTTATGTGAACGAAACGCCCGTCTGGCGTATAAAATTATAAGGCTGCTTCCTTTCATAACTATTAACTTAATGTTCGCATACCATTGTACCGTTTTCCTTAGATCACATTGTTTTCTCTGTTTATTAAGTTATGACATCTTTGAATTTATATTTGATTTCAGTTGTGATTCTAGTGTATGACAGAATAGATACTATGCTGGAAAATGTTGCAAGTTTAAAAGGTCTCCAATTCTTGAGTAAAGTGATTATAATATGGAATAACCCTATTTATTCGTCTACACTAACATGGCCAGAAATAGGTGTACCGATTCACGTACGTGGTATGAAATTGTCTTACAAGAAATTAAATTGAATTGAACAAAGGATAGATTTTTAAAGATTATTCGTGTTCTTCACTTCAGTAATAAATGTACCTGGTTTATTTTTCTAATGAAAAATAGAAAAAATGAAGGTAAATCAGTGAAATAAAACTAAATTCTTCTTTGTAACACTGACTGTTCACAAAAACCTTCGATTTAGAAGCTTTCATTTAAACAGCAAACCACACTCTTTAAGTGATGCCAAGTGACATGATTTATAACAGCGTTATTTTGTTGTAAAATAAGTATCCATTTATTGATTTAACTGTTACTATTAAATTCTTTTCTTAACAGACCTGTGCGCATTTGTCATACAAGTGAAAAGTTTAGCTAGCTATACAATAGATATAGGACGATGTGGTATGAGTGCCAACGAGACAATTTTCCATCCAAGTAACAATTTATAAAAGTAAACCATTGTAGGTCAAGGTACGACCTTCAACACGGAGCCTTGGCTCTTACCGAACAGCAAGCTATAAAGGGCCAACAAAAATATCAACGGTCTAATCTATATAGAAACCATGTTTAATCCACATTTCATTCAGAATATGCCTGTTTTGTCAGGAATAGTGCAGTTATGTTCCATTCGTGCTGTTAGTTTAAAAAAGTATAACGTTTGATGGTGTCTCTTTGTATGAACTTGTCGTGTTTTGATATACATGTACCTTGCAGTTTTTTTTTTGTTTTTGTTTTTGAATTACTTTTTTTTCTGCCAACAAAGTGTAATTGATTGCGAATCTCATGACAAATGTATCTAATATTTTGTTGTGTTCAGCGTTACAATTTCGTTTATTGAGGAATTGTTCTGTGTAAAAATAATTAAAATAGTTATTCATTATATAAATTTAAATGTAACTTATGGACTTTCTGACTTCACATGCTTGTTTATTTTTTTAAACAGTTAATTCGACCATCTAGAAACAGTCTGAACAATAGATTCTTGCCATATGATAGTATACAGACAGATGCTATTCTCAGTTTAGACGATGATTGCATTATGAAACATGATGACATTTTGCTGGCGTTTAGGTTAGAGTAATTTGAAATGAACAAGAACTTTCCTCTTTATTCTGAATTTTGTTACTTACTATTTTCCGTAGATATTAGAATAATCAAACGTAATAAAGACAAACAACAGTACACAAGACCCAACATTGAAAACCAAAGACTATGCAATACGAACCACATCAAAAACTTGGGTGATCTCAGGTGCTCTGGAAGGATTGATAATTCTGCTACACAAATTTCAACCGTCGTGTTGCTTTTTTCGGCACAACATAGCGTTAACTAAATCAAAGACTTGTATAATATTATAATGTCTGCAGTTAAACAGGGGGTATTTTTCTTAATCTGTTAACATATATAGATCAGGCTTCCGTCAAGGTGATCCGATTTCATCATATGCGCAGAAATTCTTGAACTCAAGATAATTGAAAAATAGAAATTTGTGGTATTGCATACATTACTGTATGCATGTATTGTATTTGTTGTAATTCTTGAAAAAATAAAGATGAAGAAAATAAAAGGTATTGTCCTACTAGATAGTAATACTATCGGAGACTTAATGTACAACTGTGAAGATATCGACCACTATAAATAATAAAATGCACTTTACCCATTCACTGAACCATATGCATATTTCAACAATATTTTCTTCTCATGTGAGGGTAGAGGCTAAAGTATATTTGAAAAAAATGAATCTATCAATACGCGGAAGGCCTGATCAAACCGAAATACCCTAAAGTAAAGCCAAATCCGAACAATGCAGAGTCATAGCTTTGCACAAAGGAAATACGTTCATTAAATGTAGATGGTTCCAAAATTTTATAAAAGCAAATTTTTATCAAAATGACAGTACATGTACTTGGCTTCTGAGCAGGTCATACCCTTTGGGACTAGCAGTTCACTGGTAGAGGTATCGACCTAATTTAATAACATTCACGGAACTAATTTTACTACACCGTATTTAACAATTAAAATCTCTTCAGTAAAGGTCAAGATCAAATTTGAAAAATTCCGTCAGTAGTACATGTAACGAATTATGAATTGCGAAAACGAGATAAGCAATTCATGGTTACGATATGAATCCGTGAAAATGATTCTTTAAATTTGTGATCTGAAATTCAAATTAGACTTTTTGGAAGCCTCTAAAAGGCTGTCATTGAACCTCTTCGTAACTCAACAAATATTGTAACATTAATTGGTTCTTTGATTTATTACTATTTGTGGGATACATATTTCCAATAGTTTCATTGGCATAAGTGAGTTACAAATTTTCTAAAAAAGTTAAATGAATAAATAATAGTATTTTCAAGAGGATTATTCGCTTTGGTTAAAACTAATATCACTGTGGGGCCTCTAAAGGAGTATGTACAGACATTTTGAAAACCCACGAAATTAAATAACCAGAAAAAACAAAATATTTCATGGAATTGTGTACATATGTTAAGGTTCTAAATAATTCGTTTGTGGATGTCAAGTTACAACCAATGCAAACTTTAAGCTGTTTGAATCATTTTTGTTGGCAAATCATTAATTCTTTTATTTTGAAACGTCAACAGGGTTTGGAAAACAGAGAGAGAAAGAATAGTTGGATGTCCAGGTAGAGTTCATAAATGGGATGCTGTAAGGAATGAATGGAATTATAGTTGGCAATATTCTGATCTGTGGAAAGTGTCAATGGTTCTAACGGGAGCCGCATTTTTTCACAAGGTAGGTTAGATCTTCTGTAGGGCAATTCATAATTCAGTATTTTTGTGTTTTTACTTTTTTCATAATATCATCCCATTCATTTA